>JBBGZY010001059.1:17500-382860 GCA_037952925.1 Lithobates clamitans | reverse complement strand
TAATGTATTTGCAGCCGTCATCATCAGGGGAATCTGTGTGAACACTTCTCCACACACTGTGGTGAAAGCACTTCAGCCGTACGTACAATTATCACCGAGCAGTGTCCGCATCATGAAGAATCGGAAAAGCAGCCATCGGGGATTTGGCTTTATAGATCTTAAAAATCACAAGGTGAGATGGGTTCTGCGTGTCGCTCAGAAAACGCAAGGCTTGTCCTATGTTAAGCCGGCCATGACAGGAAAAGCCATGTGAAGGTGATTGCAGGGGATATTACATAACATGATTATCTCCTTTTCTTGAGGCTAAGCTATTTGAAGAGATGGCGTCACCCTGCCCACGCAGAGCAAAATGACAGTTTGTAAGTGCCCCCCTCCCAACCCAGCTATACTCCCCTCAACAGAGCTCCCTTGTGGCCCCGCCCTCCTGTGCAGCCAGCACTGAAATCCAAAGTGTCGGACACTAATGGGAGTGGCAAGATCACCCCCTGTGTCATTTGTTATTTCTCAGGCCTAGAGATTGGCTACTAGATCTGAGGACCGCTGCAAGCTCCTCTATACCCAGAAATTATATTGCAGCCAGCTGCATTAGAGGTCGGGGGCTAAAAGGAAGTGCTGGTGAGTAGAACTGGTCCATGGCATGTGGGGGAAGACTGCAAATCCACCATTCAGGGCGAGGTGTCAGCTGTTAATTTACCTTTAACCACTTCAGCCCCGCAAGGATTTACCCCCTTCCTGACCAGAGCACTTTTTGCGATTCGGCACTGCGTCGCTTTAACTGACAATTGCGCGGTCGTGCGGCGCTGTACCCAAACAAAATTGACGTCCTTTTTTTTTCCCCACAAATAAAGCTTTCTTGTGGTGGTATTTGGTCACCTCTGCGGTTTTTATTTTTTGCGCTATAAACAAAAAAAGGCAACCATTTTGAAAAAAAGCAATATTTTTTGCTATAATAAATATCCCCAAAAAAAAAAAAATTATTTCCGTTTAGCCCGATATGTATTCTTATACATATTTTTGGTTAAAAAAATCGCAATAGGCATATATTGATTGGTTTGCACAAAAGTTATAGCATCTACAAAATAGGGGATAGATTTATGGCATTTTTATTAGTAATGGCGGCGATCTACGATTTTTATTGTGTCTGCGACATTATGGCGGACACATCGGACACTTTTGACACTATTTTGGAACCATTGTCATTTATCCAGCGATCAGTGCTATAAAAAAATGTAAATGACACTGGCAGGGAAGGGGTTAAGTTTGTCCTAGGGAGTGATTCTAACTGGGGGGCGGGGTGGGCTCACTACAACATGACAGCGATCACCGCTCCCGATGACAGGGAGCAGTAGATCTGTCGTCACTAGGCAGAACAGTGAAATGCCTTGTTTCCCCGTTCTGCCGCTCCGTGACAGGATCGCGGACATCGAGTCCGCGGTCTCGCGCTCATACAATGCCGCGATTTAAAGGGGATGTACCTGTACGCCCATTTGCCCAGCCGTGCCATTGTGCCGACGTACATCGCCGTGCTCTGGTCGGCATGTGGTTAAAGTGATACTAAAGATGCTAAATTAAAATGAACAAACATGTTATTACATACCTGCTCTGTGTAATAGCTTTGCAGAGAGAAGCACCAATCCTCCTCTTCTCGGGGTCACCCGATGGAGCTCCTGGCCCCTCCCTCCTGTTGAGTGCCCCCCATAGCAAGCAGCTTCCTATGGGTGGCACCAGAGCTGCAGCTCCCTGTGTCCATTCAGACACGGAGCCCCGGCCCCGCCCCCCTTTCTCTTCCCACTGACTTTGATTGACAGCAGCGGGAGCCAGTGGCGCTGAGCTCCTGCCTCAGCCAATGAGGAGGGGGGAGTCTCGGACAGCCGAGTCTCTCCTGCAACATCGCTGGATCTAGATGGACCTCAGGTAAATAATTAGGCCTTCTGCACGCTGCAGCTTGAAAAAAGCTCAGTACAGCTTTTTTTTTTGTTTTTTGTATTAATTTTTTTAAGTTTACTGAGCTAAAATACAAAAAAATAGAAAAATCTGCTTTGTTGGTCAGTAATTTGCGCCTCCTGCGTGCAAATGCGAGCATATTGTGCAGAACGAGAACACAAGAATTAATTTGCACGCAATTGCGCAGGTGTGTGTGAAAGTGCGCACATGCATATATGCGGAAATGCGTGCAAGTGTGCAGAAATATACAGAAAAAAAAGCCTGAAATTACGTCTGAAAAAGTAGATACTCAAACAGGAGTATTATGTGCAAGAGACCTAAGGGGGGGGCTGCTGCACACAGAAGTTGGACACGTGTCCCATGTCCTCGGGGTGCTCGGGGGAGGGGTGCACTCACCTGAGCTGTCATGTAGATCATATAGTCCTTGGATCCAGGGTAGATTGAGACGTCTATGGGTGATGTCCTCTCCCGAGCATTTGCAGCTGTTGTCAGCGATATCCCCTCTACACAGAAGGAACCATCATGTGACCGGACTGGAGCAGCTCCGGAATAGGTAAGTATACAGATCTCTTCTGTACAGAGTTGGATAGAATAAGCTTAGAATTGGGGGTGGGAGAAGGTTTAGCCTTAGCTTTTGACTGAACTTCCACTTTACTGATACAAAGTATATCAAAGTTCATATGAGGAGAGAGAACAACATTTGGGAGGTTGGTGGTGGTGGTTATTCCGGAGATCATTTTTAAGCCTATTTCTAGGTTTACGGGTGCATGTTTTGAAAAAAAAGTGTTAACCTACAGCAACCAATCAAATGCCTGCTATGATTTGTGCAGTACAAACTGAAATCACTATAGGAAGATGAGAAGCCCCCTGTATTTTTGTATAGAATACTGTTATTTTAAATGTTTCACCCATGAAAATCATCCTTCTTGCCATTTCCTTCCTCACCACTAGGAGGCGATACGTCTGACAGTCCTGGTGCGTGATCTGAAACCACCTCTCACCATTAATGGGAAAACGATTTCTGTGGACCTGGCAGTTGGGCAGAGGAGGTAAGTTCTGTGCTTCAAAGCTGAACTCCAGGCAAACACAGATGAAACGTGTGTGTGTGTGTGATATATATATAATAAAATGTGTATGTGTGTGTGTGTGTGTGTGTATATATATATTCGACTAAATACGACTAAAACAATTGCATAAGACTAAAATGGGACTAAAACTAAAATGCCATTTTTAAGTCCTAAGACTAAAACGAAATCGAAATTTGCTGCCAAAATTAACACTGGTGGGAGAAAAGCAATTACATAGCACCTGGAAGTGGAGGCATAGTGTCCCATCATTGGTGTCAATAAGAGTAATAGTGTCCTATCATTGGTGTCAATGGGAGTAATAGTGTCTCATCATTGGTGTCAATAAGAGTAATAGTGTCCCATCATTGGTGTCAATGAGAGTAATAGTGTCCTATCATTGGTGTCAATAAGAGTAATAGTGTCCTATCATTGGTGTCAATGGGAGTAATAGTGTCCCATCATTGGTGTCAAAAAGAGTAATAGTGTCCCATCATTGGTGTCAATGAGAGTAATAGTGTCCCATCATTGGTGTCAATGAGAGTAATAGTGTCCCATCATTGGTGTCAATGGGAGTATTAGTGTCCCATCATTGGTGTCAAAAAGAGTAATAGTGTCCTATCATTGGTGTCAATGAGAGTAATAGTGTCCTATCATTGGTGTCAAAAAGAGTAATAGTGTCCCATCATTGGTGTCAAAAAGAGTAATAGTGTCCCATCATTGGTGTCAAAAAGAGTAATAGTGTCCTATCATTGGTGTCAATGAGAGTAATAGTGTCCTATCATTGGTGTCAATAAGAGTAATAGTGTCCTATCATTGGTGTCAATGGGAGTAATAGTGTCCCATCATTGGTGTCAATGGGGAGTAATAGTGTCCCATCATTGGTGTCAATGGGAGTAATAGTGTCCCATCATTGGTGTCAAAAAGAGTAATAGTGTCCCATCATTGGTGTCAATGAGAGTAATAGTGTCCCATCATTGGTGTCAATGGGAGTATTAGTGTCCCATCATTGGTGTCAAAAAGAGTAATAGTGTCCTATCATTGGTGTCAATGAGAGTAATAGTGTCCTATCATTGGTGTCAATGAGAGTAATAGTGTCCTATCATTGGTGTCAAAAAGAGTAATAGTGTCCCATCATTGGTGTCAAAAAGAGTAATAGTGTCCCATCATTGGTGTCAATGGGGAGTAATAGTGTCCCATCATTGGTGTCAATGGGAGTAATAGTGTCCCATCATTGGTGTCAATGGGGAGTAATAGTGTCCCATCATTTGTGTCAATGAGAGTAATAGTGTCCCATCATTGGTGTTAATTGGAGTAATAGTGTCCCATCATTGGTGTTAATGAGAGTAATAGTGTCCCATCATTTGTGTCAATGAGAGTAATAGTGTCCCATCATTGGTGTCAATGGGGAGTAATAGTGTCCCATCATTGGTGTCAATGGGAGTAATAGTGTCCCATCATTGGTGTCAATGGGAGTAATAGTGTCCCATCATTGGTGTCAATGGGGAGTAATAGTGTCCCATCATTTCTGTCAATGAGAGTAATAGTGTCCCATCATTGGTGTCAATGGGAGTAATAGTGTCCCATCATTGGTGTCAATGGGG
Source organism: Lithobates clamitans (assembly GCA_037952925.1). Lineage (NCBI taxonomy): Eukaryota > Metazoa > Chordata > Amphibia > Anura > Ranidae > Lithobates > Lithobates clamitans. Next base: position 378,248 of record JBBGZY010001059.1, on the reverse strand, counting down.
AGTAATAGTGTCCCATCATTGGTGTCAATGGGGAGTAATAGTGTCCCATCATTTCTGTCAATGAGAGTAATAGTGTCCCATCATTGGTGTCAATGGGAGTAATAGTGTCCCATCATTGGTGTCAATGGGGAGTAATAGTGTCCCATCATTGGTGTCAATGGGAGTAATAGTGTCCCATAATTGGTGTCAATGGGGAGTAATAGTGTCCCATCATTTCTGTCAATGAGAGTAATAGTGTCCCATCATTGGTGTCAATGGGAGTAATAGTGTCCCATCATTGGTGTCAATGAGAGTAATAGTGTCCCATCATTGGTGTCAATGGGAGTAATAGTGTCCCATCATTGGTGTCAATGGGGAGTAATAGTGTCCCATCATTTGTGTCAATGAGAGTAATAGTGTCCCATCATTGGTGTCAATGGGAGTAATAGTGTCCCATCATTGGTGTCAATGGGAGGAATAGCGCCCCATTGTCAGTGGCAGGAACAATGCCCACTGAATAGTGCTCCCAGGGCCAAATACAAGCAAGCAAAGGGCCGCATCTGGCCCCCGGGCCACAGTTTGGCGACCACTGTACTAGAGTATATTAAACAATGAAAGCAAAATGGAAGATCTTCTACCATTTGAGCCTCAGAAAGCGTCGGACATAAATGAAGTGCGTTGTGTACAGAGCACGGCCTCCTAAACTGACCAGATTTTTTTATTCCTCTCGTAGGACTGAAGGCAGATACGGGAAAGGCAACAAGCAATCTCCTGGCAAGGTGAGGGGAATTGTTGGGCTGTGTGTGTGACGTTGTGTTTAGACTTTGAATTGTCGCGTAACCTCTACGATTCTCTATGTAGAACCGGAAACAGAGAGGCCAGAGGAAATCCTTCACCTACCCGGGATTCAGAGGTGAGCTTTCCATTATGCTGGGAAAAGAAATTCCACAAAAAGAAAGCTCTGTTTGTGTGAAATGATATAAATGTCATTTGGGTATAGTGTTGCATGACCGCGCAATTACCAATTAAAGTAGCGTAGTGCTAAATAGCAAAAAGTGCCCTGGTCATGAAGAGGGGGGGGGTAAAACCTTCCAGAGGTCGTGTGCTTAAAAAGTTTGAGCCATATATAATAATGGAACAAGTCATGTTATAACTGTTAGGTCCAATCACAACAGTATAATGTGTTGCAGAATATAGAGAGAGTTATACAGTATATTGTCAAAAGTATTGTGACGCCTGCCTTTACACACACATGACCATTAATGACATCCCAGTCTTAGTCAGTAGGGTTCAATATTGAGTTGGCTCCGCCCTTTGCAGCTATAACAGCTTCAACTCTTCTGGGAAGGCCGTCCACAAGGTTTAGGAGTGTGTCTATGGGAATGTTTGACCATTCTTCCAGAAGCGCATTTGTGGGGTCAGGCATTGATGTTGGACGAGAAGGCCTGGCTCGCAGTCTCCACTCTAATTTATTCCAAAGGTGTTCTATCAGGTTGAGCTCAGGACTCTGTGCAGGCCAGTCAAGTTCCTCCACCCCAAACGCGCTCATCCATGTCTTTATGGACTCTATTGAACCCTACGGACTAAGACTGGGATGCCATTAAATTTCATGTGCATGTAAAGGCCGGCGTCCTAATAATTTTGTCTATATGGTGTGTGTATATATATCTCCACAGGTGAGGTGAACAGCACTGCAGTTTTTTTTTTTTTAGTGCATGCAATCAGGACCTCCTACAGGCCACATATAGATAAACTAGGTCCAGGATTGCCACACTTGAAAATTTATTAACCACTTCCTTACCGCGCTATAGGGCAGTGGGATGGGTGGGGGTCAGTAGAGCGGGATGGGAAAGGATGGTATGGAGGGCAGTGGGTAGAATAGGATGGGAGAGGATGGTAGGGAGGGCAGCGGGTAGAGTGGGATGGGAGAGGATGGTAGGGAGGGCAGCGGGTAGAATAGGATGGGAGAGGATGGTAGGGAGGGCAGCGGGTAGAGCGGGATGGGAGAGGACAGTAGGGAGGGCAGCGGGTAGAGCGGGATGGGAGAGGACAGTAGGGAGGGCAGCGGGTAGAGCGGGATGGGAGAGGATGGTAGAGAGGGCAGCGGGTAGAGCGGGATGGGAGAGGATGGTAGAGAGGGCAGCGGGTAGAGCGGGATGGGAGAGGACAGGAGGGTGGGCAGCGGGTAGAATGGGATGGGAGAGGATGGTAGAGGGAGGGCAGCGGGTAGAGTGGAATGAGAGAGGACAGTAGGGAGGGCAGCGGGTAGAGCAGGATGGGGGCTCAGTGAGAATTAACTGGAAGATATAGAAGGAAGATTTCTGTTCGGATAGGGGTATTTGTGGTTGGTGACATATATATACCCGATACAGGTTGGAAGTTGTGATTTCAGCAAGTTATGTGCCTCAGTGTATTTGCTTTATTAAAAAAAATCTATAGCTTTATACCTCATTTCAGAGGGCCGATCACGTGACCGCCCGCCGCTCTCCTCCCCGAACTGAGAACTACAGCGGGAGGGGCTGAGAATCCCCCGCTGACTTCAGCCGGTAGAAAGAGAGTGGCGGGCAGCCATGTGAGCGGCACTCTGAAATGAGGTATAAAGCTACATATTTTTTTTTTTATGAAGCAAATACACTGGGGCACATAACTTGCTGGAGCACGGGGGGATTCTATTAAGAAAGTTAAGTAGTTTTATAGTTGATATAGCAGCAGGAGGGGAGGGGCGGGGACTGAGACTAGCTGACAGGCTGGGAGGGGGAGAGAGAGGAGAGAAGGGTGGTGATTGAGGCACGTAAACTGACTACGGTGTCAGGGCTCAGCAGCCATGACAAACGTGGTCAGTTTACAGAGTGGGCAGGATCAGCCAGGTATTTTAAATTATAGAAATGGACAAATTACATAGCACAAGCCCTGTGCTATTATTCATGCTTTAAAGGAACAGGATTCATTTTTTGTTTTTGTTTTTTGTTTTTTGGGTTACAACCTGCTCCATTACCATGATTTTTTTTTTCTTTTACAGCTGAAGAAGGTCCGAGTTATATTTATGACCCCAAAACTGGATGTTATGTGGATCCGCTGACAGACTCCGTCTACAATGAGCCCAAATCTGAGGTATTGTCTGCCCTTCCTGGACTCTGTGTAAGCTCCTAAATGGAGAAATGTGATCAGCACACCCAGGATTCCTCAGAAGGGTCCAAAGCTTTATTCACAAAGCTGACAAAGAAACAATCGGTCTATAAATTTAATGGTCGGTTTATTTTACCAGTGAGAGACAGAATAACGACAAAAAAAATCCAGAAAAACGCATTTCAGAAAAGTTATAAATTGATTTGCATTTTAATGAGTGAAATAATTATTATTTGATCCCTTCACAAAACATGACTTAGTACTTGGTGGCAAAACCCTTGTTGGCGATCACAGAGGTCAGACGTTTCTTGTAGTTGGCCTCCAGGTTTGCACATCTCAGGAGGGATTTTTGTCCCTCTTTGCAGATCCTCTCCAAGTCATTAAGTTTTTGAGGCTGACGTTTGGTAACTCGAACCTTCAGCTTCCGCCACGTATTTTCTATGGGATTAAGGTCTGGGTTGTATGCCTGGCCTTATCTGTTCAATAACCGCCGTCTCATCTCTCTTCAGCAGAAGCGGGACGATTATCCCAACCGCGATCCTGAGAGGGACACGAAGGAGAAACCGAGTCGTGCCAGAAGAGGCTTCACTGAGGTGAGCTGGAGTCGCTTACTGTGTCTGGGTGGTGGAAACATTATCTACCGGTTATACATGCGGGTGGGCGGGATTAAAGTAGAACTATAGAAAAATGTATTATTTCATTATAAAAAACAGTGTAACGGTCAAAGATAACAACCACACACAAAGTGATACATAATATCCATATATAGTATGTAAGAAAAGAGCACTTCTCTTATGGCCCGACGCATTTATTCAAGATAAATACCTTCTTCGGGGAAATGAAGGAGATGATAGTTGGAGATGCTCTGAAATAGAAATGACAAAGTCTAGATTTCCAGAAAATAACAAAGCAGACATGGTGTCAAATATGGAAGCATCGTAGCAGAAATGTGCACATACCAATACTACATACCAGTACTACAATGTGCACATTTCTGCTACGATGCTTCCATGTTTGACACCATGTCTGCTTTATTTTCTGGAAATCTAGACTTTCTCTTTTCTATTTCAGAGCATCTCCAACTATAATCTCCTTCATGTCCCGGAAGAAGGGATTTATCTTGAATCTCCCGAAACGCGTCGGACCATAAGAGAAGTGCTCTTTTCTTATATACTATATATGGATATTATGTATCACTTTGTGTATGGTTGTTATCTTTGACTGTTGCACTGTTTTTTATGAAATAATAATTTTTTCTATTTTTTGAAAATGTGTCTTTTTAATAGTTTGCCCTTAAAATCCCTTTGTACCGGGGGGTACTTATTCTTTAAATATAATATATTTGGGATGGTGACAACAACAAATGAAGTTTTTTCTCCATAATGGTTCTTTCCAGATAATTCAAAGTAGAACTATTGGCAAAACTTTTTTTCATTTTGGATAGAACAAGGAAGGATTATAACCCCGGTCATGTGGGGTTTTTTTTGTTTTTTTTTTCTCCATAATTTTTTCACCATCTGTGTGCCCCGTAGCCATACAGGAAGTGAGACAAAATCTCTGCAAATTAAAGTGGTTGTAAAGGAAAAAAAAATTTTTTTGTCTATACTTGCCTGCTCTGTGCAAGATAATTGCACGGAGCGTCCCGGAACCTCCTCTTCTTGGGTCCCCTGCCAATCCCCCTAGCTCCTCCTCTCTATCCGGTGCCCCCCCCACAGGAAGCCACTTTCCATGGGGGCACTTGTGCATGCTTGTTCTCAAACCCCCCCCTGCTGTCTGTGTCAATGGACTTGGCCCCGCACCATCATCACTGGCTTAGATTGACAGCAGCGGGAGCCAATGGCTACCAGTGCCACAGCAAAGCGTGCCAAGCGATGGACTGAATGAAGGGCTCAGGTAATTAAAGGGGGGGAGGGTGAGGGTGGGATGCTGATGCCTAAACGTTTTTTTTTATACCTTAATGCGGAGTTCTTTAAAAAAAAAAAAAAACAGCCACTCACCTGTCCCATGATCCAGCAGTATGCTCACCCCAGTCGGTCTCGCCCGCTGTCTTCGGCCCCCCGGATTCTTCACTATGAGCACCCGGCTGTGACAGCTTTGCGGATTTACTGGCCGGTGCCCACTGCACATGCTGTACACAGTGAATGGTGGCCGGGATCTGTCAGTGTCCCAGAAGACTGCAGGGGGTGAGAGGAGAACTTCCGTTTCCGACCGCCGTGGTGGTGCGGAAGTGGGGAGGCGTGTGCCTGTCAAAAACAGTTACCTCCCCCCCACTCCTAAAAAGTGCCAATTGTTCAAGAGGAGCGGGAGAGAGTCCTTAAAGTGGAACATCCCCTTTTGGGTGTAGCTCCGCTTTAATGCAAGGAATGCAATAAAATTGTTTGGAGAATTTTACTTTTGGTTTACCTCACCATATGTTAATGCTGCACTCAGAGTATTGCTAAGGCCGGCCATAGATGGAGAGATTTTCTTTCCTGAAAACAGCTTATCTCCCCCATCAACACAGACAGTGCTGACGAGAATCCCTCCCGCGGAGCCATTGAGTTCTCCCGGCATCTCCGCCAGGAAAAACACAGTGATTATTGCTAGCGGCTATAACAGCGGCTAGCAATAATCGCATGCAAAATCAAGCAGGCTTGTTGTACATTCAGCCTGCCCAATACATGGTTAGAACCTCAGCCAGTTCCTGCTGATGGAGTTTCTGGAAATTTTTAATGTGCTTTACTGTAAGTATAACCCAGATTTGATTTTAGGAGACGGAGGAGGAAGAGGCATTTAAGAGGCCATTACCGCCCCCAGTGACGGCGAAGAAAGAAGAGCCTGCTGAGGTAAAGTGACCCCTGTGAGCTTGTAGGAGGCAATAGGTTATGACCCAGTGGTGTCACTAGGGTTGGGGTCACATGGTGCGCTAAAACAGGGTGACACAAAGTTTTCCGGCCTCTGTTCCTAGCACAAATCCCCCCCCCGTCCTCCCCTCGCACAAATCCCCCCCCCCCCCCATACCTTCTCCTAGAACAAATCCCCCCCCCCCATACCTTTTCCTAGAACAAATCCCCCCAATCCCGTCTCCTAGCACAAATCCCCCCTCGCACAAATCCCTCCCCCCCCCATACCTTCTCCTAGAACAAATCCCCTCCCCCCATCCCCTCTCCAAGGACAAATCTCCCCCAATCCCCTCTCCTAGCACAAATCCCCCCCGTCCTCCCCTCGCACTAATCCTCCCCCCCCATACCTTCTCCTAGAACAAATCCCCCCCAATCCCCTCTCCTAGCACAAATCCCCCCTCGCACAAATCCTCCCCCCCCCCCCCCCCCATACCTTCTCCTAGAACAAATCCCCCCCCATCCCCTCTCCAAGGATAAATCCCCCCCCAATCCCCTCTCCTAGAACAAATCCCCCCCATCCCCTCTCCAAGGACAAATCCCCCCCCCCCCCAATACCTTCTCCTAGAACAAATCCCCCCCCCATCCCCTCTCCAAGGATAAATCCCCCCCCAATCCCCTCTCCTAGCACAAATCCCCCCCCCCCCCCATACCTTCTAGAACAAATCCCCCCATCCCCTCTCCAAGGACAAATCCCCCCCCCCCCAATACTTTCTCCTAGAACAAATCCCCCCCCCCCAATACCTTCTCCTAGAACAAATCCCCCCACCCCCTCTCCAAGGACAAATCCCCCCCCCCCCCCAATACCTTCTAGAACAAATCCCCCCCCCCCAATACCTTCTCCTAGAACAAATCCCCCCGCCCCCCCATCCCCTCTCCAAGGACAAATCCCCCCTCCCCCAATACCTTCTCCTAGAACAAATCCCCCCCCCCCCCCAATACCTTCTCCTAGAACAAATCCTCCCCCCCCAATACCTTCTCCAAGGACAAATCCCCCCCCCCCCAAATCCCCTCTCCAAGGACAAATCCCCCCCCCCAATCCCCTCTCCGAGCACAAATTCTCCCCAATCCCCTCTCTGAGCACAAATTCCCCCCAATCCCCTCTCTGAGCACAAATTCCCCCCAAACCCTCTCTGAGCACAAATTCCCCCCAAACCCTCTCTGAGCACAAATTCCCCCCAAACCCTCTCTGAGCACAAATTCCCCCCAATCCCCTCTCCAAGGACAAATCCCCCCCCAATCCCCTCTCCGAGCACAAATTCCCCCCAATCCCCTCTCTGAGCACAAATTCCCCCCAATCCCCTCTCTGAGCACAAATTCCCCCCAATCCCCTCTCTGAGCACAAATTCCCCCCAATCCCCTCTCTGAGCACAAATTCCCCCCATCCCCTCTCCGAGCACAAATTCCCCCATCCCCTCTCCGAGCACAAATTCCCCCAATCCCCTCTCTGAGCACAAATTCCCCCCAATCCCCTCTCTGAGCACAAATTCCCCCCATCCCCTCTCCGAGCACAAATTCCCCCCATCCCCTCTCCGAGCACAAATTCCCCCCATCCCCTCTCCGAGCACAAATTCCCCCCAATCCCCTCTCTGAGCACAAATTCCCCCCAATCCCTCTCTGAGCACAAATTCCCCCCAATCCCCTCTCCGAGCACAAATTCCCCCCATCCCCTCTCCGAGCACAAATTCCCCCCATCCCCTCTCCGAGCACAAATTCCCCCCATCCCCTCTCCGAGCACAAATTCCCCCATCCCCTCTCCGAGCACAAATTCCCCCCAATCCCCTCTCCGAGCACAAATTCCCCCCATCCCCTCTCCGAGCACAAATTCCCCCCATCCCCTCTCCGAGCACAAATTCCCCCCATCCCCTCTCCGAGCACAAATTCCCCCCATCCCCTCTCCGAGCACAAATTCCCCCCATCCCCTCTCCGAGCACAATTCCCCCCATCCCCTCTCCGAGCACAAATTCCCCCCATCCCCTCTCCGAGCACAAATTCCCCCCATCCCCTCTCCGAGCACAAATTCCCCCCATCCCCTCTCCGAGCACAAATTCCCCCCATCCCCTCTCCGAGCACAAATTCCCCCCATCCCCTCTCCGAGCACAAATTCCCCCCATCCCCTCTCCGAGCACAAATTCCCCCCATCCCCTCTCCGAGCACAAATTCCCCCCATCCCCTCTCCGAGCACAAATTCCCCCCATCCCCTCTCCGAGCACAAATTCCCCCCATCCCCTCTCCGAGCACAAATTCCCCCCATCCCCTCTCCGAGCACAAATTCCCCCCATCCCCTCTCCGAGCACAAATTCCCCCCATCCCCTCTCCGAGCACAAATTCCCCCCATCCCCTCTCCGAGCACAAATTCCCCCATCCCCTCTCCGAGCACAAATTCCCCCCATCCCCTCTCCGAGCACAAATTCCCCCTCCTAGCAAAATTCTTCCCCCATCATCCCCATTACCCTCCACATCACAAATAGTCCCTATCCCCCCCCCCCCAAACCATTCATCTCAGCACAAATGATTACCCCCCCTTTTCTACTGTGATCGGGCTGTACACAGTTTGATTGCCCCGCCCCCCCCCCCCCCCCCCCCATCTCCTCCAATGACTGCTCAAACCCACAAATCTTCATCTTCTTCCGGCCCGCCCGACTGGTACCGTCCGCGCCCCACAGACTTGTCAATATATTATTTTTGCTCCCGTCTACTTGACTGTTAAGCTGTTTATTACTGTCAGTATCTTGTTTCCAAGTGTTTAGGAACCGTATTTTTATTTTGCCCTTTTATGTTATAATGCAGACCTGCTCCTGATTCTGATTGATAAGGACACACAGGATTACGTGGTCATTGGATAACGGGGGGGGGGAGATTTACTAAAACTGGGGAGTGCAAAACCTGGTGCAGCTCTGCATAGAAACCAATCAGCTTCCAGTTTTGGTTTTTTTTTTTTGTCAACGCTTAATTGACCAAGCTGAAGTTAGAAGCGGATTGGCTCCCGTGCACAACTCCACCAGATTTTGCACTCTCCAGTTTTAGTAAATCAACCCCAATGGGATCCCACGTGTGGCCTTGTCTTAGTGTAAATTTTCAGGTCGAAATTTTATCTGTGCCAATTGATCTCATTCCTGGGTTTGTCACCTCTTCCCTTTTAATCTATACAGCCAATAGTGAATCCTCTGCTGGGGCTGCTTGGGGCGTATGTAGATGACAGCGAGGAGGAGGAAGAAGAGGATGAGAAAGCTCAAGTGATCATTCCCCCATTAAAGAAGACGAAGCCCGCCTCCCCGCCGCCACCACCTGTTCCCAAACCAGTGCCTAAACCAATCGTTATACCCGTACCTAAACCTGCACCCAAAATGATACCCAAACCCGCACCCAAAATGATACCTAAACCTGTACCGAAATGATGCCTAAACCGGAGCCCAAACCCACCCCCGCTACCTCCAGCATCACCGATTATGACAAGATGATCGACTGGAAGAAGTTGGTGTGCTTGTTGTGTCGTAGGCAATTCCCCAGTAAGGATACCCTGATGAAGCACAAGAACCTCTCAGACCTGCACAAGGTAATCCTTCCCAGATAATTGTGAAGAATAATGATGCTTAACCACTTCAGCTCTGGAAGGTTTTACTCCCTTCATAACCAGGCCATTTTAATTTTTTTTTTCTTTTTGCTATTCAGCACTGCACTACTTTAACTTGTAATTGCCGTCATGCAACGCTGTGCCCAAATGACATTTATATAATCATTTTCACACAAATAGAGCTTTCTTTTGGTGGTATGTGATCACCTCTTTTTTCATTAATATCAATAAAAAAAAAAAAAAGACCGAAGATATTGGAGAACAAAAACAAAATTTTTTTTACTTTGTACTAAAAGAAAATCACCAATAAAAAATGTTTATTTTTCATAAATTTAAATGTATTCTGCTACATGTCTTCTCTCTATATATATTCTCATTTTCTCTCTCTCTCTCTCTCTCTCTCTCTCTCTCTCTCTCTCTCTCTCTCTCTCTCTCTCTCTCTCTCTCTCTCTCTCTCTCTCTCTCTCTCTCTCTCTCTCTCTCTCTCTCTCTCTCTCTCTCTCTCTCTCTCTCTCTCTCTCTCTCTCTCCTTTTATATTTATCTCTCTCTCTCTCTCTCTCTCTCTCTCTCTCTCTCTCTCTCTCTCTCTCTCTCTCTCTCTCTCCTTTTATATTTATCTCTCTCTCTCTCTCTCTCTCTCTCTCTCTCTCTCTCTCTCTCTCCCCCTTTTATATTTATCTCTCTCTCTCTCTCTCTCTCTCTCCTTTTATATTATCTCTCTGACTGGCAATGACATCACCAATGACACTAATACAGTGCTTAGGGCTAATACTATACACCGTCACTGTACTAATGACACGGGCTGGGAAGGGGTTAACATCTAGGGGGATCAAGGAGCTAAATGTGTGCCTATGTGGATTATGTCTAAAGTATGCTGCTTTTTTTTTATGGATCTCTAAGTTTCTCATCCCTGATTTACAGGGATAAGAAACAGAGATCGTTTTCTCTGTACAGAGCTCTGTGTTGATTGTCAGCACAGGTTCTGGGCTGTGATTGGACACAGCCGATCAGCAGGTTCCAGCCATGAATCATTGGCCAGGACTTGCTGACAGACTCCCACTGTGCACGCCCTAAACTCGGGAAGCAGGCAGCAACGTATCAGGACAGCACTTTGCCTGCACATGCCACCCATCCACAGTACTGGTGTCCTCCTCTAGATCCGGCATGTGAGGCAGTGGCTGTCGAGGGGGGGGGGGGGTCCGCAAGTGGGTAAATCTGTCCTGTGTATTGTCCCTCCTCTTACCATGGGAAAGCTACCCACCACTGTCCCTCCTTGTACCACGGGACGCCTAGATCTACCATTTACTGACTGCAATTTGTTTGTTTTTTTCTGACAGCAAAATATTGCAATTCAGGAGAAGATGAAGAAGTCTCGGAAGCAGCTTGCCTACCTGCAGCAGAGAGAGCAAGAGGTGAGTGTCATTTCGGGTCAGTCATCTGTCTTATGTGTTGCACATTCTCAGGGGGGTTGCAGCCTGTCACCATGAGGGCGGGTCAGGGTTGCAGCTTGTCACCATGGGGGCGGGTCGTCGTTGCAGCCTGTCACCATGGGGTGGGTCGGGGTTGCAGCTGTCACCATGGGGGCGGGTCGGGGTTGCAGCCTGTCACCATGGGGGCGGTCGGGGTTGCAGCCTGTCACCATGGGGGCGGGTCGGGGTTGCAGCCTGTCACCATGGGGGCGGGTCGGGGTTGCAGCCTGTCCACCATGGGGGCGGGTCGGGGTTGCAGCCTGTCACCATGGGGGCGGGTCGGGGGTTGCAGCCTGTCACCATGGGGGCGGGTCGGGGTTGCAGCCTGTCACCATGGGGGCGGGTCGGGGTTGCAGCCTGTCACCATGGGGGCGGGTCGGGGTTGCAGCCTGTCACCATGGGGGCGGGTCGGGGTTGCAGCCTGTCACCATGGGGGCGGGTCGGGGTTGCAGCCTGTCACCATGGGGGCGGGTCGGGGTTGCAGCCTGTCACCATGAGGGCGGGTCGGGGTTGCAGCCTGTCACCATGAGGGCGGGTCGGGGTTGCAGCCTGTCTCCATGGGGGCGGGTCGGGGGTTGCAGCCTGTCACCATGGGGGCGGGTCGGGGTTGCAGCCTGTCACCATGGGGGCGGGTCGGGTTGCAGCCTGTCACCATGGGGGGCGGGTCGGGGTTGCAGCCTGTCACCATGGGGGCGGGTCGGGGTTGCAGCCTGTCACCTCGGAGGCGGGTCGGGGTTGCAGCCTGTCACCTCGGAGGTGGGGGGGGGGTGTAGACTGTTGAGGGGGCTGCTGGGAGTGCTGGCGGTCGCCTCATGAGGGGGGGGGGGGGTGGAGTGCAGTCTGGGTCTCACCAGCGCTCCATGCGATCCTGTCCCAGCTCTTCTGCCTCCCCTTCTCCTCCTTTGTGACCATAGGAAGGGAGTAGTGGTGCTAGGAGAAGGCAAGCTGGCGCCTTCCGTTGGTTGGAGGATGCCAGTGCAGGTTGTACTAGCTCTCTGCCTGCCGTGCGTCCCTGCCCCCAGCAGACCACATACCAGCACTAGCTTGGAGGTTAGGGACCCCTTCTTTAAAATGTATTTCTGGCCATTACAGAGCCCTGAAAAACTATTCATACCCCTTGAAATTTTCCACATTTTGTCATGTTACAACCAAAAACGTAAATGTATTTCATTGGGATTTTATGTGATAGACCAACACAAAGTGGCACATAATTGTGAAGTGGAAGGAGAATGAATAAAAAAAGTTATCCTTGCCATCCCTCCCCCCTGAAAGGGTTTAATGCTCGTTTTGCCAAGGGGGATGATGAATAAAGTGATATATTTGGATTATTTCTGTGCTCTCCTTTACTCCTTTCTCCTTGACTCTTCGTAAATGTGGGTGGGGCCTCTGCATCCTCCTGTAAAATGCTGGACTGGATGGCCCTGCATTGTACAGGATGACATCAGACGTACATCCTAAAATGTTTTCTGCCATAATTTCCTAGCATGTAAATAGGACCCTCAGTCCTCCTTCCCGGGGATTGTAGAACATCTCTCCAGCTCTAGAATTTGTTTGCATCCAGTTTTTCCAGGATTTTAATGAACGCTGTAAAATCCATATCTTAGGCTTGGTTCACATTAGAAGTTGCATGATTCTGGCCAAAATCAGAGTCACAATTTTTTTGGTTTAGAATAAAAAGATCGCGATTCTCCCAACGTAAAATCTTTCACATTATACAAAAAAAGGGCTAACTTTACTGGTTAGTTTTTTTTTTTTTAATTAAAGTAATTTTTTCCCCAAAAATTGCATTTGAAAGACCGCAGCGCAAATACATTGTGACATAAAATATTGCAACAACCAACATATTCTCTAGGGTCTCTAGTAAAAAATTATATATAATGTTTGGGGGTTCTAAGTAATTTTCTAGCAAAAAAAAAAAAAAAATTATTTTAACTTGAAATCAACAAATGTCAGAAAAAGGTTTAGTGTTTAAGTGGTTAAACTTTCCTCATTTACACACAGAAGTCTATTCCTTTGACAAATTGTTACAATGTTTATACTTTAAGTTCCACTGCTAAAAAAATGTTGTGATTCTTGGCAGACTGCCTGTTTTTTTTTTTTTCCTTCCTTTCTTTTGACGGCTTCAGAAGAGCAAAGAGAATTCTTTGCATAGAACACTTTTGTCAAGATCACAACGGGGAAAAAATCGTGATAACGATTCTTGAGGATTATTTGTGCAGCTCTAGTTCACATTAGAGCGGGTCGTGCGTCCCGCGTTCGCTCGGGGCAGGGCAGTCCTTTTCATTTTGAATGGGTTGCAGTGCCACGTAAACCGCAGAAAAAAAGGTGCATGCACCTTTTTAAAAAAAATGTGGCTGTAGGGAAACTGCATGGTCTTTTTGACCATGGGGGTTTTTCACCGCGGGTCCCGCGCCCGTGATCTGGCTGCGGGCTGTGATGTGTGAACAGCAGCAATGATTCCGCTGCGGGTGATGGCGGGTGCGGGGATCAATGCGATTTCCGCCAACTGGAATGCACAGTAGTGTGAACCTAGCCTAAAAATCAATTGAGGGAAAACAGGAAGTTTTTTATTACTGACTACAGGAGGATTGGACAAAGGGAGAAAATTCTGTAGGCCAGCCCAGAATAAGTTCTCCCACTACCAGCATGCCTCAGTTTTGTAGCAGAGTAGTACAGAGAGCATTATCATAAACCTAACGAGGGGGGGGTTGGTTCTTGAAGCCCAGGATCCCCCTCATCGACCCCCCCCCGCAGCCCGACGCTGTGTCCTGCCCGAGGCCGACAAGGCCTAGGGCAGCACTTTGCATGGGGGGCAGCACAGACAGAGTCCCCGCCGGCTTGCGCTACACTGTTAGTGTATCGCCAGTCTTATGGGGCGGACTGGGCTGAGGAGAGGCAGATTAGTCTAGCACTCCCATAAAGTGGCTGCACTGCTTCCGGTATGCGGGCGGCTGGCATTCCACAGCTGCCGCCGCTTCCAATTTTGACTGTCCTCTTATCCTGGACCACAAACCTTCCTCACTGTGCTATGTTTTCTGCTGCACCATTGGCATGGTTATATCTTCTTAGTCCTCTTCATAAAATTATCAGAAATTTGTGCTTAAAGTAGAACTATAGGACTATATATTTTTTTTTTTTTTTCATTTTGGATAGAGTAAGGGAGGGTTATAACCCCTGTCAGTTTATTTTTTTTTTACCATCCCTGTCCCATTGCAGAGATTCCACTTCACTTCCTGCCCCATAGCCACACAGGAAATCTATGCAAATTAAGGGAATCCATTGCCCCCCCCCCCAGCCCTCAGAGCTAGTGTCCCCACTCGAAAATTTCAGGGCCTTAAACAGCAAGGGGTGTGGCCTTGACAGGAAGGGGTGGGCCATATTTAATTTAGGGGGTGCACAAGTTTAGTCAGACCTAGGGCAGCACAAATGCACTACTGCCGCAGCCTGCTGGGTGACTGCCATTAGGGGACCTCCTACGCCCCCCCCCCCCCGGTGGGGAGGGGAAAGCCAGCCCCGGTCCTCTGTTTCTTTCTGTCTCAAAAGTGAGCCATCAGGGGTCTGTTTAGATCCTTGATATTTCACCGAAGCCCCTCAATGGGGCTCAGGAAAAAAAATATTGTAAAATCAAAATTAAATTGTAAAATCAAAATAAACTGTAAAAAAATATTGTAAATTCAAAATAAAAAAATTGTAAAAAAAATTATAAAATTGTTAAAAAAAATTGTAAAATCAAAATAAAAAAAAATTGTAAAATCAAAATAAAAAAATTGTAAAAAAAAAAAAAAAAAAAGACTGACACTGTCCACTGCCCTACCGACACCAATCTTTGCTCTACTGACACCATCCACTGCTCTGCTGATATACATGCGTGTGTTTGGGCTCCGGGGTGCACACACCAATGCGATGTTTGATGCCCAAAAGAGCAAAGACACTCCCATCACCATAGAATTCTTAAGGAAAGGAGAAAACTGATCTAAGCTTGGAAGATGGTTACCTGAACCCGCAAAATAGTGGAGTGATAACCAAATCGCCTTAAAGGTTTCATCCAGTATGCAGAAAACAAAAATGAAAAATGTCAGCAGCTAACAGATGGATTTGCAACCTAAACCATAGTCCAAAGGAAAGGAAGCTCCTCTTGGAGACGTGGAACCAGACAGAGGGACCAAAGTCTGATGTCTGATTGAGAAGATCAGACTGAGTCTAGTGGTGGGAGGAGTTATGGCAGATTTTTTTTTTTTTTTAATTTGCTAGTGTCCAATCCTCCTGTAGGCGGCAGTATAACCTGAAGGTGAAAGAATTCCACTGTCCATCAATGGAGGAGAAAGAAAAGGCTGCTGTTGGTTTTCTTGGGGCCATCAGTGTGTGGAGGGGTGGGGGCACACATATGTGTCTTCAGGGAGGGGCGAGAAGAAGGTGAGGGAAAGGGAAGGTGTGTACTGAGGTTCAAGAGACTGAATGTGGATGTTATTGGCAGGAGAATCAATGCATCCAGCGGAGGTTGCTGCAGGCCAAAAAAGAGCTGGAGATGCTGGAGAGAGAGGAAGAGGGAGCCCGACAGGTGCGATAATACAAAAAGCATGGTGGACAATTCCGCTGCCCGCTCAGAGTTCTGCTCTTGTGTCTGCACTGTGCTGCATGTTCTGTACACGTGTATTCTGTACGCATCTCCATTCACCTGTACTGCCTGGTGTGTGCACACTACACATCACTCACCTGTGTACTGCCTGGTGTGTGCACACTACACATCATTCACCTGTACTGCCTGGTGTGTGCACACTACACATCATTCACCTGCACTGCCTGTTGTGTGCACACTACACATCATTCACCTGTACTGCCTGGTGTGTGCACACTACACATCATTCACCTGTGTAATGCCTGGTGTGTGCACACTACACATCATTCACCTGCACTGCCTGTTGTGTGCACACTACACATCATTCACCTGTACTGCCTGGTGTGTGCACACTACACGTCATTCACCTGTGTAATGCCTGGTGTGTGCACACTACACGTCACTCACCTGTACTGCCTGGTGTGTGCACACTACACATCATTCACCTGTACTGCCTGGTGTGTGCACACTACACGTCACTCACCTGTACTGCCTGGTGTGTACACACTACACATCATTCAACTGTACTGCCCGGTGTGTGCACACTACACGTCATTCACCTGTACTGCCCGGTGTGTGCACACTACACATCACTCACCTGTACTGCCTGGTGTGTGCACACTACACGTCACTCACCTGTACTGCCTGGTGTGTGCACACTACACGTCATTCACCTGTACTGCCTGGTGTGTGCACACTACACATCATTCACCTGTACTGCCTGGTGTGTGCACACTACACATCATTCACCTGTACTGCCTGGTGTGTACACACTACACATCATTCACCTGTACTGCCTGGTGTGTACACACTACACATCATTCACCTGTACTGCCTGGTGTGTGCACACTACACATCATTCACCTGTACTGCCTGGTGTGTGCACACTACACATCACTCACCTGTACTGCCTGGTGTGTGCACACTACACATCATTCACCTGTACTGCCTGGTGTGTACACACTACACATCATTCACCTGTACTGCCTGGTGTGTGCACACTACACATCATTCACCTGTACTGCCTGGTGTGTGCACACTACACATCACTCACCTGTACTGCCTGGTGTGTGCACACTACACATCATTCACCTGTACTGCCTGGTGTGTGCACACTACACGTCACTCACCTGTACTGCCTGGTGTGTGCACACTACACGTCACTCACCTGTACTGCCTGGTGTGTGCACACTACACGTCACTCACCTGTACTGCCTGGTGTGTGCACACTACACGTCATTCACCTGTACTGCCTGGTGTGCGCACACTACACATCATTCACCTGTACTGCCTGGTGTGCGCACACTACACATCACTCACCTGTACTGCCTGGTGTGCGCACACTACACATCACTCACCTGTACTGCCTGGTGTGTGCACACTACACATCACTCACCTGTACTGCCTGGTGTGTGCACACTACACATCACTCACCTGTACTGCCTGGTGTGTGCACACTACACATCATTCACCTGTACTGCCTGGTGTGTGCACACTACACATCATTCACCTGTACTGCCTGGTGTGTGCACACTACACATCATTCACCTGTACTGCCTGGTGTGTGCACACTACCCATCATTCACCTGTACTGCCTGGTGTGTGCACACTACACATCATTCACCTGTACTGCCTGGTGTGTGCACACTACACATCACTCACCTGTACTGCCTGGTGTGTGCACACTACACATCATTCACCTGTACTGCCTGGTGTGTGCACACTACACGTCATTCACCTGTACTGCCTGGTGTGCGCACACTACACATCATTCACCTGTACTGCCTGGTGTGCGCACACTACACATCACTCACCTGTACTGCCTGGTGTGCGCACACTACACATCACTCACCTGTACTGCCTGGTGTGTGCACACTACACATCACTCACCTGTACTGCCTGGTGTGTGCACACTACACATCACTCACCTGTACTGCCTGGTGTGTGCACACTACACATCATTCACCTGTACTGCCTGGTGTGTGCACACTACACATCATTCACCTGTACTGCCTGGTGTGTGCACACTACACATCATTCACCTGTACTGCCTGGTGTGTGCACACTACCCATCATTCACCTGTACTGCCTGGTGTGTGCACACTACACATCATTCACCTGTACTGCCTGGTGTGTGCACACTACACATCACTCACCTGTACTGCCTGGTGTGTGCACACTACACATCATTCACCTGTACTGCCTGGTGTGTGCACACTACACATCATTCACCTGTACTGCCTGGTGTGTGCACACTACACATCATTCACCTGTACTGCCTGGTGTGTGCACACTACACATCATTCACCTGTACTGCCTGGTGTGTGCACACTACACATCATTCACCTGTACTGCCTGGTGTGTGCACACTACACATCATTCACCTGTACTGCCTGGTGTGTACACACTACACATCATTCACCTGTACTGCCTGGTGTGTGCACACTACACATCACTCACCTGTACTGCCTGGTGTGTGCACACTACACATCACTCACCTGTACTGCCTGGTGTGTGCACACTACACATCACTCACCTCTACTGCCTGGTGTGTACACACTACACATCATTCACCTGTACTGCCTGGTGTGTGCACACTACACATCATTCACCTGTACTGCCTGGTGTGTGCACACTACACGTCACTCACCTGTACTGCCTGGTGTGTGCACACTACACGTCACTCACCTGTACTGCCTGGTGTGTGCACACTACACGTCACTCACCTGTACTGCCTGGTGTGTGCACACTACACGTCACTCACCTGTACTGCCTGGTGTGTGCACACTACACGTCACTCACCTGTACTGCCTGGTGTGCGCACACTACACGTCATTCACCTGTACTGCCTGGTGTGCGCACACTACACGTCATTCACCTGTACTGCCTGGTGTGCGCACACTACACATCACTCACCTGTACTGCCTGGTGTGCGCACACTACACATCACTCACCTGTACTGCCTGGTGTGCGCACACTACACATCACTCACCTGTACTGCCTGGTGTGCGCACACTACACATCACTCACCTGTACTGCCTGGTGTGCGCACACTACACATCACTCACCTGTACTGCCTGGTGTGTGCACACTACACATCATTCACCTGTACTGCCTGGTGTGTGCACACTACACATCATTCACCTGTACTGCCTGGTGTGTGCACACTACACATCATTCACCTGTACTGCCTGGTGTGTGCACACTACCCATCATTCACCTGTACTGCCTGGTGTGTGCACACTACCCATCATTCACCTGTACTGCCTGGTGTGTGCACACTACCCATCATTCACCTGTACTGCCTGGTGTGTGCACACTACCCATCATTCACCTGTACTGCCTGGTGTGTGCACACTACACATCCTTCACCTGTACTGCCTGGTGTGTGCACACTACCCGTCACTCACCTGTACTGCCTGGTGTGTGCACACTACACGTCACTCACCTGTACTGCCTGGTGTTTGTACTCAAACTGACCCATACCGCCCTGTGTGCAAGTCCCTGATCTGTACTGCTTGGTTTGCGCATCATAATCACCATTTACCATTCTGTCTGCCTCCTGCATGTTCTCTCTCCCCCCCCTCCCCCCATCTTAAAAAAAAAAAAGAATACCTGCTGTGTATCTGCAGCCATATGGCGGAGACCTGTCATGTTATTTTACTCTCAGCAGGGGGCAGATGAAGGCCTGGACCTCGAGGTCTGCACTTTTGAGAAAAGGAAAGCAAAGGGTGCAGATACCAGAAGGTAAATTCTCTCTCACCCATAGTTTGGACTGTTCAGGGTGGGCCCTGCTACTGCTAAGGGGCCCCAACATGCACTGTATTCCCAAAAGTATTGGGACGCCTGCCTTTACACACACATGAACTTTAATTGCGTCTTAGTCTGTAGGGTTCAATATTGAGCTGGCTCACCCTTTGCAGCTATAACAGCTTCAACTCTTCTGGGAAGGCTGTCCACAAGGTTTAGGAGTGTGTCTATGGGAATGTTTGACCATTCTTCCAGAAAAGCATTTGTGAGGTCAGGCACTGGTGTTGGACAAGAAGGCCTGGATCGCAGTCTCCTCTCTAATTCATCCCAAAGGCGTTCTATCGGCTTGAGGTCAAGACTCTGTGCAGGTCAGTCAAGTTCCTCCACCCCAAACTCGCTCATCCATGTCTTTATGGACCTTGCTTTGTGCACTGGTCCAAACCATTTGGTGGAGGGGGGATTATGGTGTGGGATTGTTTTTCAGGGGTTGGGCTTGGCCCCTTAGTTCCAGTGAAGGGAACTCTTAAGGCGTCAGAATACCAAGACATTTTGGACAATTTCATGCTCCCAACTTTGTGGGAACAGTTTGGGGACGGCCCCTTCCTGTTCCAACATGACTGCGCACCAGTGCACAAAGCAAGATCCATATAGACATGGATGAGCGAGGAGGAACTTGACTGACCTGCACAGGCCATCCCCAAACCTCCCTCCACCAAATGATTTGGACATCAGTGCCTGACCTCACAAATGCTCTTCTGGAAGAATGGTCAAACATTCCCATAGACACACTCCTAAACCTTGCGGACAGCCTTCCCAGAAGAGTTGAAGCTGTTATAGCTGCAAAGGGTGGGCCAACTCAATATTGAACCCTATTGAAGTTCCTGAGTGTGAAGGCAGGTGTCCCAATACTTTTGACAGTATAGTGTATCTAGTCAGCCAGAGCCTGGATCCTGTGGTTCCTCCATGGCTGGAGGTCTGAGGGTTGTCCATGTATGAGAGAAACGCTAAATTATTTCCTGTTCAATCTATGGCAGTCATGTGATCCACATTGATAATGCTCCTTGCTGAGATGAGGAACTTTTATCTGCTCTGTGTCCAGATTCTGCTCCGGGACATTTATACTATCTGTACCTCCAGGGCGGAGCCTAGTCTGGAACCCCAAGAGTTTTATAAGGATACACTGCTGCTTACGTTTTAATATTGGGACACTTGCCTGTCGGGGAATCCAGCGATGTCCTCACCCAAGCCGATTTTTCAATCAGTTCTCAGGTGCCGCCGCCATCTCAGCTGAGGGAAACCGGTTCCCTACTGTGAAAGCACGCTGCGCTTTTGTGACTGGCCAGGCTGCGGGGAAAGGAGGAGGGGGGCTAAACTTTCGGCTTAGTTTGCTGTGGCAAGCTGAGCTTAACGTGGGAGCGGGTACCTGTCAAAACCTGGTACCCCCCCCCCCCCCCTGCTGAAAAGTGCCAAATGTGGCAGCAGTGGGGGGGAGGAGGCAAACAAACGGCGCTTCCCCTTTTGGGTGGAGCTCCACTTTAACTAGATTATGCTGACTTATAAGTAGTAGTGCAGTCTTAAGCCTAGTACACACATGTGCCGAATGTCGGGCAACATTGATCGGTTCAATAAAAAAAAAAGTCCGATATTGTGTACTGGAGTCAGTCCGACAAGAGCCGGGGGTTTGGCTGGCTTCTGTCGGACAAGCAAGCTGAAAAACCAGCAGCTGACAGACTCCCGATCAGCACTCTCAGCCATTGGCTAACCAGAGTGTTCTGGCGGAGGAGGGCATCCCCATGTCAGAACTCAGTAGGGAGATCACTGTACTAATCCCGCATTGTTGGTACAGCCGCTCTGATGTGAGCTGTCAGGTTTTTGTTTTTTATTAATCGGTGTGTAGTAGGCATAAGCGTGGCAGAGAGCAATGAGGTAAAAATGAGATGGTATAGAGGCCTAGAAATAAGGGTTTAGGTTCTGAGGTCTTTGTGTGTCTGGAGGTCCGAGAGATCCAGGACAGACTCTGTGGCTTGCCATATGACATCCAGCAGCGGATTGTGTTACTATGCGTTTGTGTCTTCTGCGTCTTTCACACTCTCTCTGTACGGCTAACGCAGGTAAAGCCACATACTATAAAAAATCACCATGGAAAACCAAAGCTAAAAGAGCCAATGCAGATTGTACAGACCATGGCTAAATACATGGGCAGATCAAAGGACACCGTCTCAGCAGCACAGGCAGACAGGCACCTACATCTTGACACTAAACAGACGCAGAAATGTTACACCCCGGGGTGCTGTATTAGGTTTTGCACAGAGTGGCAGATCTTCAGCCCCCGTGTGTGGCAGATCTCCGCTGCATCCTTTTTTGGAGTCTACAATATCTCTGGGGCTGGATGCCGTATTTAAAGGGGATCTCTCATACATGACAGATGTAGGCTTCCATTGCAGCCTTCTCAGTCTGAAAATGCAAATTGCTTGGCTGTCCAGTTGATACTTTCAATCGCTGACCTGGAACAAGAGAAGGGATTGTTTAGGTCTGTGATTCATAAGCCACCCACAGCCAGTTGACTGGCATTTTCAGGAGGTGAGCAATGACACATGGCAGGTTTTCTTCAATAACCTCCTGCTGAGGCAACCAGCTCCCCATTGTTGCTTACAGTTGTGTGAAAACCCATTGTAGAATGTGAAATTCTGTTCATACCACCTCATCTCTGTTCTCTACCCATCCTTTGTCACCTCCAGTCTGTCCTCCGCCAGTCCCTTGTCGCCTTCTCTCTCTGTCCTCCGCCAGTCCCGTGTCGCCTTCTCTCTCTGTCCTCCGCCAGTCCCGTGTCGCCTTCTCTCTCTGTCCTCCGCCAGTCCCGTGTCGCCTTCTCTCTCTGTCCTCCGCCAGTCCCGTGTCGCCTTCTCTCTCTGTCCTCCGCCAGTCCCGTGTCGCCTTCTCTCTCTGTCCTCCGCCAGTCCCGTGTCGCCTTCTCTCTCTGTCCTCCGCCAGTCCCGTGTCGCCTTCTCTCTCTGTCCTCCGCCAGTCCCGTGTCGCCTTCTCTCTCTGTCCTCCGCCAGTCCCTCTCTGTCGCCTTCTCTCTCTGTCCTCCGCCAGTCCCGTGTCGCCTTCTCTCTCTGTCCTCCGCCAGTCCCGTGTCGCCTTCTCTCTCTGTCCTCCGCCAGTCCCGTGTCGCCTTCTCTCTCTGTCCTCCGCCAGTCCCGTGTCGCCTTCTCTCTCTGTCCTCCGCCAGTCCCGTGTCGCCTTCTCTCTCTGTCCTCCGCCAGTCCCGTGTCGCCTTCTCTCTCTGTCCTCCGCCAGTCCCGTGTCGCCTTCTCTCTCTGTCCTCCGCCAGTCCCTCTCTGTCGCCTTCTCTCTCTGTCCTCCGCCAGTCCCTCTCTGTCGCCTTCTCTCTCTGTCCTCCGCCAGTCCCTCTCTGTCGCCTTCTCTCTCTGTCCTCCGCCAGTCCCTCTCTGTCGCCTTCTCTCTCTGTCCTCCGCCAGTCCCTCTCTGTCGCCTTCTCTCTCTGTCCTCCGCCAGTCCCTCTCTGTCGCCTTCTCTCTCTGTCCTCCGCCAGTCCCTCTCTGTCGCCTTCTCTCTCTGTCCTCCGCCAGTCCCTCTCTGTCGCCTTCTCTCTCTGTCCTCCGCCAGTCCCTCTCTGTCGCCTTCTCTCTCTGTCCTCCGCCAGTCCCTCTCTGTCGCCTTCTCTCTCTGTCCTCCGCCAGTCCCTCTCTGTCGCCTTCTCTCTCTGTCCTCCGCCAGTCCCTCTCTGTCGCCTTCTCTCTCTGTCCTCCGCCAGTCCCTCTCTGTCGCCTTCTCTCTCTGTCCTCCGCCAGTCCCTCTCTGTCGTCTTCTCTCTGTCCTCCGCCAGTCCCTCTCTGTCGCCTTCTCTCTCTGTCCTCTGCCACTTACATGGCAACTTCCCTGTCCTTTGCCAGTCCCGTATCCCCTCGTCTACTGTTTGACATCCGCTGTGTTTTGTGTTGCAGTGATATTTTGGGTGACAAAAGTGAGAAGAAGCGCCTAAAGTCTTCAGGCAGTCCGAAGGCAGCGGGAGAATCGTACCGGGAGAACATGAAGCGGCTGATCCTGGAGCGGTATAAAGAGCTGGAATAAGCCCCACCCCCCTGCACCATACATTACATATATGTAATCATCAAAATGTGTCTGTTCTGTACAATCTGTGTCGCTGCTATTTGTTTTTTAATAAAGAATGTTAAAATGTTTCATAGATTTTTCCCTTTTGTAACTTCTAAAAACCAACCCTGGAGGGGGGGGGGGGGGGGGGGGGTGTGCTATGACAAGGTTTAGATGCTTTTTGCTTAGTCTGTGTCAGCCCTTTCCTCCCGAGCCTGATGGTCCCTGGACCGCCCCTTTCATTTATTGGATTTCAGTTCTTTGAATCGTGGGGGGCTCAGCATCATGTGAGTGTCACCCAGGGTGGTCTGCATGCAAAAACAACCTGCAAGTCACCCATCTAGGCAGGGCCATCTTTAATATTGATTGGGCCCTGGGCAAAAATTTTTCTTGCCCCCCTCCTCCATGCTGTTTTGCTCTCCACCTGCTCTGAGACATACAATACATTGCAGCTAGACACAAAATCTGTTTACTAAATCAGATCAGGCATCGATTTCGATTGGTTGCCAGAGGTTACAGCGCATCATTACCGCTTACTGACTGGTTGCTAGAGGTTACAGCACACCTTATGGCTCACTGATTGATTAGTTGCTCGAGGTTACAGCACATGATTTCTGCTTGTTTGGTTGCTAGAGATTAATGTACATCAATACTGGTCACTGATTGGTTGCTAGAGGTAACTGCACATCATTAGTGCTTATTGATTGGTTGCAGCACATCATCTCCTTACTGCCTGCACACCATGGACTGGAGAGGTGAGGGGACCCATTAATAGACAGAAAACTCCTAGGACTCCTGAGATCAGTGGCAGGGCTGATTTTTTTTTTTTTTTTTTTTTATCGACCAATATAAAGAGGAGTTTCAACACTGGCCACCAATATAATAGGGGTTTACACTGACCACTAATGTAATAGGGGTTTACACTGACCACTAATGTAATAGGGGTTTACACTGACCACTAATGTAATAGGGGTTTACACTGACCACTAATGTAATAGGGGTTTACACTGACCACTAATGTAATAGGGGTTTACACTGACCACTAATGTAATAGGGTTTTACACTGACCACTAATGTAATAGGGGTTTACACTGACCACTAATGTAATAGGGGTTTACACTGACCACTAATGTAATAGGGGTTTACACTGACCACTAATGTA
Organism: Lithobates clamitans; assembly: GCA_037952925.1. NCBI lineage: Eukaryota > Metazoa > Chordata > Amphibia > Anura > Ranidae > Lithobates > Lithobates clamitans. The sequence goes on along the minus strand of JBBGZY010001059.1, from coordinate 353,577 downwards.
ATAGGGGTTTACACTGACCACTAATGTAATAGGGGTTTACACTGACCACTAATGTAATAGGGGTTTACACTGACCACTAATGTAATAGGGGTTTACACTGACCACTAATGTAATAGGGGTTTACACTGACCACTAATGTAATAGGGGTTTACACTGACCACTAATCTAATAGGGGTTTACACTGACCACTAATGTAATAGAAGCTTTCACAGTAATCACCAATGTAAGAAGGGATTTACACTGACCACCAATGTAAGGGGGGCATTCATACTGGCCACTAGTGTGAATGAAAAGATTCTACACCAAGAACCAATGTAATGAGAAGATTTACACTGATCACCAATGTAACTGAGACATTTAGCCTGCGTTGACATTTGAGTGTGTCGGGCATGCATGCAAAATCGCTTTCCTGACACCACAAAAACGTGCTGCCCTTTAGCAGATACAATGCAGTGCAATTAATTGTTAATGACACCCTCACACATCTGCTGACGTGCCTTGGCACCATGTGATTTTGAAAAAGGGTTTTGTACTTTCTTCCACATTTGTAGTGCATAGAGCAGCCCATTGAAATGAATAGGCTGCCTTACAAGTGACCTAAATCTTTATTCACCCTGTCAGTACATCTTTGCATCCTAAAACCCCTGCTAACCTCTGCACCCCAAACCTCCCCCATCCTTTCCTCTCCAATCCCCCCCCCCCCCCTTTAACTACCTGCCTCCTCTGCTCATCTTTGCACCCACCTTCCTTACCTCCATACATCCTTTCCTTGCTCACCTGTGCACCCCAAACTGTAATTCCTTCTCTGCCTACCTCTGCACACCCCCACACTACCCCCCCCCCCCCAACCAATTTGCTTACCTTTGCAGAACAGGCAGGTGTTAGGCTTAATGACCACATTTGCAGGCAGGACTTTCAAGCATGCCCCTTTACCTCCCCAGTGGGCAGCATTCAGTATAGGTGATGGTGGATGACCTCAGGGGGGCATGATATACATATGAATACCGCCTCTATTTACATATAAAGGCTGCCGTTCGCCGCTATTTACATATCAATGCAGGTCATTTACAGGTAAACACAGGGTCTGCAGGTGAGTCATCTGTACACAACAATAGGGTAGAGCTGGGCAGCATTAGTAACAGAACTTCACACTGAGATATCAGGACACAGCACGGGAATAAAACCTTAAGGAACAAGGGAATTTAAACTGGGATAGTTGGCAAGTATGAGGCAGCTGCTTTGGGCCCCACGACAATGACAGGGCCCAGGGCCAGCTGCCCCTTTTTCCCTGCCCTAAAGACAGCCCTGCATCTAGGCATTTAGATATTTGCATAACTCCTCCCAAAAGCCAGCACAGTGAGTGTTGTCACCCTAAAACTGGAAGTGGGTTACTGGCAGGATAATCAGGTGAAAATATAAGGGGGGAAAAAAAAAATCCCCCTGTCAGTGGGAGGACTAGTGCGGCATTGTTGGTGTCAGTGGGAGGACTAGTACCCCATTGTTGGTGTCAGTGGGAGAAATAGTGCTCCATTGTTGGTGTCAGGGAGAGGACTAGTGCTCCATCGTTGGTGTCAGGGAGAGGACTAGTGCCCCATCATTGGTGTCAATGGGAGAAATAGTGCCCCATCGTTGATGTCAGGGAGAGGACTAGTGCCCCATCGTTGGTGTCAGGGAGAGGACTAGTGCCCCATTGTTGGTATCAGTGGGAGAAATAGTGCCCCATTGTTGTCAGTGGGTGGAATAGTGCCAGTGAATGAAGAAGACTGATGCAGACACATAATAAGCATAATAGATCCTGGCAATAGCAGGATCACACACACAGGTTGTAGAAAGCAATGCAAAATAGACCCGTTGCATGTGTCACAAATATATAACGCACAACATAGCGTACAGTGCCTTGAAAAAGTATTCACACCCCTTGAAATTTTCCACATTTTGTCATGTTACAACCAAAAAACGTAAATGTATTTTTTTGGGATTTTATGTGATAGACCAACACAAAGTGGCACATAATTGTGAAGTGGAAGGAAAATGATAAATGGTTTTCCCAATTTATTTTTTTACAAATATCTGAAAAGTGTGGGGGGGGGGGGATTTGTATTCAGCCCCCTTTACTCTGATACCCCTAACTAAAATCTAGTGGAACCAATTGCCTTCTGAAGTCACCTAATTAGTAAATAGAGTCCACCTGTGTGTCATTTAATCTCGGTATAAATACAGCTGTTCTGTGAAGACCTCAGAGGTGTGTTAGAGCTGTGGTTCTCAAACTCAGTCCTCAAGTACCACCAACAGGCCATGTTTGCAGGTTTTCCTTTTATCTTGCACAGGTGCTTTAAACCAGTCAATGGCTTGGTATTCTGGACAGCTATTTTATCTTAGAGAAATTCTCAAAACATGGCCTGTTGGGGGTACTTAAAGACTGAGGTTGAGAACCACTGGAATAGGGAACCTTAGTGAACAAACAGCATCATGAAGGCCAAGGGACACACCAGACAGGTCAGGGATAATGTTGTGGAGAAGTATAAAGCAGGGTTAGGTTATAAAAAAAAAAAAAATCTCCCAAGCTTTGACCATCTCACGGAGCTCTGTTCAATCCATCATCTGAAAATGGAAAGAGTATGGCACAACTGCAAACCTACCAAGACATGGCCGTCCACCTAAACTGACCGGCCGGGCAAGGAGAGCATTCATCAGAGAAGAGCCAAGAGGTCCATGGTAACTCTGGAGGAGCTGCAGAGATCCACAGCTCAGGTGGGAGAATCTGTCCACAGGACAACTATTAGTCGTGTTCTCCACAAATCTGCCCTTGGTGGACACCCGTGCGGGCGCGCTCCCGAGTCCATTGGATTTGATTGACAGCAGCTGGAGCCAATGGCTGCGCTGCTATCAATCTATCCAATCGGGACACAAGACATCAGCTACAGATGATGTGCTCGTTCCCGGACAGAGGATGACAGCGTCCATGTAAGTAACACGGGAGGGTGGGCTGCAACAGTAAAAAAGGTTCTTCACCTTAATGCATAGAATGAGAGTTTACAACCCCTTTAAGGGAAGCCCTCTGGTCAGCTTGGCCTCCATCAGGCAGGTGACAAGTGTCCTGTGTCACATTGGCCTCTGCTGTCCTTCTGTGCCTCTTCCATAGGGATCCGGTACACACAGATTCCCCTCTGCTAATGCTGAGTGCTCCGAATAGAAGAACTAGAACCGAAAGAGCCCAAGGACGAATGGAAAACACAACCAAAGGCCTCATCCAGTTGGGCAATTAGTGCCAGACTGAATCGGGGGGTCCTTGCTGCCGGAATTGGAGGCGGTTGTTTAGCTGTAGCTGTTCTCTCTGTGAATGAATGATGAGCTGACAGTGGCGGGATATGTCTATAACACACATACAGCGATCACCTGTGGTTAGGTATGGATGGTCTCCCCCCAGGTGCCGACGTCAGCATCCAGGACCGATCGTCCGCCCCTCAAAGCTGATTTGCAGGTATTGCTTTTTTTTTTTTTTTTTGGCATAGTTACATTAGTTCATCTTGGCACATTGTATGTACACTATATTACTAAAAGTATTGGGGCGCCTGTCTTTAATGGCAGCTATAAAAGCTTCAACTCTTCTGGGAAGGCCGTCCACAAGGTTTAGGAGTGTGTGTATGGGAATGTTTGACCATTCTTCCAGAAGCGCATTTGTGAGGTCAGGCACTGATGTTGGACGAGAAGGCCTGGCTCACAGTCTCTGCTCAAATTCATCCCAAAGGTGTTCTATCATGTTGAGGTCAGGACTCTGTGCAGGCCAGTCAAGTTCCTCCACCCCAAACTCGCTCATCCATGTCTTTATGGACCTTGCTTTGTGCACTGGTGTGCAGTCATGTTGGAACAGGAAGGGGCCGTCCCCAAACTGTTCCCACAAAGTTGGGAGTTTGAAATTGTCTAAAATTTTTTGGTATGAAGACGCCTTAAGAGTTCCCTTCACTGGAACTAAGGGGCCGAGCCCAACCCCTGAAAAACATTCCCCACACCATAATCCCCCCTCCACCACATGATTAGGACATCAGTGCCTGACCTCACAAATGCTCTTCTGGAAGAATGGTCAAACATTCCCATAGACACCCTCCTAAATCTTGTGGACGGCCTTCCCAGAAGAGTTGAAGCTGTTATAGCGGCAAAGGGCGGAGCCAACTCAATATTGAACCCTACGAACTAAGACTGGGATGCCATTAAAGTTCATGTCTGTAAGAGCAGGTGTCCCAATACTTTTGGTAATATAGTGTATGTATATGTTATAGCCGGGGTATCTCCTTAGAAGTAGCTTATCACTGTAGTAGCCTCTGCTACTACCTTGATTGCCGCTGTCTTCCAGTTTCTGTGCCAAGCAGCTGCCCTGCTGCACAGTGAATGTGGGGTACCACTCACAGAATGTAAGGCCTTCTCTGATTGATGGAGGTGGAGAGGTGGGTGGGATGTCACAATCTCCATCCCTCTGTGTCTCTGCTCTGTGTCCCTGCTCCATGTGTGCTCTGGCTCTGTGTCTCTGCTCCGTCTGCATGTGCTCTGGCTCTGTGTCTCTGCTCCATGTGTGCTCTGGCTCTGTGTCTCTGCTCCATCTGCATGTGCTCTGGCTCTGTGTCTCTGCTCCGTCTGCATGTGCTCTGGCTCTGTGTCTCTGCTCCATCTGCATGTGCTCTGGCTCTGTGTCTCTGCTCCGTCTGCATGTGCTCTGGCTCTGTGTCTCTGCTCCATCTGCATGTGCTCTGGCTCTGTGTCTCTGCTCCGTCTGCATGTGCTCTGGCTCTGTGTCTCTGCTCCATGTGTGCTCTGGCTCTGTGTCTCTGCTCCATCTGCATGTGCTCTGGCTCTGTGTCTCTGCTCCATGTGTGCTCTGGCTCTGTGTCTCTGCTCCATCTGCATGTGCTCTGGCTCTGTGTCTCTGCTCCATGTGTGCTCTGGCTCTGTGTCTCTGCTCCGTCTGCATGTGCTCTGGCTCTGTGTCTCTGCTCCATCTGCATGTGCTCTGGCTCTGTGTCTCTGCTCCATGTCTCTGCTCCGTCTGCATGGTTCTGGCTCTGTGTCTCTGCTCTGTGTCTCAGCTCCATGTGTGTGCTCTGGCTCTGTGCCTCTGCTCTGTGTGTGTGCTCTGGCTCCGTTTCTCTGCTCTGGCTCTGTGTCTCTGCTCCGTCTGCATGTGCTCTGGCTCTGTGTCTCTGCTCCGTCTGCATGGTTCTGGCTCTGTGTCTCTGCTCCGTGTCTCGGCTCCATGTGTGTGCTCTGGCTCTGTGCCTCTGCTCTGTGTGTGTGCTCTGGCTCCGTGTCTCTGCTCTGGCTCTGTGTCTCTGCTCCGTCTGCATGTGCTCTGGCTCTGTGTCTCTGCTCCATGTGTGCTCTGGCTCTGTGTCTCTGCTCCGTCTGCATGTGCTCTGGCTCTGTGTCTCTGCTCCATGTGTGCTCTGGCTCTGTGTCTCTGCTCCATGTGTGCTCTGGCTCTGTGTCTCTGCTCCGTCTGCATGTGCTCTGGCTCTGTGTCTCTGCTCCATGTGTGCTCTGGCTCTGTGTCTCTGCTCCGTCTGCATGTGCTCTGGCTCTGTGTCTCTGCTCCATGTGTGCTCTGGCTCTGTGTCTCTGCTCCATATGTGCTCTGGCTCTGTGTCTCTGCTCCGTCTGCATGTGCTCTGGCTCCGTGTCTCTGCTCCGTCTGCATGGTTCTGGCTCTGTGTCTCTGCTCCGTGTCTAGGCTCCATGTGTGTGCTCTGGCTACGTGTCTCTGCCTCTGTGTCTCTGCTCCATGTGTGCTCTGGCTCTGTGTCTCTGCTCCGTGTCTGTGCTCTGGCTCTGTGTCTCTGCTCTGTCTGCATGGCTCTGGCTCTGTGTCTCTGCTCCTTCTGCATGTGCTCTGGCTCTGTGTCTCTGCTCCGTGTCTCCGCTCCATGTGTATGCTCTGTGCCTCTGCTCCGTGTGGGTCCCACTATGAAGCCTTTATTGATCCATACAGATCACCTATAATAAGTATATACATTCTATACAAGTTGTGTTGTCCCGGCTTCTGCTGTTGGCTCCCCCTGCAGGATAAGACTAGATACTGCACACAGAAAATGATTATAATCAATAGATTATTATTATTATTATTCAGGATTTATATAGCGCCAACAGTTTACGCAGCGCTTTACAATATAAAAGGGAGACAATACAGTTATAATACAATACAATAGGATTAAGAGGGCCCTGCTCAGAAGAGCTTACAATCTAATAGATCGCTTATTGAGTCAATATCCACAATAAATTATACATTTGGTTACAGAATATACAGAAGTCATATTAAAAAAAAAAAAAAAAAATCCATCAGAATAAAATCGAGTGTTTGATTTTGTGATTCCTCGGCTCTCCGATCTCTTAGGATGACACGTTGGAGGTGATTATGATTTTTGGCGCAGATATCGGTGAGATGTCGGTGAATCGGCGTCCTTCTCTCTCCTCATACCCAACGTCTCTCCCCGGTGTAGCTGTTGAAGAGATATTCCCGTCCCGTCACTGCCGGCAGAGGAGGAAGAATATTAATAAGGTGACTGAAGACACTTCTCCATAGACATGGCGGCCAACACAAACCTTCTATTAACGCACTACCACCTTCTATATCTCTATGTGCAGTTCTTGGCTGCGTTCACAAATGTCTGACGCAGATCAGCCCCCTGCTGCAGCCTCTCACTTTGTTACTTGATACAAAGTAACAATGTCTGATCACTGGGGGAAGGGAGACTCGGGAAACGCTTCCTCATCCTTCTACAAAGTTACAATGTACAGTCTGATCAGTGGGGGAGAGGAGACTGAGGAAATGCTTCCTCCTGCTTTCTACAAAGTTACAATGTACAGTCTGATCACTGGGGGAGGGGAGACTGAGGAAAGGCTCCCTCCTGCTTTCTACAAAGTTACAACTTACAGTCTGATCACTGGGGGAGGGGAGACTGAGGAAATGCTCCCTCCTGCTTTCTACAAAGTTACAATGTACAGTCTGATCAGTGGGGGAGGGGAGACTGAGGAAATGCCTCCCCCTCCTTCTACAAAGTTACAATAAACAGTCTGATCAGTGGGGGAGGGGAGACTGAGGAAAGGTTTCCTCCTGCCTGCATGGTGAATATTGATCAATTATCTAATTGCTGTACACTGATGAGCAGTGGTTGCCCCGGGTTACAGCATACTGCAGATCATTGCTGTGCCAGATCCTGGGGGACATCGGCAGCAGAATTGATCTGATATCGGCAGCTGATCATCCGGGGCGGAGGAATGATCAGTTCAAGGATTGTTAGAGAACGGAAGCAGCTGGTGGCCGCAGGCTGCGCTGTGGGCGGAGCCAACACTTACTTGGATCCTGAGCCCTGCCGTCAAACTGCTGCAAGAAAAGAAAAGGACAAGTTACAGCATCCATATTACAGAGTATAATGTATTAGAAGATATATACAAGACATCCACCATGTGGGCTTTCATTCTGCAGAATTTCCTGAGGTTACAGAGCCTCTTATTATTATCTGTAGATTATCAGGATTGTTAGAGGTCATATAGAACTACATATAAATTCCTTCTCTGCAAACGGGACAAAAATGTTCTCAGGTTATTTTCTCATTGAATGGGGGAAAGTACCTCACTATGGCCAGTAGATGGAGGCGAGGAGCATACTTATTTCTTAGGATACTCAGTGACATCTAGTGGCCATAATGTGGTATTTCCACCCATTCACACTTTTTTTTTTTCTCTTTATAATATGCAGTAGAGCTGCACGATTAATCGCCAAGAATCGTTATCGCGATTTTTTTTTCCCCGTTGCAATCTTGGCAAAAGTGTTTCACGATTCTTTCTATGCAAAGAATTCTCTCTGCTCTTCTGAAGCCACAGCTGTCAAAAGAAAGGAAGAAAAAACAAAAAAAAACGGGCAGTCTCGCAGAATCACAACATTCTTTAGCAGTGGAACTTTAGTATAAACATTGTAACAATTTGTCAAAAAGGAATAGACTTCTGTGTGTAAATGAGGAAAGTTTAACCACTTAAACACCAAACCTTTTTCTGCCATTTGTTGATTTCAAGTTAAAATAATTTTTTTTTTATTGCTAGAAAATTACTTAGAACCCCCAAACATTATATATATATTTAGTAGAGACCCTAGAGAATAACATTTTTAATATTTTATGTCACACTGTATTTGCGCAGTGGTTTTTCAAATGCAATTTTTTTGGAAAAAAATTACTTTAAATTAAATTAATTAATTAAAAAAAAAAAATAACCAGTAAACTTAGCCCAATTTTTTTTTTTGTATAATATGAAAAATTTTACGTCACGAGAATTGTGATCTTTTTATTCTAAGCAAAAAAATCGTGATTCTCCTTTTGGCCAGAATTGTGCAGCTCTAATATTCAGTATAACATTCAATCTGCAACAAATATGGCCTGAGAACATTCGTTTTTTTGCCCAGTCACATGGAACGAATGTACATGCAGTTTCAATATTTATGGATATTTACTACCAGCATAGAAATTAGGAATGCACCGATACTTTTTTTTTTTAGCACTTGCCGATACCAATTACCGATACCTATCGCAACTGTTTTGTTTCAACTTCAGCTGTCAGCAATGGTACAAAGCATTGAAAATGTATTTACAAATTAAATAAATCGATTTTTTTTTAAATCTAGCGCTTTTTCAATGTGAAATGTGTAAATATATGTTAATATATATGTGTAAAAATATTCACTAACAAAGCAAACAAAAACAAAAAAGTTTTTTGAACAAAAGAAAAAAAAAAGCAGGAAAATAATAATTAAATGGAGGAGAATAGAGAGTTAATTAAGGCTGATTAGAGTAAATTAAGGGTTATTATTAAGGGGTTAAACAGAGGAACATTTGTTTGATCAGCAGATGAAGAAACAGAAAGATACAAAAAGAAACAATGTTTCTTTTTATTTTAGTGTTTCAGCGGCTGAGCAATGTTGTTAGTAAACATTGCCGTCTGCTTTTTTTTTTTTGGACAGCTCCAATTACCGGACTTCTTTAACACAGGGGAGACCCGCTGACAGCTCAAAGAACCGAGCCTGAAAGTATCGGTTTCAAGTATCGGTGCATTTGCACAAGTACCGATACTAGTATCGGTGCAACCCTAATACTAATGAACTGTTTTTACAATGTTGCTTCCAGTTTCACTGCAATTGAAGATTAGTGTCCCTCAACTGACACTTCGGCACTCACAAGCCTGAGATCCCGGAGCCGGAAGGATATTCAGTAAGGTGCCTTAATTTATACTTCATGGGCAGAACACATGTAACATGTATGTATTTTATCATGATAATCATCATTTCATCCTGGTGCCCCCCCCCCCCCCCCCCCATTATCGGGATGGTATTGGACGATCACATACCAGGCTTAGCGGGCTGACTGGAGCAATATCCTTCTTCTCCTTGGATGGGGGAGGTGGCTGCTGGTTCTGGTTGGCGGGCGGTTCAGCGTTCTGTAATGACCTGCGAGGAGGAAAAACCCATGTGGTAACACCAGGTTATCACCTGTATTAGCCGGACACAGAGGTGCCAAGACAATACTTCGAGCAGGGGCTTTGCTATGGAGGGTGCGGACCTGGGTGACACCCGCCACATGGGTGACACCATCAAGTCTGGAAGTGATATCCAACCGCGATGGTGTCAACCCCATCCGTGACAGCACACTACTGGGAGGGGGGGGGGGCTAGACAGGAGAGAGCTCGATTTGGGGGAGTCACCTGGTGTTTTACCGCACCAGGTGATTTCAGCCCTAGTGACACCACTGAGTTGCTTTATCTGGATCTATATAACCATTCCAGGTTGGTGACTCAAGGCAGAGGATCAGCATACAGTGGAACCTTGGATTACGAGCATAATCCATTCCAGGAGAATGCTTGTAATCCAAAGCACTCGCATATCAAAGCAAGTTTCACCATAGAAGTCAATGGAAACGAAGATAATTCGTTTCACATTGACTTTTATTGCATGCAATACCGCATGTGGCCAGAGGTGGGGGGAGGGCGCCAGAGAGCCTCGGAAATACTTGGGGACAGCTCAGCTGAACTCGGAAAGGCTCGGAGTATTTCCGAGTGATTCCGAGTATGACGGCTCCGAACCGTTCCGAGTGTCACCGGCGCCCCCCGCACCTCTGGCCAAATGCGGTACTGCACACCACATTAGCTTGAATTCTGCTCGTTTTGCGAGACAACACATACAAACCGAGTCAGGATTTTTTTAAAAAAGTTGCTCGTCTTTCAAAACGCTCGTTAGCCGCATAACTCGTTAACCAAGATTCCAGTGTATCAACCAAGCAGTGTCGGGACAAGGTCATCTAGAGCCCAGGGCGAGCATGGCAAACTGCACCCCACCCCCAAGATGAATGAGCATTATGTGTCTGCAAAAATCCCCCCCCCCCCAAAAACAAATAAAAACAAATCGCGCGCCAATCTGCTTGTTCATCCCATAAGCATAAATTCCCTCTTCTTCCAGTACTAATCCGGCCCCCTGCTGAAATCCCCCCCTCCCAACACAAATCTTTGCCCCCCTCCATGCCCCTTCCCAGCTCAAATTCTCCTATCTCTCTCCAAATCCCCCCAAGAACAAATCACCCACCAAAAAAAACAAAAAAAACAAAACACCCCTGCTAGCACAAATCCTCTACCCCACAAATTTCCCCTCTGAGTGCACATCCTCCCCCCCTCCCTCAGAAAAGGTTCCCCTCCACCATTGCATCTATTCTGGCTGAAAAACCTCCAAAATTTCCCCTCCTAGAACAATTCTTAACCCCTGCCACCCCCCCAAATTCCCCCTCCCAACACACAAATCTCCTCCCCCCTATCTCCCCGCAGCCACCCCCCCCCCCCCCCACATGATACTACAGTGCTTGGCCCCAGGGCAGCTGCCCCTCGCCCCCTTGTCCCAACCCTGTAGCCAGGCAGCTTACATTGGAAGCTGCCCAATAATTCTCTTGTTACAGGTTTACGTAAAAATCAAACCCCTAATACTAATTAATAAAAGGTGTCCTAGGAAATCAAATTTGGATAGAAGGTTCTGCGTGTACCGGAGAAATGGTGGTAACTCGGCAGTTGGGTGACGGCCGTTTCCTTCATAGAAGGGGGCAGCTGCTTTCAGAAGTGTCTCTCGGAACTCTTGCAGACTTTGGGGAAAGCTGGAGCATGTTGCTCTATAGAGAGACATTGGGTGGCGGCAGCTTTGGCAGATAAGAGGCACTGCTTATTTTGGGAATTTCTAGCAGTGGATTGTATTTGTCTAATTAGTGCTAGACAAGCTGGAATTTATTTAACAGTTTATGTTTTTTGTAGCGCGCCCCTAGGGAGCTGCTGGCATATTGCTCTACAGAGAGACATTGGATGGCGGCGCCCTTGGTAAATAGCAGTCGCTGCTTATTTTGGGGGATGTTGGTACTTTATTTTTGCTGCGTTTGTCTAATTCACATGTGTCTAATGCGTAGAATCCGGCCCTTTCGTCCATTTCATGTGACTCTCACACCTCTTCTGCAACTGCGGAACCCCACCTAGTCTCCACCCCCACCTTGTCTCAGCAGTCAATTGGTACTCATATACTGGCACTGAAACGTTGCCAAATGCGATCTACTGGAAATATATCGGTATAATCTTGGTTCCTTCTAGTGGGCCAAAATGTGTGTCTTTGTGCACCAATTATCACAAATCTGTCACACCTACAAGTAGAGTCACTTACCGGTCCTGCAGAAGGGGCTGTGTGCCATCTTTCGGACCCTGGGCACATAACGGGTATCTGGAAGAAGAAATGCCGCCATTAATCTCCAGTGTGTTTGTCATGTAGAGCTGCACTATGGAGCGTGCCCACCATGATTGGTCGGAATAGACAAACTGCATGCTGGGAATTTGGTTCAGTCTTATTTATTAAAATGTGAGAAGAATTCTTTGTATTGCCCAAAGAAACCAAATCTTCCGCTCACCCCTAGGACAGGATATCTTGTGTGTATGGAAAACTCAATCCTCCAATTCAGGTTTGCAGGATATTGTAACATTCTATCGGAGGGCTGCCCTGCTCTGACTCTGCCCTGCACAACCAATACCTCCAGCTTGCCTTTAAACTGCTCATATCAGCTATTTTCAACCAGAAATCGGAGGTTCCACCTAAGGCTGTTAGAGGTTCCTTGAGATGTGGCTACTTAACCTCCCATTGGATGGTCCACAGTTCTGGAGCTAACACCACTTTGTAGAGCCAGCGGCATGACACCAATTATGGTTTTAGCTGTTGTAAGGGGACAATTCTGACCACCAATGTAAGGAACATTCTTCTCACTGATCACCAATGTAAGGAACATTCTTCTCACTGATCACCAATGTAAGGAACATTCTTCTCACTGATCACCAATGTAAGGAGCATTCTTCTCACTGACCACCAATGTAAGGAGCATTCTTCTCACTGATCACCAATGTAAGGAACATTCTTCTCACTGATCACCAATGTAAGGACATTCTTCTCACTGATCACCAATGTAAGGAACATTCTTCTCACTGACCACCAATGTAAGGAACATTCTTCCCACTGATCACCAATGTAAGGAACATTCTTCCCACTGATCACCAATGTAAGGAACATTCTTCTCACTGATCACCAATGTAAGGAACATTCTTTTCACTGATCACCAATGTAAGGAACATTCTTCTCACTGATCACCAATGTAAGGAACATTCTTCCCACTGATCACCAATGTAAGGGACATTCTTCTCACTGATCACCAATGTAAGGAACATTCTTCCCACTGAACACCAATGTAAGGAACATTCTTCCCACTGATCACCAATGTAAGGAACATTCTACCCACTGATCCCCAATGTAAGGAACATTCTTCTCACTGATCACCAATGTAAGGAACTTTCTTCTCACTGATCACCAATGTAAGGAGTATTCTTCATTGATCACCAATGTAAGGAACATTCTTCTCACTGATCACCAATGTAAGGAACTTTCTTCTCACTGATCACCAATGTAAGGAGTATTCTTCATTGATCACCAATGTAAGGAGCATTCTTCCTTCTGACCACCAGTTTAAGGGGCATTCTTCCTTCTGATCACCAATATAAGCATCATTCTTTCCACTGACCACCAATGTAAGGGGCACATCTGTGCCAATCTGCACATTTTTTTTTCATTCAACCAGCTGGTTGAACAAAAAACAATGTATGATGTATGGCCAGCCTTTGAGAGCTATATCCCCCCTCCCGGGTCCTGATAATGAATCCTGTCTCAGGCTGGCCATACTGGTTCCTGATTTCTACATTCATTTGTCCACTCTGGTGTGTGCTGTGACAGAGGACTCACCTTTTACACAGAGCCCAGGTCAGCAGACCAATGGCACCAAGGAGCAGTGCTCCAGTGATGGTCATGACCACTGTGAACCAGGTGTCGGGCTGCCAGTACGCCAGAGTCTGATTCACAATTGTTGTTTGCTTCTGTGGAGTCTGGAAACAGAAAACATTACAGAGGATTTAATTGACTGAAAGAGAAGCGTCCAACCAGTTTATATCAGCTGGCTCAATACGGCCTGGTGTGGCAATAAAGCAGATTGCAGAATGTTGAGGGGGTTGATTCGAGCATCACAAGCCTTCTATTTAATAACTCTCCATGAATTCTGCTTTCTATTATAATGATGGGCTTTGAGCATTCGCCATCTGCTGGTTGTTATCAGCACTGCTGTTCAGGTCTGAGTAGTGCACACCTGCCCTAATCAAGTAGCCTTAAAGTAGATTGCTGGACATTCAACATGCACCTGATCAGTCAGTCTGTCTGCTGATGCCCTGGATACAGGTCCGTCTGATATCTGACTTCTCATAGTCTTGAGTATTCCTGAGAAATGTTTGGACTGTGTTTCTACTTAGCTTGCCTGTTCTCATCCTAAGCATCGGCCTCTGTCTCTTTATAAATATCTGAATCTTGAAATGCATATTGATCGGCATCGTAAAGGGCAAGTTCACCTGTACCGATCCATCGTCAATCACACCACCGCCGGACCTGAGAAATGCTTCGCCGTTTGACAGTTCTTATATAGGTAAGGTGGCACTGCCCCCTTGTAACATCACCAACCCAGCATGACGGAGGAGGCATTCAGTGGTCAGCCATCCTTGGGGCGGAGCTTTTCTTTTTTCGGGTCCGGTGGTGCGGCGGGTGTCGTGATTGATAATGGATCTATATCGGGGAGACATTGTTTTTTTAATTTTTTTTTAATAAAGGAATTGTCAAAAACCTGTGAACTGTTTATTTTTAACGCTTTTTTTGTTGAATGAGTAGGGGTACAAATGTACCCCATACTTATTTATATAGGGGGGAGCCAGGATCTGGGGGGCCCCCCTAGTTAAAGGGGGCTTCCATATTACGATAAGCCCCCTGCCCGCAGACACCCACAACCACAGCCCAGGGTTGTCAGGAAAAGGCCCTTGTCCCCATCAACATGGGGACAAGGTGCTGTGGGGTGGGGGTGCCAGGCTGCATGCTCGGATATAAGTCTGGAATGACTCTTGGGGGAGACCCCACGCCTTTTTTTTAACTTTTGCCATGAGGTTCTCCTTAAAATCCATACCAGACCCAAAGGGCCTGGTATGGACTGGGGGGACCCCACACCATTTTTTTTTTCTTTCTTTTTTTTTTTTTTTAAATAGCTAGGTGCCAGCAATTGCAACTGCGAGGCAATTTAAATGTGATTTGCCATTTTTTTTCCTTAGAAATGTCATTTTTGCTGCAGCAGGTTCTATACATTGTACAGATGCACCACTTTACAGGCAGACTAAGGGGACCCCCATGCACTATATTTAAAGGAATTTTTTATTGTTTCACTTTAAGTGGGGTTCCCATTTTTTTTTTTTTAAATGTTGGCGTGGAGTTCCCCTTTAAAATACATACCAGACCCAAAGTGCCTGGTATGGATTGAGGGGGGACCGTTTTTTTTATAACATTTTTGTATTGCCGGCATTGTTTTGTTTACATTTCAACTGCCAGTGGAGAAACCCGCTGACAGCTGATGAGTCATCGGGTTGTTAGGGACACGGCAGCCGGCTTCCCGACCTGCTGCTTAACAGCCAGCTATTCTTCACACAGAATTCAAATCGGTCGGTCATTTTTCGACCGATCCGAACATTAATCGTTCCTGAAAATTTGGAATTCGTTAGAAAATTTACGAAATTTACCGAAAATTGAACGAAATTACACGAGTTCTGAAAACAAAAGGAAATTAGTAACATAATGAGTCTATCCAAAACGAAATGAATATTTCTGTTCTACACATGTCTACAGCACATCTCTATCATCTGTCTTGCCCGTTAGTCGGCTGTGTCACCCCTGGGAACACAGCGGCTCCAGAGAACCCCCATGGCATTATGGGTAAAGGAGCAGCATTAAAGAATGACACAACAATTGTCATAAAAGTGTCTGTAATATCGGTTATTGACAACCGTGTACAGCTTCGATAAATTATCAGATAGTAGTCACAACAGTGGCGGCCTGTCCTTTAGGGGCGCCCCCCTAGACCAATGCGCCTGGCCCCTAATCTACATGCAGGGTGCCGGACGCATGGATTTCAATAGGGGTTTTTTTTTTTTAAGCACATGATCAGAGCCTGAGGCTCTAATTGGCTTCAAAATAAGGGTGGGCTCGGGGTGCAGAGCCCACTCCACCCTGAGCCCACCCAGTTGTGGGACAGTAGCTAATTAATATTCGCTATTGTCTTCCCTGATTCTCCTCCCGGGCCAATCAGGAAGTGGACTCTGAGACCCGAGTCTTAGGACTCCCTGGCCAATCGGGTCTCAGGACCCACTTCCTGTTCGGCCGGGAGGAGAAGCAATGGCCCCCCCGGCTCTTCCCTGGGGCAATGCAGAAGCATCAGCCTCCTAAGGTAAGGCCACTGATCGCTGCCGTCCATCTCCCGTGGGGGGGGGGGGGCGGGGGACTGATCGCCGCCGTCCGTCACGCGGGCGCGGGGGGCACTGATCACCACCATCCATCTCCCACCCAAATATTAAGCACCGGCTGCTACTGATTCAAAATTTACTTCAAATGTCTTATGCTCTTTTCTTCAAGCAAAAATATACTCACAGGTGTGGTGGTGGTGGTGGTGGGCTGTGTGGTGGTCCAGGGGATAACGGTGACGAACACAGTGGCGGTGGTGCTGTACTGTGGGGAGGCGGTGCTGTCCGTCACCTGGACGAGGAGCGCATACTTTACAGGGTCATAGACACCACCAGCGGTGTTAAAAGAGAACGGGTTGTGCATGACGTTATTGCCGGTCATCTGAAAGCGGCTATTAGTATTTCCTGTGGTAAGAGAGGAGGTCATACACAAAAAAAGACTTTATTGGTAAAGAGAACCGGTCACTAACAAACATTATGTGCTGGAGCATCACCCACCCAACATACAATTTACGAATCAGTTTCCCCCTGCTAAGGTAAAGTTACTAATTAAAGTGCTCAGTGCTTGATGGGATTCCAATTAAAGTGGAGTTCCACCCACTTTTACAACTCTTCAGCATCCCTCACTAAACTGTGCACTGTAAACAAATTGGATATATTTTATTTTTTTTCTCAGCACCTACTGTATATCTGCTGTATTCATTTTTCACTTCCTCCTCCCTGGCCGCGGCCCATCGCATCATTTCCTGTTTGCAATGCCTTCTGGGAAAGGGGTGGAAACTTCCTCTGACACTGTCGTTGCTATGGAAACTTGACCTGAAACCTATTACACTGCTTGTGCTGCACTGAGCATGTGCGAGATCTGCAAGGGTGAGATCCAGGAAGAAATACAGTCTGGCTTCAGATGCCCACACTTAAGATGGCCACGGCCTGCTGTAAGTTTATAGAATAACAAACTACTGCTATAAACTAACAAAACAGACCTTAGTTTACAGACTAACTTTACTAGAGGGACGGCGCGGGGGGGGGGGACGGGGGGGGAGGGGGAGGGGGAAGAAAACACCCACCATAACGACACTTTTTCAGATGAACGACTGTTATCCTTCCCCCAACCCCCCTGAACCTTAGCAGAGATAGGTGCCCTATGTCCGGAGGTCACAACCCATTATACCATCTGGAACACAAATCAGAGCTCCCCTTTACATCAGAGGCCACAGTGTTCCCCTTTACATCAGAGTCCCCAGAGTTCCCCCTTACAGTGTAGGAGAACTCTGCGGATTCCAATGTAACTCTGCGGATTCAGAAGTAAAAGGGGAACTCTGCGGATTCAGAAGTAAAAGGGGAACTCTGCGGATTCAGAAGTAAAAGGGGAACTCTGCGGATTCAGAAGTAAAAGGGGAACTCTGCGGATTCAGAAGTAAAAAGGGAACTCTGCGGATTCAGAAGTAAAAGGGGAACTCTGCGGATTCAGAAATAAAAGGGGAACTCTGCAGATTCAGAAGTAAAAGATGAACTCTGTTGAGGGTGTTTTGCGCCCCCCTCCCCCCGCGCGCACGCGCGCGCCGGACAACATTCGATCATGCCACTAAAGAGACCACTGGTGAGGAATAAACTTCTTTTGTGAGTGGGGGTTCTCCTTCACCCGTGGGGATAGTCTGCCTATCTATGGATTAATTGGGACGTATGTACAAACAGACAATCAACAGAAGGAAATGCACACCG
Source organism: Lithobates clamitans (assembly GCA_037952925.1). NCBI lineage: Eukaryota > Metazoa > Chordata > Amphibia > Anura > Ranidae > Lithobates > Lithobates clamitans. The sequence continues at coordinate 335,949 of JBBGZY010001059.1, read as the reverse complement.
GGAAGATAACTCACCGCCTGTAATGGAGTAAAACAGCACAGCATTCGTTACATCCACGTCACTGCATTGCAATGACACGACTGGGGTTGCCGTCGATAGGGTGGAGTAGATTGTCGTTTCATAGAATGGAGGTGTACAGATGGGGGGATTATCATTGTAGTCCTGGAAAGACAATACAGAGAGATGAACGTGGATTGGAAATCCCTCTGCACATGCGCACACAAAAAGCCTGGCGGAGGAAGTCTGTCTCATCAAATTTGTACACCTGAAATTATGTACATCCTCCAACTGCTGCAGCATGGCAGTTGATGGTGGAGTTACACAGAAATGATAGAACATTGTTATAATTTGACCACACAGGTGCATCTTCACCCCATTCAATTCTCCAAATTCCTGTAGCAATTTGCTACAAAGCAAGTCTGGAGTTAATGGGAACCACTGAATCCTATATTAACCAGTGATGTCACCGGTCCCATTCTCTTACCTGTCCAGGAATCTCCAGTCATGTAAGCAGAGGGCGGGGTGGTGAGGACATCAATGACCAAATAGATGAAATATGGCCATGCCCATATTTGGTCAGGAATGTGATGTCACCATCATCCCCGCCCTCCATACATAAATCTAATGACAGCTCCGGAGAGAGCTGTCATATGCCGCATGAGTGGACAGATCAGCTTATCAACTTTTTTTCTTTATTCAAAGACTATCCCCCTTTTTCCTGGAGTGTGGGGTTGTGTCTATGAATACCTTTCGGTCTGGTATGGATTTTGAGGGGATCCCCATGCCTAAAAACAAATATATATATATATATATATATATATATATATATATATATATATATATATATATATATATATATATATATATATATATATATATATATCTATATAGATAGATAGATAGATAGATAGATATAAAAATATACGTCCCCCCCATACCAGACCCTTTTATGAGCATGCAGCCCGGCAGGTCAGGAAAGAGGGGGAAAGAGCGAGCCCCCCCCAGACCATACCAGGCCACACGCCCTCAACATGGGGGGGGTGGCTGCTTTGGGCAGGGGAGGCTCTGCACCCCCCATCCCAAAGCACCGATGTAATAAGGGAACTGTTGATGGGGACAAGGGACTCTTCCTGACAACCCTGGGCGGTAGTTGTAGCAGTCTGCGGGCAGGGGACTTATCAGAATCTGGAAGCCCCCATTAACAAGGGAGCCTCAAGATCCTGCCCCCCCATGTGAATGAGTATGGGGTACATTGTACCCCTACCCATTCACCCCAAAAAAAGGCAGTGTAGTGTAAATACAAACTAGAGACGGTTTTGATAAGTCCTTTATTTAAAAATCTTCCTCTGGTCTTCTCCCACCAGAGTACTCCTGGCAGTGTTCTTCCGCCAGTGATCTTCCGCCAGTGTTCTTCTGCCAGTGTTCTTCTGCCAGTGTTCTTCCGCCAGTGATCTTCCGCCAGTGATCTTCCGCCAGTGATCTTCCGCCAGTGATCTTCCGCCAGTGATCTTCCGCCACTGCTGTCTTCTCCGCTGCCAACCCGGTCCTTCTCCGATGCTGTCTCTCATCATTGTGCCAGCTCCGTTCCCTGCTGTTTCTTATATAGCCATGGGGCGAGGCCATCTGGTGACGTCACCATGAGTCCAGCCCCCTGTAAAGGCAGGTGCTGTCACAAGGGGTGGGAACATCACCGGATGGCCATGCCCCATGGCTATATAAGAACCGGCAGAGAACGGAGCTGGCACAACGACGGAAGACGGCATCGGAGGAGTACCGGGTCGGCGGAGACGACAGCAGTGGTGGAGAAGGTCAGAGGAAGAACACCAGAGGGAGAACACTGGCAGAAGAAGACTGGAGGAAGAAGACCAGAGGAAGACTTTTTAATAAAATACTTGTCAAAACCGTCTCTTGTTTTTGTTTTTTTTTTTTACTACACTGCCTTTTTTTGGGGTGAAAGGGTAGGGGTACAATGTACCCCATACTCATTCCCATGGGGGGCCTCGTTAAAGGGGGCTTCCAGATTCCGACAAGCCCCCTGCCCGCAGACCCCCACAACCATTGCCCAGGGTTGTTGGGAAGAGGCCCTTGTCCACATCAACATGGAGAAAAGGTGCTTGAGTACTTGTGGCCTGGTATGGTCCAGGGGGGGGGCGCTCACTCGTACCACCCCTTTTTTTCCTGACCTGCTGGGCTTCATGCTTGGATGAGGGTCTGGAATAGTCTTAGGAGGACCCCACGCTGTTTTTTTTTTTTTTTTTCATTTTGGCATGGTGTTGTCTTTCAAGATCCATACCAGACTCAAAGGGCCTGGTATTGATCTGGGGGGGACCCCATAGCTCTTTTTTTTTTTGGAGTGGGGTTCCCTTTCAAGATTCTCAGAGTACAAGTCGCATGCCACAAGTCGGATCATGATGATCTGACTTGGATGCGACTTCTATTTAAATCAATGGGCTGAAAGTCAGGTCAGTTATGACGGCTCTCAAAGAGAACCATTGATTTTGATTAGAGGCAGAGAAATGCTGCTAAAAGCTAACGCGGCTAAACGTACATTAACGCCAATGCAAAAAGCTACTAAAAGCCCATTTTTACAGCCGCTTTTTCCTGGCATTGGTAGTGGCTTTGCGGCTAATTTTTTTTAATGTCCTGTGTGCATGGGGACTGATAGCTTTTCATTTTGGCAACATCCCTTAGCTCAACGCTTTCCTTGTCTCTCAGAATCTCTGCATTATTTTTGCTACTTTCTAATCTGTCGCTTTTACTTTGTAACTTTTCCATTTAAAGTAAACTTTCAAAACCTTTTACCATGAACAGAGTTTGTGGTTTTCCTTATCAATACTGTATGTGTCAGATGTTACATAGATGTTACATAGTTGGTAAGGTTGAATAAAGACACCAGTCCATCCAGTTCCACCAGTGTGGGTGTGTGCATGAGTTTATGTATAGTTACATAGTTAAGGTTGACAAAGGGTCTCCAGAGGGTCTCTGTAGTTGTCCAGTTTGACCTCTTACCTGCACGTTGATGGTGATGGTGCAGAATGTGGTCCTCTGGTTCGTCGGATCTGGTAGGATGTCATTATTCAGATCCACCACTTGGATCCGCAGGTTGTAGGTGGTCTGCTTCTCGTAGTCCAGGGGGCCGAGCAGATTGATCTCTCCTGTGTGTGTGGAATGGTGGTACATTGAGGATGGTGGCCTTCTTAATAAAATCTGAGAGCGCTAATAGATATTCCTGATCTCTGCCACTTTCTTGATATTAATATGACCAGGAAAAAACCACAGGGGGCTCCCCAGGGGGAGAAAATACAGGTCCTTTTAGTGCCATCTCAATCCATCATCCATATCTCAACCTTATCTTAGGAGGCTTCTTTCTCTGCTGCTGTGCCGGAGATAACAGACTGAACACAGATTTAATTAGGAGGTGAATTTAATTAACTCATTTATTCAGATCTCCATTGGCTCTGATGTAAGAAAACATCCTGATAAACTAGACGCGCAGAATGGAAAAATTTGTTTTGTTTCGTTCTGGATAGGTTCGTTATGTTACTAATTTTGTTTTGTTGATTCATTTCGGAATTAGTTTCATTTAGCTTCATTTAATTTCATTATGTTTAGTCATTTTCTAACGAATTTCAAATTTTCAGAACGATTCGAATTTGGATCGGTCAAGAAATGATCAAACGTTTCGAATCCTGTGTGAAGAATAGCTGGTTGTTAAGGAGCAGACAGGGAAGCTGCCCGCTGCGTCCTTAACAACTGATGACTCATTAGCCGTCAGCGGCTTCCCTGCTGACAGATGAATGTAAACAAAAGAATACCGGCAATGAAAATTGCAAAAAAAAAAAAAAAAAACTGCGTGGGGTCCCCTCCAAAATCCACACCAGACCCTTATCCTAGTATGCAGCCCGGCAGGCTAGGAAGGAGCGGTTACCATACCAGGTCAAATGCCCTCACATTGGGGAGGTGCTTTGGGGAGGGGGGCTCTGCCCCCCCCTAAAGCACCTTGTCCCCATGTTGATGGGGACAAGGGCCTCTTCCCCACAACCCTGGCCCTGTGGTTGCAGGAGTGCGGGGGATGACTAATCACAATCTGGAAACCCCCTTTAACAAGGGGGCCCCCCAGATCCAGCCCTCCTTATGGGAATGAGTATGGGTACATAGTACTCCTACTCATTCACCAAAAACGTGTAAAAAGTAAAAAAAAAATACAGAGGCAGTTTTTCTCTGCCGTCTGACAGTTGTTAAATGACTAAGGGCGGGGCAGCAGAGCTGGCAGATGGAGGGAGCCTTCATGGGGAGGTATTTTTCCTTCTCTTGGGTTGGTGGTGGTGGCGGGCGTCATGATTGACGATGGATCTACACCGGGGACATGGTTTGATTTTTGATTTTTTTTTTTAATAAAGTAATTGTCAAAAACTTGTGTTGTGTTTTTAGTTTTTTACACTTTTTTGGGTGAATGAGTAGGGGTACTATGGTCACTGTTTATAGCCCCCTCTACCCCAAAACACCCCCCCCCCATGTTGAATGCATGTGGCCTGGTATCTTTTTTTGTTTTCTTTTAATTTGGCATTGGGTTCCCCTTAAAATCCATACCAGACTCGAAGGGCCTGGTATGGACTGGGGGGGGACCCCACACTGTTTTTTGTTTTGTTCGGCATTCTCTATTGCCGGTGTTCTATCAAATAGTGCCCTCCATCGAAAAATACGGTCTCCCTCCGCTGTCTGCATAGCTTTGAATTGTGGCGGTCAAATGCTGTCTCCCATCGAAAAATGCCTCCTACGATGTGCGCATGCACTATGGTGACGTCATGCCAGCTGATTGGGAAATCAGCTGGATAGTCCGTTCCGTACTGGGCATGCGCGGGCAGTTTTCGACGGAGGCCACTATTCGATAGAACACCGGCATTGTTTTGTTTACATTTCAGCTCTCAGTGGAGAAATCCGCTGACAGCTGATGAGGCATTGGTTGTTAAGGATGTGGTGGCCGGCTTTCCGGCCCGCTCCTTAAAGGGGTTGTAAACTTGTGTTTTTTCACCTTCATGCATCCTATGCATGAAGGTGAAAAAACACCTGGCAGTCATCGCCCCCCCCCCCCCTTCTACTTATCTGAGCCCCTTCATCTCTTCGTCGGGGACGTGCTGTCTCTCTTTACAATGAGGGTGTTGGGACAGCGCCAGAGAAGAGGAGAGTAATGCAGCACATGTTGATTTTTTTTACATTTTTTGGTGGCCTAAAAAATATTTTTAAAATACATTGATTTTGAAACAAGGATCTTTCTACTCTGTGATGCGCCACATCCTATGTCGGTGCCATATAAATAGGGGTTACAAAGGAGGAAAAAGACAGGACTGGGTCTCACCGTTTCTCGGGTTGATGTAGAACATTGTTGGGTTCTGCGCACCGGTGATACTGTACTGCACATTGTTAAAGGGATAGTCAGCGTCTGTGGCATTCAGCTGCCCCACCACGGTCCCAAACGGCTGGTTCTCATTGATGCTGTACGTAAGCGGGCCGACGCATTTAGGATCATAATTATTCACCGGAGTGACCGTGACAAATACCGGGATGTTGGCTGAAAAACAAGGACAAGAGAGTTTATCACTCCCCTCAATGACCTCCATCCTGTGTCCAGGGGTGTCAGAGAATCTCAGGTCTGTGCAGGTTACCGAATAGCTAACCCCTTCATGGCGGAGGGTAAAACAAATGTTAACTCCTGAACACAAATTTGCGATTTCCACATGTGTTAGTAAAACTGTACATATCATTGCAACTACTTTGTGTATCCAGATGGATTATACCTTGGGTTTTTTTCAAGGACCCTAGAAGAGGGAAACCTTTTGTACCCCCCCTGTACAGTGGGACTTTACAGGCAAACAACAGCAAAATTGACAGCAAAAGATATTTTTTATTGAAAATTGCTTAAAAAAGCATAAAAACAAGTTGATCTAAACATAGATCTCTACGAAAATGCTTATACAATCCTGGGCCCCCAATGTTCCCTTAAGAAACTCTACAAATATTTCATTTTTCATTTTTTACTTTCAGTTTTATTACTTGTATTTGTCTTGGGCTTTCCGTGTGCTCTCTCGTCTCGGTGGTGCTTGGTTGTGTCCTGGGCGACCTGTCATGCGGTCCCATCTCTTTTTCTCTTTTTTTTTCTCCCCTCCTCCGTATTGGCCTATCAGCGCCGCCCTATGCGCGACGTCATCGCGCCATACGCGATGACGCGGCCTTCCTGTTCTATCCACACTGCTATCTTAGAACGTCGTCTGTGCACGTCGCCTGGTTATGACGCGAGTGCGTCATATGCGACGGCGCTGTTTTGTCTTTACCTTGCTGACACCTGTGCAATCAACCATAACGCGCAGGCGCCAGCGGGTTTAAGATCCATGTCCAGTGCCAAACACACCTGCCAACAACACCTATGCTTAAAGTGGTTGTAAAGGTAATTTTTTTTTTTCTTTTTAAATAACAAACATGTTATACTTACCTTCACTGTGCAGCTCGTTCTGCACAGGGTGGCCCCGAACCTGCTCTTCTGGGGTCCCTCGGCGGCTGTTTCAGCTCCTCCCCGCAAGAACGAACCACCTTAATGCGAGCTCCCTCGCATGGTGGTTAGTTCTTGCGGGCGCGCTCCCGTGATACAGCCGGCGGCTATAGCCGCTCACTGTATCACTCGGCCCCGCCCCCCCGGCGCGCCGCGTCATTGGATGTGATTGACAGCAGCGCGAGCCAATGGCTGCGCTGCTTTCAATCCATCCACTGGAGCCAATCAGCGGCCAGGCTGAGCGGCTTAATGGATGTCGGGAGCGAGCGGCTGACTTTCGAGGTGTCAGGTAAGTAAAACGAGGGGGCTGGGGGCGGCGGTATTGTCGGAAGTTTTTTCACCTTAATGCATAGAATGCATTAAGGTGAAAAATTTTTTACCTTTACAACCCCTTTAAGCTTTTTTGTTTGAAACCTGAGCCTAAGAAAGTAAGTAGGAAAGTTATTATTTTTCTTCCTTATCATCCCTATACTATTACATAGAGGAGAGACAGTGCGTTTTTTCCTTCTGAATTCGTTATCTTTTTGCTACAATGTTTTCAGTACTCTCTATATAGGAGAATCTTTGTTTTGTTTTGTTTGTTTAACAATATACATGTAGGGCAATGGCCTCACAGTATATAGAATATAGATAAAAAGTACAAAACTCCTTCCTCTTTCTCCCCTCCCCCCCTCATGGTTTCAGTTATTGTTTCTCTGTTCTAAATAAAAAAGAATGTATAGTAAAAAGAAAAAATATTTTTTCTACAACTACAACATAAGGCTGCAGAACTTCTACTCAAACCACGGAGAAAAAAATGTATTCATATATTTCTTTCTCCTTTTTAACATATATTACATAATGTAAAAAGATTTATAGGGCACCCCTCATATTTTTTTTGTACATTTTACATCTTCTAAGAGAACCGAACTCAAATATTTGTATAAACCTTTTTTTAAAGGGTTCTTTTACGGATCCGACGGGGCTCGCCCTCTTTCTGGGGGCCTTTGTGGAGTCTTTCCCCGGCCCAGGTGGAAGCCGCCATATCCAGCTTCGGTTAATCGGCGGTCATATCTCCATTTCTTTGAAATCACATTTTCTTTCTTGATATGAGGTTGCCTCTTTTCGCAATCTTTTGCATAGCGTTTTTTCAGAGATTGGATACTGGTATGTATACTGGACACGGTCGTTTGCCATAATGTGAATGTTTGTCCTAATGCCGCGTACACACGGTCGGACTTTACGTCTACAAAAGTCTGACGGACGCCGACGGACTAAAGCTGGATGACAATCCGATCGTGTGTGGGCTTCCCCGGACTTTGAGCGGACTTTCAGCAGACTTTTCCAGCCGCAAATCTGACGGACTTTATGCCGCGTACACACGGTCGGACTTTTCGTCTACAAAAGTCCGACAACCTGTCCGACAGACTTTCGACGGACTTTTGGCGGACTTTTGGCGGACTTTTGGCGGACTTGCGGCAGACTTTCTTACGAACGGACTTGCCTACATACGATCACACAAAAGTCCGACTGATTCGTACGTGATGACGTACACCGGACTAAAATAAGGAAGTTGATAGCCAGTAGCCAATAGCTGCCCTAACGTGGGTTTTTGCCCGTCGGACTAGCACACAGACGAGCGGATTTCTGGGTCCGGCGGAGTTACGACGTAAAGATTTGAATCATGTTTCAAATCTAAAGTCCGTCAGATTTGCGGCTGGAAAAGTCCGCTGAAAGTCCGGGGAAGCCCACACACGATCGGATTGTCAGCCAGCTTTAGTCCGTCGGCATCCGTCGGACTTTTGTAGACAAAAAGTCCGACCGTGTGTACGCAGCATTAGATTTGAAACATGCTTCAAATCTTTACGTCGTAACTACGCCGGACCCAGAAATCCGCTCGTCTGTATGCTAGTCCGACGGACAAAAACCCACGCTAGGGCAGCTATTGGCTACTGGCTATCAACTTCCTTATTTTAGTCCGTTGTACGTCATCACGTACAAATCCGTCGGACTTTTGTGTGATCGTATGTAGGCAAGTCCGTTCGTAAGAAAGTCTGCCGCAAGTCCGCCAAAAGTCCGTCGAAAGTCTTGTCGGACAGGCTGTCGGACTTTTGTAGATGAAAAGTCCGACCCTGTGTACGCGGCATAAGTGATATTTTGATGTATAAATCGATCTCACTTATCTTTCAGAATACACCTATATATTCTGTCTTCTTAATACGCCTCTGAAGAAGGGACGCCGTCCTGAAACATGTCAGGCTGACGGAGGAATATGTATTCACAATCGAAAGCGCAAAGAAATATATCATGAGAAAGAACCTGTTTGTATCTTGTATAAGCATTTTCGTAGAGATCTATGTTTAGATCAACTTGTTTTTATGCTTTTTTTAATCGATTTTCAATAAAACATATCTTTTTTAACTGCTGTTGTTTGCCTGTAAAGTCCCGCTGTACCGGGGGGGGGGGGGGTACAAAAGGTTTCCCTCTTCTAGGGTCCCTGTTTTTTCGCATTTAAATTGGGATGTTGGCAACATAGAATTGAGGGTTATTCCCCTCTGTGGTTCACCATACTATATATTGGGTTTTTTTCAAGACAAATTGGCCTTTCATTTGATGGTGAATGGCAATGGATATCTCCTGATTTATTTTTTATTAGGAATAAAAAAAAAACTGACCCAAAATACTTCATTTTTTTTAAATGTAGCTGTATATTTCTTGCAATTACCATAACTTACCACTAAATAACAACCCCAAAAAAATTCTCCTGCTCCGCACAATCGCAGCCATACCACATACACTATATTACCAAAAGTATTGTGACCATAGGTGTGCGCAGCCTATTGCATTAGGGTGTGCACCCCAAAGCTTAAATACACACTATATATACATACATACATACATACATACATGTATATATTTTTATATATATGGCAGTAGAGCAGTAGACGGTGTCAGTAGGGCAGGTATTGGTGTCGGTAATTTCTTTTTTAATTATTATAACTTTTTTACAATTGTATTATTTTTTTACAATAATTTATTATTAGTATTATTATTTATTTTTTATTTTTTTTACAATTTATTAGGAGCCCTATTGGGGGACTTTGGTGAAATATCAAGGGTCTGAACAGCCTCACTTTTGAGACAGAGAAAGGGACTAAGGACAGAGATTTCCCAGTCCCTTTCTCTGCAGCCAAGCAGTAAGGGGAATCTGCGCAGCACAGCGTGATTAGGGTGTGCCCAGGCACACCTGGCACACCCTGTGCGCACGCCTATGATTGGGGCACATGCCTTTACACGCACATGAACTTTAATGGCATCCCAGTGCACAAAGCCAAGGTCCATGAAGACATGGATGAGCGAGTTTGGGGTGGAGGAACTTGGCTGGCCTGCACAGAGTCCTGACCTCAACCCGACAGAACACCTTTGGGATGAATTAGAGCGGAGACTGGGAGCCAGGCCTTCTCATCCAACATCAGTGCCTGACCTCACAAATGCCCTTCTGGAAGAATGGTCAAACATTCCCATAGACACACTCCTAAACCTTGTGGACGGCCTTCCCAGAAGAGTTGCATTTTGCTTTTGTTATCGTACCTAAAACATACTGATACTAATTTAATTTTTTTTTTAATCCTATTTAAAATACTGTATACTGACCCTAACATTTGATCCTTGGCTTCATCTACACTGCTGCTGGTCAACGGACAGGAGCAGTTGTGCGTTTTTTGTTTTTTTTTAGCTGCCCCTGAACTCTCCTTTATGTTATCTTATCAGTACACGGAGTTGTTTATAGTAGTTTCTAGGCAGTTAAGTTTAGAAGCATATTTTGGAAAGCAAAAAAAAATGCATACAGAACGGGACGCTTTTACATCCTCTCCTAAACGATTTAACTTGACAGATAGTAACCCACATTTAAAACATCCGTTTTGCTGCATTTACATGCGGCGTTTAGCTGGGCTCAGCCCTTCCTTCTCTGAGCTGGCCGCTCAACTGTCGGCTAATTGCCAGCTCCTATCTATCTCTACAGTGACTCACCTGTTGATGATATCCTGCTCGTCAGTCCTGACTACTTAAGCCGTCCAGCCCAGATGATCTCTGCCTTCGCCTTGGTCAGCATCACAGAAACTATCGTCTGTGTTCCTGTTAAAGACTTGCTTGGCTAATATTCCTTCTGGCTCCAGATCCTGCTTGCTGTTTTACTATGCTCATCTCTGGCTCCCTGACAATTGGCTTGTCTGACTATCCGTTCCGGTTACTGAACTTTGGCTATGTTTTGACTACGTTTGTTCTTTTTACTTTTATTATTAAACAAGTGTGATTTACTGTACTTCTGTCTCGGCCTGATTTCATGTTTTCTGACACATCCCCTTGTGTGCCCATAGCAGCTGCCAACGGGAGAGGAGAGAAGAGAAGCCGGAAGCGCTGTGGGGGGGAGGGGCACACAGGGGGGGGCCCAGGCAGCAGATGGAAGGGGCACATGTGCTAGAACCAAACCCCTGCAGTGCAGCCGGAGAGAGTAAGAAGAAGAGGAGAAGCTGACAGCGTTGCATGGGGAGGCAGGAGAGGATCGGTGTCTGCAATAAGACAGTACAGCCGGACCTCCTGGTCAGCGGGAGCCAGGGGCCCCCCCTTTTGAACTGATGGGGTCTGGGCCCAGTACATTAGGGCGGGTTGTACTGCCTTATCAGCGACCATGTGAACTAGTGCAGGGTTCAAGGGGTTAAAGCAGTTGTTTAGGAGGTGATACAGCACCCCCCCCCCACCTGTGAAAATCTCCCTAAAGGAGTGATTTTCAAGTATGGATTGCTCTTCAGAGACTGAAGCTAGTGTGAAGGAGCCCTTATTTTCAAAAAAGTGACAGTTATTTTGAAGTGAGGTTTGAAAATGACAGTCATACGGGTATATAGGAAAACCGTGTGTTAAAGCTTTGTGAACTCAGCCTTGTACGTAACAAACAAAGCAACTTACTGGTCAGTTTCGGCGTGCCGTTATCAGTCACCACAATGGTGGCCGAATATTGGAAATCCACGCTCGCCATTTCATAGGAGTCGTAATTCAGAGTATTATTGATCTGGACAGAGGAGGGAAAAAGACTTAACAAAGATTCAACTTTATTGAGATTCAGAACAAAGAGACAAAATAAAGTACAAACTCAGAGAGCTTCACCTCTCTCTAATAAAGCAGCCCGGCCCTTATTATAAAGAATCTCTATTTTCTCTCATAGATAAAGGAAAGCCTTGTGTACTCTGTGGGAACCTTGAAGCAGTATTAAACACAAAAGCAAACATTTATTATATTGGAGCTTACCATATCTTAGATGTGATGGCTGCATTAGTTTTCATTTTCTAGGCTTTCTTTATTTCAGTGGCGGCTGGTGCTCAATTTTTTTTTGAGGGGGGGGCAGCAAACAAAAACCTCCCAGCCCCCCCCCCATCGGCCGATCGTTCCCGCACTACTTACCCCATCCAGGTCATGAGTGGCTTTGCCACTGCTTCTCCTCCTCGGCAGCTTCGGGGCTTCCCTATTGTTGTTCCTACCGGCCAATCCGGTTGCTTCTCCTCCCGGCCAATCAGGTCTTAAGACCTGCTTTCTGATTGGCCGGGAGGAGAAGCAACCGGATTGGTCGGGAGGAGAAGCAACCGGATTGGCCGGTAGGAGAAGCAGTGGGGAAGCCATGAATGTGCATAGAGCACTGTGCCCTGAGCCCACCCGCTTGTGTGACATTAACAAATTAATATTTCTCCTCCCGGCCAATCGGGTCTTAAGACCCGCTTCCTGATTGGCCGGGAGGAGAAGCAGGAAAACAAGAGTGAACATTAATTTGTTAATGTCTCACAAGCGGGTGGGCTCAGGGCGCAGTGCTCTGTGCCCATTCATGGCTTCCCCACTGCTTCTCCTACCGGCCGCGAGCCCACCCATTTTGAAGCCAATTAGAACCTCAGGCTCTGATCATGTGCTTCTAAAGAAAAGAGGAAAAAAACCCCCATAGAAATGGGGTTGATTCACTAAGAGTTAAATAACGGCTAATCTTATGCGGTAAAATACCGCATGTGGTAACAATTGTGCAAGTGTTCAACTCACTAAGAATTTGTAGTCAAATACTGCATGCGATATTTGTTCGATTTAGCTGTAATTATCGCATTACTTAATACAGTAATTTACCGCATGGTTGCTAAGGAACAGGCTGGCCGCGTCCTTAACAACTGATGACTCATCAGCTGTCAGCGGGCTTCCCTGCTGTCAGCTGATTGTAAAAAAAAAATCCGACAATTAAGAAGTATAAGCCAGACCCTTATCCGGGCATGCAGCTCCCTCACCCCGAAGCACTTGGCCCCTATGTTGATGGGGACAAGGGCCTCTTCCCAACAACCCTGTGCAGCGGTTGTGGGGGTCTGTGGGCAGGGGGCTTATAGGAATCCGGGAGCCCCCTTTAACATGTTCAGGCATGCAGCCTGGCAGACCAGAAAAAGAGGGGGGGTGAGCCAGCCTCCTCCTCCTGAACCATACCAGGCCACATGCCCTCTGCCCTCCCCCCGCCCCAAAGAACCTTGTCCCAGTGTTGATGGTGACAGGAGCCTTTTCCCCACAACCCTGGGCTGTGGTTGTGGGGGTCTGCGAGCGGGGGGGGGGCTTATCAGAATCTGTGAAAGTGTCAAAAAGACGCCTCCTGTCCCAAAGCACCCCCCGATGTTGAGGGCATGTAGCCTGGTATGGTTCGGGGGAGGGGGTGCTCACTGGTTCCCCCCCCTTTTCCTGGCCTGCCAGCCTGCATGCTCAGATAAGGTGTTGATCCTGGGGGGTACCCCACGCTGTTTTTTTTTTGTTTGTTTTTACATTTTGGTGTGGGGTTCCCCTTCATATCCATACCAGACCCAAAGGGCCTCGTATGGATCGGGAAGGGGGGGGGGGGGCTTCTCCATTCAGTTTAGCTTTTCTTCCCATCTACCTTTAGCAAGTAGTGTAGTGTGGCCCCTATAGAGTTTGCTTATCCAATCCACACTCACCTGCAGCTGGTTGCCCACCATGCGGAAGGAATACAGGGAGTTGGCATTGGAAGTGATGGAATAGGTGAGGCCGGTGCTGTTGTAATCGGGATCCGTACAGCTCAAAGTCGCAAGTATGTCTCCAACCGGAGCGTTCTGTGAAACCTGTTTCCTATTCGCGGAAGAGAACGAGGGGTTAATATTACCCAGAGAGCATCTGATCTAAGTATTCACGCCACAAGAGATCCACAAATCATCAAATACAGATAAAAACAAATACCACGTCTCTTATTCTGTATGTATGGACTCTGCACAGTACCACTTCTCTTGTCCTGTATGTCGGGTGTAATTTTGGGTGTCTGTTCTTATTCTGTGTGTATGGAATCTGCACAGTACCATTTCTCTTGTCCTGTATGTTGGGTGTAATTCTCAGTATCTGTTCTTATTCTATATGTATGGACTCTGCACAGTACCACTTCTCTTGTCCTGTATGCCGGGTGTAATTCTCAGTATCTGTTCTTATTCTGTATGTATGGACTCTGCACAGTACCACTTCTCTTGTCCTGTATGCTGGGTGTAATTCTCAGTATCTGTTCTTATTCTATATGTATGGACTCTGCACAGTACCACTTCTCTTGGAATGATTTAATATTTGTTACATGGTTTTGTGTCATGTGATCATACTCACACCACAAGGGCAGGGCTGCACTGCGGAGCGATATCATTGACATCAGTGACAGTAATGGTGACGGTAGTTGTGGCGCTGTTAGAGCGCTGGGTGCTGTCGTAGGCTCGGACCTTCAGGATGGTGGTGACCAGTGATGGGTTGGTGTCCAGGTCCAGGTTAAATGTTGTTCTGATCGTCCCAGTGGCTGAAAGAAGGACAGTAGACATTGTACGGTCACATAAAGATTTATTACCGAGAATCACTGAACTCCTGGACTTCCACGGACAAGGATAGGCATGAGCAGTAAGTGTCAGCACCGGTTTATCATCCGTGTCACTTATAGGTTATTGGGGGAATATAATCTGGATCTGGTACCTGGACACTCAGTCTATGATAGTCATTAGCAGGAGGTATAATTAGGAGGAACAGAGGTGTCAGCAGCCTATAGGGTGAGGAGTAGGATGAGCTTTGGGTTGGGGAGTCAAACATGAGTTCCACCCATAGCCAACCAAATTAGGCCAGTCATCCCGGACGATTCCCCAACGTCTGGTCAATGATATCACCTGTGATCCCTGTTTGGTTTATTTATATACAAATAGGGTCATAACCCTATTTGGTCAATGATGTCACCCGTGATCCCCAGCTGGACTGTTTACAAATATCAGCCAGCTGGGGATCTTTCATTTGCAATGTGAGCAGCTTTGTCATTCAGCAGCATTGTTGGGAGGCACCAAGTCATAGCAGTGGGCCATCAAGATTAAGGCCTCATGCCTCTAGCGTGGGAAGCATAGTGGGGGAGTTGAGGGGTTCTCGGGGGGGGAAGAGGCACACTTCGGGGGTCACAGAAAGTGGTTGGGCGCAGGGAATGTGTGTAAACCCCCAACCATACCAGACCACATGCCCTCAACCTTGGCAAATTCCCCCTTTCCGCAAAGTGTCCTCATGTTGAAGGGATGAGGGCCTTACCCGCAGAAACTGTCCCCAAATAGGATGTGGGGGGGGGGCTGCAGGGATGTTATCGGAATTTGGAAGCCACCTTCTCACCTGTCTCACAATGTAGATCCAGCATCAATCACATCAACAAACAATGCAGTTTCAGCTTCAATCATGATGACCCACCACCGTGATGACCTACCACCCCACATGTACAACCCACTGCCTGAAGATCTTGCCCAGCCGCACTACTGCCTTGAAATTACATATAACTCATACTGTCCCCAAACCTCACATACAGGTTTAAGGCTTCCTTCGAGCACATTTATTAAAGGATTTGTATATTTTCAATGTTGTCCTTTAAGCCTCATTAAAAGACCCTCTTCTTGCTGAACGGTCAGCTTTAAAAAAAAAAATGTAATTGTTACATGTCTGCTATGGCAGTGCCCGGCTACCCATAACCCTTCTTACCAAAATTTTGCAAACTGGCCTTGACAAGATTCACCTCCCATAGACTTTAGTAGGGTTGGTGCTATATTCGGGTTTGCAGATTTCCTGATGGGTGCGCTGAACCTCCTGTGAACCGAACTTTGCCCAGTCCACTCATCCACAGTGAGGAGAAAAGGCACACAGAGCAACAGAGTGGGTGTGGCTAAACTAATGGGCGTGCTTTTTACCGTTATCTAGAGTTTTTAGGATTTTGGACATAATATTCATATTCATTAGTGATGTCATCATACGATGGATATTTGGTGGTCAGTATTTTGTAATACTGACGATCATGAAGACGATTTTATATAAGGATATAAATGAATAGTTCTGTTATTGCATTGAATGTATAGATTTGTAGATCGGCCCATAGAGGGAGCTCTCACTGGTTCAGTGCTATTGCTCTGTGGCTCTGATTACAGTAGCTGCTGCCTGACCTTATGAGCTTGGCTTTCTGGATTATACGGGCTACCGGATACCTGGTTCGATGTAGTAGATGGTGCTGGGATCGATCAGCTGGTACAGAACATTAGTCCCCGTAGCCTTCAACGTGGTCACCAGATAGCCAGGCTCGCCATTTTCTGGGATGGTGACACTATATGAAGATGACCTGAGAGGGATACATTCAGGCAACAATCAATAGACAATTCATGCACATAAAACGCACCTTACAGAGCAGAGGGTTGAAGAACTTTGACGAACTGTAAATAGCTGTTCAGGAAACTCTGTAGCTGTGCGAAAATCAGAAAATATATTTATTTGAATGCAAACAAACACCAGCATGCAACTGCATTCTAAGAAAGGACCTGTGGTGCGAATCATACATTCCTGGCCTGCACATTCACAAGGTTTAACACTTGGACGTCTATTCATGAAAAATTGGCATTTATCCAGCAAATCTGCATATATAATCATTCTGTGTGAATTGGGCAAAAACAAATGTTTTCTAGGATATTTTCTCCTTATGGGTAGTAGTAAAATACTGGCCACTAGATGGGGCTGGGGAGGAAATACTTAAAACAAGGGATACAAAGTAACAGTTCCGGAGAATGCTAGAGGGAATTAGCAAATAAATAGATTGGCAGTAGTAAAATACAGCATTATGGCCCCTAGATGGAGCAGAGGAGCGTAGGAAATGCATACAGTATGAGCTACCTGGCCTGGGGCCCATCTGTTCAGCAGCAGGGGCCAGGGACAGAAGGGGAAGGGGGGGGGGTGGCTATTTACTAATTTTTGGGAGCAGGCGGAGCAATGCTTTCTGCTGTGGCACGGAGTACTCAACAGAGCCCTGTATGAGCAAATGGAAAGATTGCGGGCAAATATGTAACTGAAAACAGGGCCGTCTTAGTAACATCATGGGCTCCTGGGCAAAGTAATGCACTGGGAATCCTACCAGGGAGATGGGGACCCGCGGCAAGCAACGGGCGCCACTACAAAGAGTGAGTGTGGCTAAATTAAGAAAGCCTGCAAACAGTTTGCTGAAGACAAGCAGACTATGGAGATGGATTACTGGAAACATGTCCTGTGGTCTGATGAGACCGAGATAAACTTATTTGGTTCAGATGGTGACAAGCGTGTGTGGGGGCAACCAGGTGAGGAGGACAAAGACAAGTGTGTCTTGTCTACAGTCAAGCATGGTGGTGGGAGTGTCATGGTCTGGGGCTGCATGAGTGCTGCCGGCATTGGGGAGCTACAGATCATTGAGGGAACCATGAATGCCAACATGTACTGTGACATACTGAAGCAGAGCATGATCCCCTCCCTTCAGAGACTGGGCCGCAGGGCAGTATTCCAACATGATAACCACCCCAAACACACCTCCAAGAACACCACTGCCTTGCTAAAGAAGCTGAGGGTAAAGGTGATGGACTGGCCAAGCAAGTCTCCAGACCTAAACCCTATTGAGCATCTGTGGGACATCCTCAAACGGAAGGTGGAGGAGCACAAGGTCTCCAACATCCACCAGCTCTGTGATGTCGTCATGGAGGAGGGGAAGAGGATTCCAGTGACAACCTGTGAAGCTCTGGTGAACTCCATGCCCAAGAGGGTTAAGCAGTGCTGGAAAATAATGGTGGCCACACAAAATATTGACACTTTGGGCCCAATTTGGACATTTTCACTTAGGGGTGTACTCACTTTTGTTGCCAGCGGTTTAGACATTAATGGCTGTGTGTTGAGTTATTTTGAGGGGACACCAAATTTACACTGTTATACAAGCTGTACACTCACTACTTTACATTGTAGCAAAGTGTCATTTCTTCAGTATTGTCACATGAAAAGATAGAAGAAAATATTTCCAAAAATGTGAGGGGTGTACTCACTTTTGTGAGATATTCTGTATGTATATATATATATATATATATATATATATATATAACAGTCTGTGTCTGCATCAGAGAATAATACAATCCAATAAGAATATATTGTTCCTCTCACCTTGTAGGGTTCCCAGACACAAAACGGGTCACTGGGGCTGAATAGGGTCAATGGGAGCAGATCATTCATATAATAATGCCGTATGAATGAGCTTTGGACTGGTGTTGCCATTTGGAACTCCAAAGGGTTCTTTGTGACCCCAATAGCCACCAGCATTGGTTACATCCCTGGGGCTGCAGGAATAAGTTCTCCACACCCGAGCTTCCCGCTCACCCCACATTCTGCAGCCGCTTTGTTGGTCTAATTTTTGTTAATTCTTCAAGAAATGCATACACTGAAGTGTGCGGCAAGAAGAGTGAGAATCTCTTGTCTACTTTCATGGTAAGTGCAATACGGAGTCCAAACCAGGGATTCCACACAGGAGGGTGCTAATCATAATATAGGAGCTCACTGCTTTTTAGGACCCCCCATCCCACCTTTTCCACACCCTTACGTGAAGTTGACACTGTTTTGGTAGACCGAAAGAACTTTGACGTTGAGTGTCCCATTGCACGTGTTGCCCACCGAGTCAGTGACCTGGATCTGCAGCTGATAATTCTGGAAGGGAGAATGCATCCGATTAATGAGAGACAGATCAGGATCTTTAAACTGACAGTTAATAGAAGATAACAATGATAACCGATAAATCACATGACCCGTGCCTTCCCTCTGAACTGCTCAAACAATAGCAGCTGATGATAGATCCATTATTCCTTAATTCAGTATGGACCCTACAAACACTCCCCTACCGATATTCTGGGAGAGGAAGACATGATGGCGCGGCAGGAACCAGGACTGCCACCACCTTTAGGTTCCACCCCATAATCCCTTGTTACAGAAAGTATGTGGTAGAGACCCCCAAATCCTGTCCATGGGGTGCAAACAATCCAAGGTAATCGGTGGGAGTTTAAACATCTTTTTCTCAAATGGGTGTGAAATATGTGAAAACAAAGACCAGAAACATCAATGAGTACCAGAATTCATATATATATATATATATCTCAAGGGGTCACGCAACTCAAAGTAGTTCATTTTAATGGAAAAATCAACACATTTTAAGGTGGGCAACTCCTCTTCTTCAGGCACAAAAGAGTATTATAATTCTATTTTATCCCCGAAGAAAAGATGATGTCCACCATGAAACGCGTTGGATTTTAACAATATAAAACAACTGATAGTGGATGATAGATCACATGATCCGTGCCTTCCCTTTGAATTGCTGCAGCAATGGCAGCTGATGGATCACCTGACCTGTGCCATCCCCGTAAACTGCTGCATAAATGAAAGCTGATAGCCCCCATAGCTCATGACTTCCTTCCCAACTGCTGAAACAATGGAAGCGGATACCGTAAAACACTCCAGAAACAGAACTTAATTTAGTAAAAAAAAAAAAAGACCCAAAACCAGCACAAAAAAGTTCATTTTTCCAACCAATAGATGTACTCCTCCCTCCCCCAGGGAATGTTTCTGAAAGATTCTGAGGTCTTCAGTTGGGTGAATTAAACTCAGGAATGACCATAAAATAAAGCAAACCCCAGCCAGGTATATAGTTATTATATAGACACATGAGGAATTTCATTATACATTTAGAAGGAGCTGGAAATAAATGAGGAGCTCCAGACAGGAGTGAAGCGAGTACACCTGTCCCCCCCCCCCATCCCATCCCCCGGGGGCCTCCGCACATACAACTTTCCTATGGGAGGTACATGAGATGGCAGAGAGTGCTGGAATAGCCAATAAACATTGAGTTGGACTCACCAAATTTGCATTGGCGAATCCTGCAGCTGGAGATTTGACATTTCCATTGGATGAGATGGTAAATGGAGATGGGCTGGGGGAGGTGATCTTATACTGCAAGGAATAGAAAAAGGATTTTATGAGCGATACCACATAACATATACCACATAACCACATAACATACAGTATATACTATACATCAAGATACTATATAACACTTTACAACATGTACACTATATATAGAGATACTATACAACGTGTACAGTATATAGCAGTTGTGGCCCGTCCATACGGGGCATAGAGGCGCCACCCCCCTAATCCATGGATTCCAGTAGAATTTTTTTTTTAAAAACACACATGATTAGCCTGAGGCTCTAACTGACATATACACTCTTTAATGAGATACTATATAGAGAACTGTTATATATTATATTCACTATATATAGAGATGTTATCAGTTACTTTATAACTCATGGATCATGTATCCATCATAAGAAAATGATAAGCATAGAAAGTGATAAATGTATCCAGAACGGTCCTCCCAGTACAGATTTGCCCCCATTAGGGTGACTTCCTATTGTTTGCACTGGATTTCCACACTTTGTACTTCACTAGTACTATACAATTGTATATCAAATTCGTTCATATTTTAGTTAAATGTTTATTTTTTTTGTTTTGGACGGAGTGAGGCAAAGTTAACTTTTCTAACACGTTTTTTTTTCCATCACTTCCTGTCTTCATGGGAACACAGTCTGCAATAAAAACCTGACAGCGGCTCTAAGCCTTCCCTGCTCCATCCAACACAAAATAAAATTCTTTGGCTGGAGCTGGGGTTTGGTCAGTGCCTGTGAGAGCTAAATATTTCTGCCACAATATTTCTTACACCATATTATGCCATAAGCTCCTTACCGTCACCGGTGTATTTTTGGGTTGCCGTAACACCACAGTGTAGATGGTGCTGGAGGCCGGGACATTGGAGTAGACTTCAACAGTGTCTCCAACTGCCAAGAGAAATAAATTAGATCCATTATTCCTAAATATGGACACTACAAGCACTCCTCTACAGATATTCTGGGAGAGGATGCCATGATGGCACTGCAGGAACCAGGACTACCACCACCTTTGCGTTCCTTCTCATAATCCCCTGTTACTAAAGCTATATAGAGACCCACAAATCATGTCCATGGGGTGCAAACAATCCGAGGTACTTGGAGGGAGTTAAAACAAAATACCTGCTGATCAGCAGGCATCCTATGTCTTCCTCAAATAGGTGCGAAAACAAAAAACAGAAACAAGGGGAGTAGCTGTGGGTATCAGTATGCAAATATCGAGGGGGTCACACAATACAGAGTAGCTATTTTTATTGGTAAAACCTGACACGTTTCAAGGTGAGTAACTCCTCTTCCTAAAGGACAAAAGATTATTAGAAGGCTATTGACAGGGCTTTTTTTCTCAGAGAATAGGTGCAGGAACTCCCTCCTTCCGAGTCACCTCTTGTGTCCACCCCCTACCCACCTCCGAGCACCATTCCTTGGTTCCACCCCCTACCCACCTCCGAGCACCATTTCTTTGGTTCCACCCCCTACCCACCTCCGAGCACCATTCCTTGGTTCCACCCCCTACCCACCTCTGAGCACCATTCCTTGGTTCCACCCCCTACCCACCTCCGAGCACCATTCCTTGGTTCCACCCCCTACCCACCTCCGAGCACCATTCCTTGGTTCCACCCCCTACCCACCTCCGAGCACCATTCCTTGGTTCCACCCCCTACCCACCTCCGAGCACCATTCCTTGGTTCCACCCCCTACCCACCTCCGAGCACCATTCCTTGGTTCCAACCCCTACCCACCTCCGAGCACCATTCCTTGGTTCCACCCCCTACCCACCTCCGAGCACCATTCCTTGGTTCCACCCCCTACCCACCTCCGAGCACCATTCCTTGGTTCCACCCCCTACCCACCTCCGGGCACCATTCCTTGGTTGCACTCCCTACCCACCTCCGAGCACCATTCCTTGGTTCCACCCCCTACCCACCTCCGAGCACCATTCCTTGGTTCCACCCCCTACCCACCTCCGAGCACCATTCCTTGGTTCCACCCCCTACCCACCTCTCAGTAATGGATACAGAATCAAGTATCAATTTGTGGTGCTAAGTAATTTGTATGTAATTTGTTTAAAATGATAGGAAGTAAAAGAGATCCCCTGCAGCCAGCAACAATGAATCACCCCCAGCAACAATAGACTCTGAACAGCTAGCAACAATAGACCTCTCCCAGAAACAATTGTCTCCCAGTAGCATAAAAGTCCCCCAGCAACAATAGATCCCCCACCAGCAACAACTGACCTCCCAGCAACAGACTCTCCCCCTGTAAAAATAGATCCCCTCCAGCAACAATAGATCCCCCAGCAGCCAACATCAATAGACCCTCCAGTACACCCCAGCACCCCTTGCTATTACATACATTCAGAGCTGGAGGTGCCGGAACTGCGTTCCCCCCGCGTTCCTGCTGAAAAAAAAGCCCTGGCTATTGATAATGATATTTTATCCCTGAAGAGGAGACGGTGCTCACCCTGGAACGCGTTGGATTTTAACACTAAAAATAGTGATTTGCAGAAGCTATCATCTAATGGATTAGTCTGTTGCAGTCCTGTCTGGGGGACACTTTGTTATACAGTGCATCCTAGAAAGTATTCACATCGCTTCGCTTTTTCCACATTTTGTTATGTTACAGCCTTTTTCCAAAATCTATTAAATTAGTTATTTTTTTCAAAATTCTACAAACAATCCCCCATAATGACAATGTGAAAGAATTTTGTTTGAAATCTTTGCAAATTTATTAAAAATAAAAAAAACGAAAAAAAAAATCCCATGTACATAAGTATCACAGCCTTTGCTCAATACTTTGGTGAAGCCCCTTTGGCACCAATTATACCCTCAAGTCTTTTTGAGTATGATGATACAAGCTTGGCACACCTATTTTTGGGCAGTTTCTCCCATTCTTCTTTACAGGACCTCTCAAGCTCCATCAGGTTGGATGGGGAGCGTCGGTGCACAGCCATTTATAGATCTCTCCAGAGATGTTCAATCGGATTCAAGTCCGGGCTCTGGCTGGGCCACTCAAGGACATTCACAGAGTTGTCCTGTAGCCACTCCTTTGTTATCTTGGCCATAGGTGTGCACAGCCTATTGCATTAGGGTGTGCACCCTATATATATGACCCCGGCAAATTGATCTCTCTGCCGTCACAGTGAAAGAGAAGAGCATAGGCACTTCTCTTATGGCAGAGCCAGTAAGAGGTAGATCTTTCACATGTTCCTGCTGCTACACAGAGCGATAATACTAATGCGCATGGGGTGATTAGGGTGTGCCTGGGCACACCCGGCACACCCTGTGCGCACGTCTATGATCTTGGCTGTGTGCTTAGTGTCGTTGTCCTGTTGGAAGATGAACCTTCTTCCCAGTCTGAGGTCCACAGCACTCTGGAGAAGGTTTTCATCAAGGATGTCTCTGTACATTGCTGCATTCATCTTTCCCTCGATCAGGCAGCAAAGTTATATTGTAGAAAGGTTCAGCACAACTTATTCAGGCCCAGTGGGTAGGCACACCCATCCAAATCCACTTATGAACTTTAACAGTGATTTGAAAATGCCGACCGCGTCTGCAATGAGGAGCGGAATGTGGCCTGGCTGGTCCACACCCAGAGAGCAGGCTTCTTAATGAGAGGTAGATGTAGTCCCTGCACTGTCCCTACTCCTCTGAAACCTTTCCCTACCTCTAAGTACTGTCCCTGCCAGATGGGGATCCTGTCCCTACACTAGCCACTCACATAAAGTGCACCAAACCCAGGAACCAGAGTCTTAAATAGACGTTGCCTGACCCAAGATGGCCACTGGAGTCACATGAGGTGCCAGCGTCCAATCAGACAGCTGTTTCCCTATGACCACAGAAAGTCATAGAGGAACCAAGCTCCCCACAACTTCCCTCCGCCTCTGCACCGCTGCTTCAGTCAAGCGTTACCTGCAGTAGGGATTACAGACTGCCTACATACTGGTACCCTTGAAAGCACCCTATTACTGGAGCTGTGTGGTCACATGACGATGGGCAAGGTGTTGGGTCACGTCTTACCTTGGCTGGAGAACTTCGGCTCACATTGCGGCTCCGGGAGGTCGTCTATGATGTTGACAAACAGCTGACTGGTGATGGTCTCATTGCCGCATACGGCGGTGATCTGCAGGATGTACTCATTCACCACTTGTGCGTTCAGAGTCGCCGTGCTGCTGAGCGTGATCTAACAGACAAATCACAGTGAGGTCATACACCTGACATCATCACACATATTCTGCCATTTCCACATCTGCCCCCTGCAGCCCTTGGGGAACTACAAGTCCCAACATAGAGCACAGAGAGTCGATAAGGTTCGTATTTCTCTGGGAAAAAATTCCCTTTCCTAATTTCGGATCAGTGGTCTCCAAACCGCGGCCCTTTGCTTGCTTTTATCCGGCCCTTGTGGCACTACTTTCATCCACTGATACCAACAATGGGGCATAATTCCCACCACTGACACCAATGAAGGAGCAGAATTCCTCCCAATGACACCAACCATGGGGCACAATTTTCCAAATGACACCTACAATGCGTCCTAATGACACCTATGATTTGGCACAATTCCTCCCCAACCATGGGGCACAATTCTTCCAAATGACACCAACCATTGGGCACAATTCTTTCAAATGACACCAACAATGCGTCCCAATGACACCTATGATTGGGCACAATTCCTCCCAATGACACCAACCATAGGGCACAATTCCTCCCAATGACACCAACCATAGGGCACAATTCCTCCCAATGACACCAACCATGGGGCACAATTCCTCTCAATGACACCAACCATGGGGCACAATTCCTCCCAATGACACCAACCATGGGGCACAATTCCTCCCAATGACACCAACCATGGGGCACAGTTCCTCCCAATGACACCAACAATGCGTCCCAATGACACCAATGATGGGCACAATTCCTCCCAATGACCCCAATGATGGGGTACAATTCTTTCCACTGACACCAAAGATGGGGCATTGTTTATTCTCACTGACCTCAGGACCTTTTCTACTCCCACTGGCCACAGTCTGGCCCCCCTAAAGTCTGAAGGACAGTAA
Source organism: Lithobates clamitans (assembly GCA_037952925.1). Classification (NCBI taxonomy): domain Eukaryota; kingdom Metazoa; phylum Chordata; class Amphibia; order Anura; family Ranidae; genus Lithobates; species Lithobates clamitans. The sequence continues at coordinate 311,042 of JBBGZY010001059.1, read as the reverse complement.
ACTGGCCTTTTTTTTTTTTTTTCAAAAAATTTGGAGACCCTTGCTTTGGATGGAGCAAAGAGGAGTTCTGTTAGGATCTCATTGCTGCCTGAAACTCCACTTGGAATATTTTACTTCACTTCCTGTACTAGGAGCAACATTGTCACCTGGACAGGAAGTAAGAGGGAATCTCCCATTTGAGGACACAGACGACACAGACCTTCAACCCTCCCCAGCTCCACCCAGTAATAGAAAAGTGTTTTACTTAATTTGCACTATAGAAATACATTAAACCCCTTTTTGGCGTTGGTGTCAGATAAAACAGAAACATCGCATGGCGGCTGATAAATTATTATATGAGGCGAGCATGGTGCAAACTGCGTGGATAACCTGACATTGGCCGTTGACATCAGTATTGCCTCTTGGCACCGGTCACCTCCTGTGAGGCACAATGGGGGTATTAGTTTTTAAGGCGAGGCCTTTGTCACCAATGACTAGACCAAAATGATGTCATGAGGAGGGGCTTTCTCAGCTAAGCACACCCTCTTGCCTGCCTGAGCTAAGGGCAGATGGATCCCAGGAAATAAATGCTACATGAATCATCTGCCCTTACTCCAGATGGCCACTGCTAGAAATGCTAGGGGGCGAGTAAACTCTCAACAAAATGTTAAAATCTGATTGCACAATTTTTTAACAACTATTTAAAGTGGAGTTCCACCCACTTTTACAACTCTTCAGCATCCATCACTAAACTGTGCACTGTAACCAAATTGGATATTTTTTTTTTCTCAGCACCTACTGTATATATGCTGTATTCATTTTTCACTTCCTCCTCCCTGGCCGCGGCCCATCGCATCATTTCCAGTTTGCAATGCCTTCTGGGAAGGGGCGGCAACTTCCTCTGAAACTGCCGTTGGTATGAAAACCTGACCTGAAACCTATTACACTGCTTGCGCTGCACTGAGCATGTGTGAGATCTGCAAGGATGAGATCCAGGAAGAAATACAGTCTGGCTTCAGATGCCCACGCTTAAGATGGCCACGGCCTGCTGTAATTTTGCAAAAATAACAAACTACTGCTATAAACTAACAAAACAGACCTTAGTTTACAGACTAACTTTACTAGAATACATTAGGCTTGTGTATTATAGGGGTATTTTTATTTAAAAAGTATAATTTCGGCCGGAACACCACTTTAAGCTAATATGTTATCTGAAATCTAAAAAAGATAACTTTACTGCTAATGGCCCAAAAAAAAACAAGATATTTCCGCTGGAACACCACTTTAAGACAATGGTCTGTCTTGGTCAAAAACCAATGTTTCTGGTTTGACCCTCCGGCAGAGACTCATTCTCTGTGCACTCAGAGGGTACCGAGTCTCCCTGACAGTGCGGCCAGCGCCGGGCTCACCTGTAAATCAAAGACGGTTCCGCTGAGAGTCTGCGTTGGGGTGTTGAAGTACGTTGCCGGTGGGATGACGCTGGTGATGGTGACGGTGGGGTTGTTGATGGTACAGTTGATCAGGTTGAAGCTATGGACGGAGGTGCCGATGGGAGAACTTTCTTTGATGGACACCGTGTCCGGCAAGGAGACGAACTCCACTGCAAACAGAAGACACAAAGTACAGGGGGGGATTATCTGCATCCTGATATCTGCTGAGCCTCACCACGGGAACAGAGGCCACCCAATCACAGGGGGGGGGGGGGTTGGTTATTATTAGTCTGGGCTAAATTTTAGGTTACATTTACAGACAGTCCGACGGTGAACTATTTCTTCTTATTCCAAAAAGGGCTATTTTCCCAATCCTTCTCTTTTCCCATTTATTTCTTCCTCCCCGCTTCCCTTTTCTTCTCAGGCTCCTTTCCTGCTCCTTTCCTCGCCTTTCCTGCTTCTGCACTGCTCCTTCCTCCCCGTTTCATCCCCGCTCCCAGTAGCCCCTCCTTCCTCCTTCTATACCTGTTCCTTCCCTGTTCCTTCTCTGCTCCTTCCCTACTCCTCTTCTGCCCTTTCCCCATACCTTCTGAGCTCCTTTCCTGCTCCTTCTCCACTCCTTTCCTATTCCTTCTCTGTCCTTTTCCTTTCCTTCTCCTCTGCTTCAGTGCTCCTTCTCTGCCCCTTTCCCACTCTTTCCCCACCTATTCCCTGCTCCCTCTCCGCTTCTCCCTCCTTGCTCCTACTCCTCTCCTACCCCTTCCCCACTCCTTCTCAGCTCTTTTCTTGTTCCTTCTCTGCTACTTCTTCTCTACCCTTTCCCTGTTCATTCTGAGCTCCTTTCCTGCTCCTTCTCCAGTCCTTTGGTCAGGAAAGGAACATTCTTGTACACAGACAAATAAGCCTGTGGAATCGATGCCTGTGGTCAGATAGCGGGTGCGCACGCCTGTGCACACATTGGAGCCAGAAGAGCTATTTAAATTGCACTAGTGCCGTGTGTCAGTGCCGTTGGGTCTATTGCGTTTCCTGTGTTCCTGTTATCTGTTCCTGTTCTTCTGTTGCCAACTTGATCCTGCCTCTGACTCTGCCTGAACGCTGCCTGTACTGACTTGCTTTTGATGAAGGCCTAAGGGCGAAACGCAACAGTGTTTTTGGATGATGTTTTCGCTGTAATGCTTAAATACATATTTTCTATGGAGAAGCTGTTGAGTTGCCGGCCTGTACTTTCTATGCCTGTACTGACCCCTGGCTTTTCCCTGGATTCGCTTCTGCCTGCTCCTTCTGCTCATCCGCTCTGCTGTTACTGACTCTGGCCTGACTCCTGACCACTCTCCAGCCTGCCATCTAAACCTGATTTGCCTGCTATCTGCTGACCTGGACTGTCCGACTCTTCCTTATGCCTGTCCTGCATCCACACCAGCCTATCTGCATCCTTCACTGACTCATGATCCTCCATAAACATTCCGGTCCTGTTATTCCTGAATTACAGACGCATACCAGCGTCTGCCAGCAAGACACTTTCCAGGCACTCATGCCACCCTGAGCTCCAGCGTTCCCTGTCACCCTACCAGGGACTTCAGAAACAGGGCTGTATTAGAGGCCTTCCTCAACGCTTCAGGCTCCACCATCAGATACGTTACACATTTCCTGTTTCTTCTCTGTCCTCTTCCTACTCCTTCTCTGCTTCTTCGCTATGCCTTCTCTTCCCCTTCCCGTCTCCTTCTCCTCTGTTTTCCCGCTGCTTCTCTGCCCCTTCCCTGCTACTTCTCCACTTCTTCCCTACTCCTTCTCTGCCCCTTCCCTACCCCTTCTCTGTCCCTTCCCTACCCCTTCTCTGCCCCTTCCCTACCCCTTCTCTGCCCCTTCCCTTCACCTTCTCTGTCCCTTCCCTACCCCTTCCCTTCACCTTCTCTGTCCCTTCCCTACCCCTTCTCTGCCACTACCCTACCCCTTCTCTGCCCCTTCCCTACCCCTTCTCTGCCCCTTCCCTACCCCTTCTCTGTCCCTTCCCTACCCCTTCTCTGTCCCTTCCCTACCCCTTCTCTGTCCCTTCCCTACTCCTTCTCTGCCCCTTTCTCATTACCTCTCTACTCTATCTGCCTCTTCCCCGTTACCTCTCTACTCTTTCTCTGCTCCTTCCTTGCTATGTCCCTGCTCCTTCTTTGCTTCTTGTTTGCTCCTTCCCTCCTCATTCTCCACTCCCATCTGTTCCTTCCTCCTTCCACCCTGATTTCCCCAGCCCCCTCCCTGCTCCTTCCCCACTACCACTTGCTCCCTCCTCTCGCCATCCCTTCACCTACCTGCTCTTTTTCTACCCCTTTCCTGCTCTTTCCACCAGTGGCGTTGCTAGGGGGTGGCTTTTGGGGCTATAGCCCCAAATCTGGGGCACATAGCCCCGAGTCCCTGCAGGGGACCCCAAGGGGATGGGAGGCTCTCTGGGGACCCTGATGTAAGTGGGGGGGCTCTCTGGGGACCCTGATGCAAGGGGGAGGCTTTCTGGGGACCCTGATTTTAAGGAGGAGGCTCTCTGGGGACCCTGATTTAGGGGGGAGGCTCTCTGGGGACCCTAATGTAAGGGGGGCTCTCTGGGAACCCTGATGTAAGTGGGGGGCTCTCTGGGGACCCTGATGTAAGGAGGGGCTCTCCGGGGGCCCTGATGTAAGTGGGGGGCTCTCCGGGGATATATACACACACATGTATATTACTGTATATACATGTGTATGCCCGCCCAAGCGTATGACTTTCTTTACTACGCTGTTATGGGCTCTAGCCCCAGATCTTTTGTAGACCTAGCAATGCCCCTGCTTTCCACCCTGATCTCCACTGTTCTCTCCCTGCTTTTTCCCCATTACCACTTTGGCCTTCTTCTCTTCTTTTCTTTTTCCTCACGGCTCATTCCTGTCTTCTTCTCTGCTCCTTCCTTGCCCCTTTCCCACACCTTCTCTGCTCCTTCCTTGCCCCTTTCCCACGCCTTCTCTGCTCCTTCCTTGCATCTACCTGCTTCCTTCCTGCTCCCCCTCTGCTTCTTCCATACTCCTTTTATGCACCTTCTCTGCTCCCTCCACCCTGATTTCACCTGCCCCCTCCCTGCTCCTTCCCCACTACCACTTGCTCCCTCCTCTCTCTATCCCTTCCCCTACCTGCTCCTTTTTTACCCCTTTCCTGCTCCTTTTACCGTGATCTCTACTGCCCTCTCCCTGCTTCTTCCCCATTACCACTTGCACCTTCTTTTCTTCTTTCCTTCTTTCTCCCTGCTCATTCCCATCTATTTTCCCGCTCCTTCCCATCTTCTTCCCCGCTCCTTCCCATCTTCCCCACTCCTTCCCATCATCTTCCCCACTCCTTCCCATCATCTTCCCCGCTCCTTCCCATCATCTTTCTACCCCGCTCCTTCCCATCATCTTTCTACCCCGCTCCTTCCCATCTTCTACCCCGCTCCTTCCCATCTCCTTCCCCGCTCCTTCCCCGCTCCTTCCCATCTTCTTCCCCGCTCCTTCCCATCTTCCTCCCCGCTTCTTCCCATGTCCTTCCCCACTTCTTCCCATCTTCTTCCCCGGTCCCTCCCATCTTTTGCCCCGCTCCTTCCCATCTCCTTCTCCACTCCTTCCAGTCTTCGTCCCTGCTCTTTCCCATCTCCTTCCCCGATCCTTCCCATCTCCTTCCCCGCTCCTTCCCGTCTTTTTCTCCGCTCTTTCCCATCTTCTTCCCCTATCTTTCCCATCTTCTTCCCCGCTCCTTCCCGTCTTCTTCCCCGCTCCTTCCCGTCTTCTTCCCCGCTCCTTCCCGTCTTCTTCCCCGCTCCTTCCCGTCTTCTTCCCCGCTCCTTCCCGTCTTCTTCCCCACACCTTCCCGTCTTCTTCCCACGCTCTTTCCCATCTTCTTCCCCGCTCTTTCCCATCTTCTTCCCCACTCCTTCCCGTCTTCTTCCCCGCTCTTTCCCATCTTCTTCCCCTTTCCTTCCCATCTTCTTCCCCTTTCCTTCCCATCTTCTTCCCATCTTCTTACCTGCTCCTTCCTTCCTATCTTCTTCCCATCTTCTTCCCTGCTCTTTCCCATCTTCTTTCCCTTTCCTTCCCATCTTCTTCCTATCTTTTTCCCTGCTCCTTCTGTTGCATTTACCTGCTTCCTTTCTGCTCCTCCTCTGCTTCTTCCTCACTCCTTCTGTTCTTCTCTGCTCCCACCTTCTCCTTCCACCCTGATCTCACCTGCTCTCTCCCTGCTTCCATCTGCTCTCTCCCTGCTCCCCTTCCTTCTATCTCCCTGCTCTCACCTGTACAGACAGGTCAGTTAATGATAACACAGATTTGTAAATTCTGACCCAGGCTGATCTAAGAAACTCCCAGGGATGCAGAGTGGGGAAGAGATCAGAGTGCCCAGCTCAGGATTCTGGGTAATAGCAGCACTGTGGTCATGTATGTACCTTGTCCCCAGGTATCATGGATGAAGAGTAGGGTGATACAAAGTAGCACGGGGGGTAGGGACCCCATGGCTTCAGATGTGGGCACTTAATGCGAGGAAGCCGGTGTCTTTCCTTGTGCAGATCTCAGGGGGTGTCACCTGTATAGAAACACATACGGAATAAGAGACAGGAGACATAGGATGACCACCATGATGGCTCTGTGACACCAGCAGACCTCACTTTTTAGGGAAAGTCTGTGGCCTGGAACTGAATCACACTAAGTTTGCCGACTTTGAGAACTCCAGACAGATATAAAATCACCAAATAATGACATTATCAATTCATTAAATAATAAATGTAGCTTTAATAAAACAAAACAAAAACAAATCTGACTTGGTATCAGTACTAGTGGCCAATCAGGCTCTACTGCGGAGTACATGTGCAGACAAGGAACATGCTGAGGGGAGGAGCAATGACTCAACAGTGTGCTGCTGCTTTTCCTTCACTGTCCAATCACAGGCAGGGGTGTGTGCCCTGGACCAAGCGGTGCTGGAGCTGCTTTGGGGGTCCAGAACATTGCAAGATCACAAGCCTGGCTGATCCCCATTATAATCTTTTAGCAGATAAAACAAATATGGTAACTTATTTGTATTATAAGTTGGTATTTATCCCACATTCACCATAAAGGATATTATGACATCATAATAGGGGGAGGAGATAGGTGTGGTGGGATAATGTAGTCAGGCTATCTAACCTGTAGGCCCCCTTCCCTGTGACAGGTTCTCTTTTTTTGTCCCTTTATGATGACAACAACAGTCGGCTGTCACTGACCAACTCCACCAATTAGGAGAGGCTGATCCTCAGGCTTCAAATCACGGACGTAGGAGACGGACCACCAGAGAGATCATTCTTTACTGATATAATGAATACTTGGCAATACCAGTGAGATGTTATATATGATATAGTAGGAAAGTCATAATGTATAGTCAATATGGTATATATGAGGCTTTCTCAACCTTTCAACCCTAGAGGAACCCCAAAAACAATTTTCATGTCTCGAGGAACCCTTACTAAAACCAATTCATCAGGGCTCAATAGGAACAATGCTCCTGATATTGGTGGTCAATAGAAGGATGTCCCCCTTAAAGTGCTGTTCAGAATGCCACCCTTAAAGACCACTAAAAAGATATTTGGCGTCATGCTGCCGGGCTTTGCTAAGTGGTGCTGCACCTTAAACTCTGTAGGCATCATCATCAAATAGGTGGCTCATCAGCCACAGCTCAAGGAACCCCTAGCAAACCTCTGGAGGAACCCCAGAGTTCCACGGAACCCTGGTTGAGAATGGCTGGTCTATATTATATAGTTACTATGCTATATAGTAGGTATATTATGTATATAGTATATGCAGGGGTGTCGCTAGGGGGTGGCTTTTGGGGCTATAGCCCCGAATCTGGGGCCAATAGCCCCGAGTCTCTGCAGGGGTCCCCAAGGGGAGGGGAGACTCTCTTGGGACCCTTATGTAAGTGGGGGGCTCTCTGGGGACCCTGATGCAAGGGAGAGGCTCTCTAAAGACACTAATGTAAGGGGGGGGGGCTCTCTGGGGACACTGATGTAAGGGAGGCTCTCTGGGGACCCTAATGTAAGGGGGGGGCGTCTGGGTACCCTCATGAAAGGGGGAGGCTCTCTGAGGACTCTGATGTAAGGAGGAGGCTCTCTGGGGAACCTGATATAAGGGGGGCTCTCTGGGGACCCTGATGTAAGTGGGGGGACTCTCTGGGGATATATATATACACACACACGTATATTACTGTATATACATGTGTATGCCCGCCCAAGCGTATGACTTTCTTTACTTTCTTCACTACGCTGCTATGGGCTCTAGCCCCAGATCTTTTGTAGACCTAGAAACACCCCTGAGTATATGTATATAGTTACTTTGTTTTATGGGCATTATGTTATCTATTATAAAGTTACAATGTTGTATGTTATATAGTCACTATTTTATATGGTCAGTATATTGTTGTGTTATATGGCCAGTATGATATCAATTATGCCGAAATCTTATATATTATACAGTTAATGTTTTATAGCTGATATGTTATGTTATATATTACAAAGTTACTTTGTTATATAGCTACTATGTTATATATAATATAGTAAGTAGGCCATATATTATATAGTCAGAATGTTATATAGCTGTTATTCTATATATTAGAAATAAATAAATATAGCCATTATGTTACTATGTTATATATGTTATATAGTCACTATTTTATGTTAAGCATTATATGGTCAATGTGTGTGATATATATATATATATATATATATATATAGAGAGAGATAGAGATGATAGAGATAGAGATGATAGAGATAGAGATGATAGAGATAGAGATGATAGAGATAGAGATGATAGAGATAGAGATGATAGAGATAGAGATAGAGATGATAGAGATAGAGATAGAGATGATAGAGATAGAGATAGAGATGATAGAGATAGAGATGATAGAGATAGAGATGATAGAGATAGAGATGATAGAGATAGAGATAGAGATGATAGAGATAGAGATAGAGATGATAGAGATAGAGATGATAGAGATAGAGATGATAGAGATAGAGATGATAGAGATAGAGATAGAGATAGAGATAGAGATAGAGATATATATATATATATATATAATTTAAATCACATTGACCATATATAATGCATAACATAAAATAGTGACTATATAACATAGTAACTTTATAACATAATGGCTATATAACAAAGTAACTTAAATATATAGAATAACAGCTATATAAAATTCTGGCTATATAATATATGACCTATTGACCTCAGTATTAACATACTGACCACATAATACACAATATATATATATATATATATATATATATATATATATATATATATATATATATATATATATATAGTGTATTACATGGTCAGTATGTTAATATTATATATGTATGTTATATATTATATATTTAGTATGTCATTTATTATTGTTACTATGTTATATAGTAACTATTTTATATAGCCAGTATGTTACATATTATACAGTCAGTATATTATGTGTTGTATAGCCTCAGTATGTTGTATATAATATATTACGTTGTATCCAGCTCCTACCTGTCCTGCGGCCTCCTCCTCGCCTTCTTTGCAGGTAACTAACAACACTCACCTCTCCGTCCGGCTCAGTTGTCGGGGATCTCCTCTGGTAAACACTGGACATGTTGGGACTCATAATACACACATATGACGTCACAGTTCTGTATACTCAGACTTGTATCACAGGAGGTCTTATCCTTGTATTTACTTATATAACAATGTCTTTGTCTCTTATTGATTAATGGCACATGCATAGACTGGGGGAGGGGCCCATTGTTCTGATCACATGATATCCATGACCTGTCCGGCCTTTTTCTGCAGGTGATGTGGATGTTGTTGTCACAAATTATTATAGTAAGGGCAGGGGATTATTTAACCCCTTCATTACCGGGAACATCCACCCCCCTTCCTGCCCAGGACAATTTTCAGCTTTCAGCGCTGTCACACTTTGAATGACAATTGTGCGGTCGTGCCACACTGTACCCAAATTAAACTTTTATCATTTTTTTCACACAAATAGAACTTTCTTTTGGTGGAATTTAATCACCACTGGGTTTTTTATTTTATTTTATTTTTTAAACTGGAAAAGAGCACTACAAATTTTGGAAAAAATTTTTTCTTTGTTTATGTCATAAAATTATTAATCTTTCTTCATAGATTTAAAGGCTATGTAAAGGCAGAAGTTTTTTTTTTTTTTTTTTATCCTTATGCATTCTATGTATTAAGATAAAAAGCCTTCTGTGTGCAGCAGCCCCCCTAATACTTACCTGAGCCCCCTCCCTGTCCAGAGATGTCCACGAGTCCCGAACTCTCCCTCCTGATTGGGTGAGACACAGCCGCGGCGCCATCGGCTCCCACAGCTGTCAATCAAAGTCAGCCAATCAGGAGAAAGAGGGGGTGGGACCAAATGGCAGCTCCGTGTCTGAATGGACAGAGGGAGCTGTGGCTCGGGTGCCCCCCATAGCAAACTGCTTACTGTGGGGGCACTCGACAGGAGGGAGGGGCCAGGAGCAGCAAAGAGGGACCCGAGAAGAGGAGGATCGTGGGCCGCTCTGTTCAAATCCACTGCAATAGAGCGGGTAAGTAGAACATGTTTGTTATTTATCAATAAAAAATAAAAAAAAACAAGACTTTACAATCACTTTAATCTCTTCAGCCCCGGAAGGTTTTACCAACGTAATGACCAGGCCATTTTTTGCGATTCGGCACTGCGTTACTTTAACTGACAAGTGCGCAGTCGTGCGACGCTGTACTCAGATACAATTGACGTCCTTTTTTTTCCCACAAATACAGCTTTCTTGTGGTGGTATTTGATCACCTCTGCATTTTTTTTTTCGTTTTGTTTTTTTTGCGCTATAAACAGAAAAAGAGCAACAATTTTGAAAAAAAAAAAAAACAATATTTTTTACTTTCTGCTATAAAACATATCCAATAAAAAAGACAAAAAAAAAACGAATTTCTTCATCAATTTAGGCCAATATGTATTCTGCTACATATTTTCGGTAAATAAAATCCCAACAAGTGTATATTGATTGGTTTGCGCAAAAGTTATTGCGTCTACAAACTATGGGATGTTTTTATGGCATTTTAATTTTTTTATTTTTTTTTAATAATAATGGTGGCGATCAGCAATTTTTAGCAGGACTGCAACATTGTGACGGACAAATTAGACGCTAACTGCCACTTTTGCTACTTTTTTTGGGAGCCAGTCACACTAATACAGTAATCAGTGCTGAAAAATATGCACTGTCACTGTACTAATGACACTGGCTGGGAAGGGGGGTTAACACCAGGGGGCAATCAGAGGGTTAGGTGTGTCCCCAAGGCAGTGATGGCGAACCTTGGCACTCCAGATGTTTTAAAACTACATTTCCCATGATGCTCATGCACTCTGCAGTGCAGTTGAGCATCATGGGAAATGTAGTTGCAAAACATCCGGGGTGCCAAGGTTCCCCATCACTGCCCTAGGGGGTGCTTTCTAACTGTGCGGGGGATGGACTGGCTGGGCAGAACACAGAGATCCGTGTTCCTGCTTAGCAGGAACACAAGATCTCTGTGTTCTCCCCTGTCAGAACGGCGATCTGCCTTGTTTACATAGACAGATCGCCGTTCTGTCTCATTGGGGAACGATTGGTGGGTCCCCGCGGACATGCTAATTGGCTCCCCCTCTCTTGTCAATCAGCATGCGCAAGTGCGCCCCACGCTGTCTATTGCACAGAATGACGTACAGGTACGTTGCTTTGCTCAATAGAGCCGACCTGTGCAGTATATCTGCAGTTGGCAAGCAGTTTAATGTATTCTGCTACATTTCTTTGGTAAGGATAACCCAAATCAGTGTATATTTGGTGTGTAGGAAAGGCTATGTTGCTCCCACATTGTGCACCACGTGTGGCATTGCTTGTTTATCCGCCTCCAGTTTCCCGGCTCATTGGTACCCTCATTCAGCCAATCCCCAGCTCAGTAGTACCCTCTGCTGATACCCCACTTAGTAACCTGTAGGCCTGTCCATTAGGGACACCTGGGCGCCGCCCCCTCTCTCCTCGCCACCCCCCTATATGCAATAGATAGATTCATGCAAAGCATAAATCTATCCATGGCTGCTGTGACCACCCCCTATTCATGTGTCCCGCCCCTTTCAGGGCACCGGGCACATGAATTACAGCAGCCAGGTTTTTTTTTTTAGTACCTGATTAGAGCCAGAGACTCTAATAGGCTTCAAAATAGGGTGGGCTCGGGGCACAGAGCACTGCGCCCGGAACCCATCCAGGTGTGTTGCAACAGCGAATTAATATTTTCTGTTGCGACACTGGTCCTCCTCCCGGCCAATCGGGAAGTGAGTCTGATACCCTTCACCCGATTGGCTGAAAGGACAGGCAATCCTATAGGGCACCCAGGCGGAGGGGAGGAGGGGAGGAGACGCACAGCGGCGGCGAGGAGGAGAAGAGCCGCTAGTCGATGCTTGGATGGCCCGGTCCTCGCTAATACCTGGATGCCCGATCCCCACCGCTGCTCCTCGGATGCCCGCCGATGCCCACCGCCTAGATGGGGTAAGTGCTGGTGGACCGACCGGCGGATGGCGGGGAGGGGATTGGAGTTGCCGCAGGGGGTTCGGTTGTTTGCCGCCCCCAAAACAAAAAACCACCAACCGCCAGTGGTAGTAACCCCCAGCTCTGCTGATCCCCCACTCAATAGTAACCCCCAGCTCTGCTGATCCCGCACTCAGTAGTAACCCCCAGCTCTGCTGATCCCGCACTCAGTAGTAACCCCCAGCTCTGCTGATCCCCCACTCAGTAGTAACCTCCAGCTCTGCTGATCCCCCACTCTGTAGTAACCCCCAGCTCTGCTGATCCCCCACTCAGTAGTAACCCTCAGCTCTGCTCATCCCCCACTCAGTAGTAACCCCCAGCTCTGCTGATCCCCCACTCAGTAGTAACCCCCAGCTCTGCTGATCCCCCACTCAGTAGTAACCCTCAGCTCTGCTGATCCCCCTCTAAGTAGTAACCCCCAGCTCTGCTGATCCCCTACTCAGTAGTAACCTCCAGCTCTGCTGATTCCCCACTCAGTAGTAACCCCCAGCTCTGCTGATCCCCCACTCAGTAGTAACCCTCAGCTCTGCTGATCCCCCACTCAGTAGTAACCCTCAGCTCTGCTGATCCCCCACTCAATAGTAACCCCCAGCTCTGCTGATCCCCCACTCAGTAGTAACCCCCAGCTCTGCTGATCCCCTACTCAGTAGTAACCTCCAGCTCTGCTGATTTCCCACTCAGTAGTAACCCCCAGCTCTGCTGATCTCCCACTCAGTAGTAACCCCCAGCTCTGCTGATCCCCCTCTCAGTAGTAACCCCCAGCTCTGCTGATCCCCCACTCAATAGTAACCCCCAGCTCTGCTGATCCCCCACTCAGTAGTAACCCCCAGATCTGCTGATCCCCTACTCAGTAGTAACCTCCAGCTCTGCTGATTTCCCACTCAGTAGTAACCCCCAGCTCTTTTGATCCCCCACTCAGTAGTAACCCTCAGCTCTGCTGATCCCCCACTCAGTAGTAACCTCCAGCTCTGCTGATCCCCCACTCAGTAGTAACCCCCAGCTCTGCTGATCCCCCACTCAGTAGTAACCCCCAGCTCTGCTGATCCCCCACTCAGTAGTAACCCCCAGCTCTGCTGATCCCCCACTCAGTAGTAACCCCCAGCTCTGCTCATTCAATGCTGCTCACTTCTCCTATCTCTGGCCCTCACTCACCTCCTGCTATAGCGTTCCCATGTTGCATACCACGTGTGCCATCTGCTACAGTAATTGCTCTGCTCCAGTCCGCACCCACCTTCCCGCTACTCCACGCTGCACATCAGATGTAACATCCGCTCCCGCAAGTCTTGAAGCAGGTGTAATGGAGGGCTTATTGTTGCCTTGCTGAGCCCTCCATGTAAAATACTTTGCTCCCTTTCTGATGAATCTTTTGATCCAAGCACACAGAGGGGTTGATTTACTAAACCTGGAGAGTGCAAAATCTGGTGCAGCTCTGCATAGAAGCCAATCAGCTTCCAGGTTTTAATGCCAAAGCTTAATTGAACGAGCTGAAGTTGAAAGCTGATTGGCTCCCATGCACAGCTGCACCAGATTCTGAGTGCTCCAGTTTTAGTAAATCAACCCCCGAGTCTCTCTGCCGGGAGTCAGTCCCATAACTTCGGTGCCACACTAATGTCTCGTACACATGATGAGAAAATTGGACGAAAAATATCGCTTTCAAATCGGTCGTACGATAATCTGATTGTTAGTACACAGCTTTCAAAGCCAATCCCAAATTTATTTGAAGAGGCAAACATTGAAATTTTTTCTCCTACGATACCAGGATGTATGATTTTCGTTTAACCCATTCAGCTCTTTGGGTGTACCATGAACCTTTAACCACTTCAGCCCCGGAAGGTTTTACCCCCCCGTTCCTGACCAGGCCATTTTTTGCGATACGGCACTGCGTCGCTTTAACTGACAATTGCACGGTCGTGCTGCGACGCTGTACCCAAACAAAATGTATGCTATTTTTTTCCACAAATAGAGCTTTCCTTTGGTGGTATTTTACCACCTCTGCGTTTTTTATTTGTTGCACTATCAACAAAAAAAGACTGACAATTTTGAAAAAAAAAACAATATTTTTTACTTTCTGTTATAAAACATCCAATAAAAAAAAATTTCAAAAATCAAATTTCTTCCTCAATTTAGGTCGATATGTATTCTGCTACATATTTTTAGTAAAGAAATCCCAATAAGCGTATACTGATTGGTTTGCGCAAAAGTTATCGCGTCTACAAACGATGGGACCGATTTATGGACTTTTTATTTATTTTACTAGTAATGGCGGCGATCAGCGATTTTTTAGCGGGACTGGGACATTGCGGTGGACAAGTCTGACACTTTGTGGGGACCAGTGACACCAATACAGTGATCAGTGCTTTAGAAAAAATGCACTGTCACTGTACTAATGACACTGGCAGGGAAGGGGTTAACATCAGGGGCGATCAAAGGGTTAAATGTGTGCTCCTAGGGAGTGCTTTCTAACTGTGTGGGGGATGGTTTAACTGAAGGAAGACAGAGGTCTGTGTTCCTGCTTAACAGAAACACAAGATCTGTATCTTCCTTACTAGCGGACCTCCGTTCTGCCTCTCCCCGAATGATTTCCGGGTTCCCTGCGGACATCGGGTCCACCCGGACCCGCTGATTGTCTCCCGCTGTGTCCAATCACAGCGGGAGCGGGACTTCCGTCCGCACGTGCGCACGCGCACGCCCCAGAGCCCTTGAAAAATATCACATACAGGTACGTGGGGCGGTCCTTAAGCGGTTAATTAGAAAAAAAATTGTTTTGTTTCGTTTAGATTTGTTCATATTGTTTTGGTAAATTCGGTTGATTCGTTCAATTTGTATTCGGGATACGTATTTGGAATTCGTATTCAGAATTCGTTTTGTCTTTTTTTTTTAAATTTTCTTCGAATTTACCGATTTTTTTTTTTTGTTTTCAAATTTACCAATTTTTTTTAGATAAATTTAGAATCGGTCGAATCGAAAATGTTATATTTTTTTTTTCCGATTCGAATGCGCCAAAGTGAACAACCAAAAAAGAAAGCTCTTCATCAAATGATTACAATGAGTCTGTAAACCGCACCATACATGTGAGATATCGCTGCGAACGTCAGAGTGAGAACGATAATTCTAGCACAAGAGCTACTAGTTAACTCTAAATTGATGAGCTGTAACGGCTATTAAAGTTTCGCCTATGGGGGTTTTTGGGCACCATTTTTTTTGGCGATATCGCGCGTGCACGCAATTTGGTATCTATTTACTCGATGCTACCTCATCTTTTATGTTTTAACCAAAAATTGGTATTATATTGTTATGGAAATGATTAAGAGCTCCAATCGAGCCCAAGGTTATCTGCTGCTGTCTCTAATTGGAAAGTGTTGATATGCATGCATATAAAAGTAAACACTCTGAGACACGCTCAGCTCCGGTACTTTTTACACTTCTGATTTATTTAAGGCGGTGCTAATGTTTTATACACACAAATACGTCATTGCTATGTTAGTCTAATAGGTACATCTCATTGGTTAAGATAGAAAAGAAGATGGAGAATCTTCATAACGAGGTCTGGCTGTCTTTGGTTTTATCTCCAGTTCCGCGTTCTTCTGATGTGTGGGATGTAGGGGGTATCCGCCATTTTGAGAAAATATAGGAACAGAGCAAATCTGTATACTTATATAATGAGTAAGGAGAAAAATATGTATGCACATAAGAAAATAGACATTTTCAGATTATTATTATTATTTACATCACATTCCTTCACAATCCCCCCTAAAATTACTATTTTCTCTTTTCTGTCCCTAATACTAAAGGTCCCACTTTGGCCTGGCCCTTCTCCTGAGCAACTCTTTTAGGCTGTATATAGAATTGGGCAGCAACTGTTCACTTCCCTCCTCGATACAGCTGGAGAGGTGCAGTCAGGCGCTATCTATACCTAAAACCCTATAGGATTGTGAGGTTTTGGACAAGGAGTGACTGTAGAGGAGTGAAGGGTTTGTCATCTTCCATCATAAGGGGGTCCTCTTCTTCTTGATGGAGAAATGTAGGTGTGCTATTGTCTACAGCCTTGCTCATTAACTTTTTTCAAAAGGTAGAATACAGCATACAATCAGGGCTAAAAGGACCAGGATTATTAATACCGTTACCCCTATCTGGACGAGCACCTTCTGCCACCCACTCATCCAGCTAAAATATTGGTCCCATGGGTCTGTGATACCTGAGTTCCTCTTCAACTCCAGTGACAGATCTTCTATTTTCTTTATAGCTAGAGTAACCTTACCATTTCGGCCAGTATTATCAGGAATGTATGTACAACAGGTTCCCGTTTTTTCCTATGATTTTACAAAACACCTCCTTTCCCAGCTAGCACCATGTCTAAGGCCATCAGGTCCTGGAATGTCATGTAGGAAGTGGGGGCTAACTGGTCAGCAATTCCCTGGAGGGCGTCTTTAGAGTAATTTACAAGTCTCTGTTGGTTATAATATGTGTAGTGTCAGGTCACCTAGAGGCTGGGTGACAGATGCACACCGTTGGGATCAGGAGTGCACCGCAAGGTAGTGGACCCTACGGCTGACTGCTGCGGCTTAAACCCTGGGAGGTTCAGGAATCAGGTCTACTGGATCACTGACACAGATCCCACTGGGAGCTAGAGCATAGATTCCCCAGGGCACGGAGTCTAAGAGCCAGCAGGTGTTCACCAGAGCCTTTAATGGTAAGGATGGACTGCGCTGCAGTCTGGCTCCAGGTCGCGGCCCCCAGGGTCTCACAGCTCACGCTCACGGTAGACTACAGGAGAAGAGGAAGGAGGCAGCAGGCTAGAACAACAAGGAAAGTAAGGGACAAGCCAAGGTTCAGGGTCACAGGCAAACAGGGATGGTCGGGAACACGCCAAAGTCGGTAACAGGAATCAGATGTATGAAACACAGCAAGTACACACAGAAGCTAACACACAATGGTTGATCAGCACTGCTGGCTTGCAGTGCACAGGTTAATATAGGGTTCCCTGATAGGGCCTGGGGTAGGGCCATGCTTAGAGGAAAGGTTACAAAAGCAGTCAGGTGAGGGTCAGCTGGTCTCTAGAGATGAACACATGGAGACAGGTATGTTGATCGACAAACTCTATTGCATAACCATGACATGTAGTTAATCCAATCTACATTCTTGCTGACAGTTGTTATTGGGATCAAAGACTCAAAACCAGCTTTTACCTGATCCCTGGCTTTAAACTCATCAGGGACCCCCCTTGTAACCCTTATGACATGTATGTATACATGAGGATCAAAGCTTCCGGAGAGAGCTGCTCGCTTCCTCCTCTGACTGTGTGCTGGGTCAGTGTATGTATCAGGGGTATCTTCGGTTAGGATATGGGGGGGGCATAATGACCTTTGCAAGGGCACATTCACTGGTCCAGATTCCCTCTAGATCAAACTGAAAAAGGATATGCAGCACCCGAAAACACGCTCTCCTGCAGTGATAAGCGTGCATTCAGGTGTTCTTCTTGGCCAACTTGATTGAGGTGGCTGTGGTCAGCAAAACTTGGAATTGACCATCATAACTTGGCTCAAGGATCTCCAGACAGTAGTTGGTGTGTTCCTGTATCTAATTCAGGATCTGGAATGGAAGAAAACACCTGGACATGCATTCAGGTTAATTCTCGTGATAATGTGGTTACATAATTAGTCAACACATCAGACTGCAACTGTAACTGTTGTGGAAAGTAACAACCAAGTCTGGGAGCTGAACCAAACAAAATTTCATAAGGGGATAGTGCATGTTTCCCCCGGGGGTGTGTCTGACACTGAACAGGGCAATGGGCAAACTGTCTGGCCAACTCATGTTAGTCTCTTGGGCCATCTTTAACATCCTGTTTTTAGTGTCCCATTCATCCTTTCTACCTTCCCGCTACTTTGAGGGTGGTATGGGGTGTGTAGTGCCAACTGAACCCCCAGTGCTGCCCAAATCTCTTTAGTAAGGGTTGCTGTTAAGGCTGGTCCCTGATCTCTCAATATCACCTCTGGGACCCCAAATCTACATACTATCTCACTCAGTAGTTTCTTAGCTGTGGTCCTGGCAGTCGTGACCACTTCCACTAGAGCGTATTCGAATCTGCCACTTCTTGGCACTTGAGAATGATCAATTTGCATCCTCTGGAATGGGGTATAGGGCTTTTGCCAGGTGCTTCTTCTGTGTGTCCTGGGTTACATTTGGTGCAGATAATGCATTATCTGCAGAAGCTGTCGGTCAGTGGAGTAACTCTTGGTGCAACACTTGTTGATAAGAGAGTTCATAAAAGTCTTTGTCAAGTGGGCAGCTCCATGTGCCCATTGCACCACGGCTGGGTACATACTCCTGGGTAGACAAGGCTTCTTGTTGCACTCGAATAGTCCATTTCTGAGAGTTGCTCCTCTCTGTTTCCAGCTTTCCTTCTTATCCGGACTTGTTGTTCTTTTAGATAAACTCTGTCCACTGGGAAAGTCTGTAAGGTAAGCACGGGGTGGTCTTCTTCTACCACCCTGCTGTCCACTTCCCGTGGACCACCAGCTGTCTGTTTGGCAGCTGAATTGGCTAGATGATTGCCACAAGCTTCCTTTGAGTTCATTTTGTCGTGTGCTTTACTCAGAATAGTCACTTGGGTTGGGAGAAGCAAGGCATCAATTTTTCACAGGTGTTCCTGCAGCCGTCAGGAATCCTCTGTCCTAGATAACACCATAATCATGGGCAATGCTAAAAGCATATCTTGAGTCCATATGAATGTTGGCTCTTTTTCCCTCTGCCCATTTACGTGCTGTAGTAAGTGCTTACAGCTCTGCCTCCTGTGCAGACATCATAGGTGGTAAGGCTTCAGCTTGTAGAACAGTGTTTTCAGTGGTGACCGCGTGTCCTGTGTGGTCATGGGGTGACAAGTCAAGACTCTACTCCTCCTCCTCCTTTCCCCCCTCGAGAAGTGGAAGAAGGGTGGTAGGGTTCAGTGTTTGACAACTTAATAGAGTAATGCTGTCCAGTAGGAGGGAACACAGGAGTCTCAAGTGTCTGGTAGTGGACAAGTGTTTCGGCTGAATCTTGGTTGAATATGGCAACAACGTCATGGGGAGTAAGCAGAACGAGGCAGTGTCCGAGGACCAAGTTCAAAGTTTTGTCAAGCAAGGCTTGTGTAGCAAAGCCAGCTCACAGACACAATAGGCCTCCTCTTGCTACCACATCCAGCCGACAGGAATAATATCCTATGGGGCGTAGGCTGATGCCGTGTGATTGGGTGAGTACACCTGCAGCATGTCCCAGACGTTCGGATACAAAGAGCTTGAGCGTTTTGTCATAGTCTGGGAGCCCTAGCGCCCGAGATGGCACACTTGAGGGCCTCAAACTTAGATATTTCTTCAGGAGACATCTGGAAGGGTCTGATTGCAGAGCATCAGTAGGAAGGCTTCTGGAATCCATGCTCTGCACTAGGAAATTAGTCCAAGGAAAATGACAGGTGTTGAGCACCACTGCAATTTGGGCTTTGAGGCTCTGCAGCCCTGGTTGGCAAGATAGCACAACAGGCTTTCTGAGGTGACTTCAACAGGGGGTAAGTCAGCTGCACAAAGGAGAAGGTCATCAACATGTTGGAAGAGAATCACTTCCGGGTGTTCCTCTTGTCATGTGTCAAGGATGATAGCCATAGCTTTTGCAAACTGGCTTGGAAAGTTCTGTGCCCCTTGTGGCACAACTGTTTAGGTATGTTGCCGTTTCTTTCCGTGGATGAATGCAAAAAGGTACCAGCAGGAGGGGTGAGGGTGGACACTGAAGAAAGCGTTTGTAAGGTCCACCTCTGTGAGGTACTTTGCAGTCAAAGGCATCCACAGCAGGTACCTGGTTCTTCTTTAGGAGTTCTCTTCTTGGGGTTATTGTGGTTTCCGGGGCAATGAAGCGCCCTCTTTTAGCTTGACTGAAACTGGTGGCACCTTTAAGTGACCGTTGTCTTCCGGTCCTGTGGACCATAGGCACGCAGGGATTCTGTCAAGTACTTCCTGCAGTATTGAACTTGAAGTTTTTGCTTCATTAAGTGTCATCAGGAGAGGCAGAGAACACAAAGCAGATTAGTCTTCTAAACATAGGGGAGTATGTAACTTCATCCCCCCTTCAGGCGCGTCCTGATTGAGGCCTGTAGTCCGGACAACACATCAGCTCCTAGTAAATTCAAGGGACATGTAGAGGACGCCACAAATCTGGCAAGCAAATCAGGAAGTGGACTGGAGCGGGGCACCCCATCCATTCCCACGCAGGAAACGTGTGTGTCTCTTTTCATAGTGGGAGAAACTCAGATCATCAAAGGCCTGTACGAGTTTAGCATGATACTTCTTCACAGACTCACCTTTATCTTGGATAATATCTTGGATTGCGGTGGTCAGATCCGTCAACTTCTCCTTTGCCCAGTCGTGGAGTTGTGCACAGAACTCCACGCCTGAGGTGTAGGAAGTAGCACTTGTCAGGCTGGCATCATTGAAGGCCGTCTGCATGACTGGCCAAAAGACATGTCCTGCTTTGATTTGGCATAGGCTGATCAAGTCTCTCCAGGCAGCTGAGTAAGTTTCTTGTATCTGCACTATCCTGTGGTAGAAGGGAATTGGCTGCTTCTCTGGGTCAGGCAGACTTGTCACTAAGGCTGCTGCTTGTGATAGAGTAAAAGCGACATACATCACTGGTGCCCCTTCTGGTAACCGAGACTGTTGTTGGGGCGGGGGCTGACAAGAGGCACTGTTCCTTATGGTTGCCAGCATGTGTTTGAGATCCTCTCGGAACTGTGAGTCCGGAGCCGGATTGGGGGTTAAATCAGTGGGTGGCCTTGCTGCCTGTTGTTGGGCTTCCCACTCAGACGCTTTTTCATCATTAACATATCCGGCCTGGGAATGTGATGCTTCCGTATTGGGGTAGACAGGTGTGTGGTATGAACCATCCTGGTTTAAAACAGGGAGGGCTGGGTACAGGCTGTTTGAGCTCACTGGGTGTACCAAGATGGCCACCGGCAGGAAGTGCACTGGGCTGGGTAGAAAGTGAAGGCATGGGTGCACTAAGATGGCCGCCGGGCTGAGTTGTCACAGTGGGTTGTGCTTGGGTGGTAAGAAAGGAGTGGTTGTTAGACGGAGGGCAGTGTTGTCCCTCCCCTCCTTTTGTTTCAAGTTCCAACATAGCGTGGTAATTTCACATACTGTATCCTCAACTCTGTGATACACATACATAATACAATCGCCATCTTTCTTAACTTCCTCTATCCAATTTTCTTTATCACACAGGATTTTTCTCCCTGTTTCTTTAGCAACATAACTTTCGCCACTTCTTTCAACTTTGTTAACTATTTCAACATCTTCTCCTCTTCACTATCACATTCTTTTCTCTCTCTGTTTCTCGGCTAACGGCTTGAGAGGAGAATACGTACAACCAAGGGGTTAATATTCTTTCTCAGTGTTCTTTATCAACAAATTCCTTGGGTGGGGGCACATAAGACTGCGCTCCTCCCTGTAATGTACGGTTAATCTCAGAACAAGAACAAACACATAGGGGTAGTGAGGAGCAACGGCCCGCGACCCAACAGATCCCCCGGGCAGCCCCCCCTCCGACCTTAACCATTCCCCAACCCCTCTCGTGTATGGCAAACAGTAAACCACAAATACACTCAGGACAGGACATTACACCTGCCACTCTCTGAACCGTAAAGCCTCAGCAGGCTAAGATAACCACAAGGGCAGACCACCCTGCAAAAATAAACCCGTTTATAGACGTCTATTACAGCTCTACACCAAGCGGCCGACAACTCGTCTTGGGGTGAGACATCTGTAACACTTTCAGACTGCAAAGCCAGCAGCTGAGATAACCCTCAAAGGTTCGTTAAAACCCAGAGTAACCCGTCTATAAACGTTTGCTACAAGGGAAAAAATCTCATTCCAGAGGCCGACAGCTCATCTGGAGATGAGATCACACATTCACACATGTAGCACTTTTAGACTGCTAAGTTTCGTAGCCCAAAGAATGGCAGACAGTGAACAAAAAATACAGTCAGCAGAAACCCATTGGCAGGTTCATTAAAACAACCTCAGGCGAGGAAATACCTGCCTCTAAGACAGTCTCAGCATACCGACAGAATCCAGCCATCAACCGAAAGATAAGAAAGTCGTACAGTGGTAAGAATATAAAGAAGACTTACCGGTACTGTTAGGGCTGCGCAAACCCCAGTCTTATCAATCAATTAACGCCCGAATGCTTATCGCGGTCTGGCTTCGACTGTAGCCTGAGGTCCCGGGTTTCGGCACCAGCTGTTATGGAAATGATTAAGAGCTCCAATCGAGCCCAAGGTTATCTGCTGCTGTCTCTAATTGGAAAGTGTTGATATGCATGCATATAAAAGTAAACACTCTGAGACACGCTCAGCTCCGGTACTTTTTACACTTCTGATTTATTTAAGGCGGTGCTAATGTTTTATACACACAAATACGTCATTGCTATGTTAGTCTAATAGGTACATCTCATTGGTTAAGATAGAAAAGAAGATGGAGAATCTTCATAACGAGGTCTGGCTGTCCTTGGTTTTATCTTCAGTTCCGCGTTCTTCTGATGTGTGGGATGTAGGGGGTACTCGCCATTTTGAGAAAATATAGGAACAGAGCAAATCTGTATACTTATATAATGAGTAAGGAGAAAAATATGTATACACATAAGAAAATAGACATTTTCAGATTATTATTGCTATTTACATCACATTCCTTCACAATATGGTGTGGTTTTTGCACTAAAATTCATTTTATTTAATTTTTTCCTGAAATTTGCGTTTTAATAAACAGTTGCGCAAATATCATGTGAAACAAAAACTTGCAACTATCGCCTTTTTATTCTACAGGGCCAGAAAATATATAATGCATAATTAATTTTTTTTGCCAAAAATTTAAGATTTTTACATGTATGCCGAAAAAAAAAAAAAGTGCTCTGGAGCCGAACTGGTTATTCGCTACAAAGCTGGACATAGAACCTACTGGTTTAACTGTTTTTGGAGACGAGGGTCATAGTAGTGTTGACTGTCTTGTCTTAGGAGGACCCTCAGGCGGTGCCAGAAGTAGCCGTGTGCTTTGGTGTTCCTTGGCCAGATCATGAAAGTTTTTGGACAAATCCTTTTCCTGGTCAGTAAATATGGAGACATTCTCATCCTGTGATTAAGAATCACCAGAACCAACACATCCTTCTTCTCATCCAGTAGTCTTTGATGGCACATTAAGAAGGCATGGCAGAGGACACCAGTACTAAATTCTTCGCAATCAAGAATGAAGACCGTTCTCTTGCTTTTATATATGGAATCATAAAGGTTTTCAATGCTCGATTTTCCAGCTAGCCAATCTCTATCTTCCAGGCATAAGCTAAAACTGCCTGTTTCAGGACCTTCCAACTGCACCAAAAGCTCGTGGTAGACCCAGTCAGTTATGGCATCATCCTTTGTATTAAACACTACGAAGGCATCATACTCCTCCGTTGACTGCCCTGGTAGCTTTGAGTAAGGTCTAAAGAAGGTCAAAAGCACCTGACTCAGGTACCACAAGTCCCATGAAAAAAGCTTGAAGGTTAGGGTAACCAGCAACCAGGCAATCACCAGAAAAGTGGTACATAAAAAGAGTTTTCGACCATACAAGTCTTGACATGACTGCGGGTTCATAGAGAGTAGCAGCCTACCTCTCATGACGTCCGGTGAATCGCATATCATTTTAGTGGCAAGGCCGGGAACCGTGATATTTGTCTCCATCAGGAAATGGGTGAACCAACTAGTGTGACAAGCACAGTCAAATGGGTTTTTCTTCAAGTGCAAGTGTTGTAAAGTTTCGAGGAGCTTCTTTGGGAAACTGTTCACGTCTATGGTTTGAATCCGGTTTCCACTTAGGTACAGGGACTTGAGCTCCTGATACGATTCAAAAAATTCTTTGTTTACAGATGTAATTTTGTTGGATTTCAGATTCAGGTAGGTGAGTTTGCTTGTGATGGTGGTCATGTTGCTATAAAGAGATTTCAGGGAGTTATGACTGAGATCCAGGTGGGTAAGATTGACTAGATGGGCGATCTTCTCCCAGTGGAAGGAATACAGATTATTGTGAGAGATGATGAGAGTTTCAAGCGACAAAGGAAAATATTCCAAAACTTTTACTGGGATGACCACTAGCTTATTGTAGCTGATGTCCAGTAACTTCAGACGGGTAAAGTTAGTAAACAGAGTAATGTACGTCTGTTTACCATATTCCCACACATTCATCAACTCGTTATGCCTGAAAAAAAGTCTCTCCAGTGAGGGGTTCTTAAGCTCTTCTGTTATACGCAAGCCAATCATGTTGTGGTTCAGATTCAGTTCGATCAGGTTGGTGAGATTCTCGAGAAAATTGAGCCTGTGGTTTACACCTCTTAGCATGAACTGATACTCATTATGGGCCAGATTTAATATCCTGAGGTTTGGTAGTTCACTAAAAGCCAAGTAATAGTACAAGTCAAATCTGTTGTGCGAGACATCCAAATGTTGTAGCGACTTCAGATGCCCAAACTGATTACCATCCAGACGTTTGTTGATGTAGTTGTAGCTAATGTTCAGGCATTCAATGTCCTCCATTCCCACAAAGTTATCTGAGTGAAGAGCCATTAGATTATTAAACGATAAGTCAACTGACCGCTTATAATGCCAGCAGTTTGGACTTTCTTTTGTAGTATCCTCATGTTTGTTTGTGTCATGTCGAAGGTCCACCCGGCCAGCAACGTGTTCCTCATGTTGACTAGAAAAGGAAGGTGAGAATTCATCAATTTTTTTTTCGTTGCTTTGTTGGAAAGAGATCAGATTTCCCGCCAAATCAACCTTGTGAATGTTCTTGTTCAACAAAAGCATGCTCAGGTTGGTCTGTAGGATAAAGTTTGTTCTGAGGTAAATCTCCTTTAGGTTTGGCAGTGTGAGCAGAGATTGAATACTGTTGGAATCTAGAATATTGAAGAAGTACCCAACCAGGGAGATCTTCTTGAGAGACTTCATTGCAGCGGCACTGGGGTTTATAACCAACTTCTCGTACATTCGATCTGGTTGAAAGTTAAAATCTACATCCAAGGTTCGCACCTTTGTTAACTTTGAAAAAAATGTTTCCTTTGCTAAATCTAACAAGTTATCAGATAAATCTAAATGGGTCAAGCAGCTCAAATTGTCAAACAGAGAACCATTCACGGTGGAAAGTGAGTTTCCTCTGAGGTTGAGGTAGGAGAGGTTGGTGAGGCAGTCAAAAGCTCCAGGCCCAAGCTGCAAGGCACTGTCGTTTTGGCAGGGAAAGCAAGGCTGGGCGGCATGGTCACACCTCTGGCAATTCCACTGAACATCCAGTCTCTGGAGCTTGGCGAGGTGGCACAGGTCCTCTTTGTCAATCTTCCAGATCTTATTTTCTGCTAGGTATAATTCTGTGAGAGATGAAGGAAGGTTCCGGGGGATGGAGCTTATGTTATTAAAGGACAGCACCAATATTTCCAGGGAGGTGACATCTCTGAGAGCTCGTTCTGAAATACTGAACTCTCTGGCACACGTGTTCCTGTAATAACAGTTCCATCCAATGTTTAAGGAGGTCAGTTTGGTTAATCCAGCAAAATCTCCCTCAGACAGCGTGTAAATGTTGTTGAGATTAAGATTTAAGTGTTTGATGTTTTTTGGTAAAGGAGGAATTGTGGTCAGACTGTTCCCACTCAGGTCCAGATCCTCTAGATGCTTCAGATCAATCAAGGCGTCAGGATCAATGGTCACCCAACACTGCCCTTTGTCCGGTCTCAGGTTTGTTGGCTGGCAGTTGTTACTCATATTAAGCATTTCCAGATTTGGCACACCGGCAAAGGTTCTTCTGGTCAGATGTCCCAGTTTATTGAACGACAGGTCGTATTCAATCACTTGGTCTGATGTGATCAAAGGGACATACTTGAGCTTACGTCCACTACATCTCACAAGTGTGGCATTTTTTTCATCATCACACGGGAGGAACTTCGGGTAGATGCCGAGCGAGGCAGACACCCCAAATATCAACAGTAGAGTAAGTTTTGGAAGATGCCTTTTGTCCTTTTAAAGGGAAATAGAAAGTGAGATAAAATTAGTCTGATTTTACTTCATATTGTGGATCATAATACATTTATTAGTAGCATAAATAATTACATTTGTATACATACCCTGTTTCCCCGAAAATAAGACCTAGCGTGAGTGTCGGTGATGGCTGCAATATAAGCCCTACCCCCCAAATAAGCCCTACCCTGAAAATAAGACCTACAAGGACTTTAACTAGGGCTTATTTGGGGGT
Organism: Lithobates clamitans; assembly: GCA_037952925.1. Classification (NCBI taxonomy): domain Eukaryota; kingdom Metazoa; phylum Chordata; class Amphibia; order Anura; family Ranidae; genus Lithobates; species Lithobates clamitans. The sequence continues at coordinate 284,754 of JBBGZY010001059.1, read as the reverse complement.
TAGGGCTTATATTGCAGCCATCACCGACAATCACGCTAGGTCTTATTTTCGGTCAAACAGGGTATTATGAAAAGGAGAAGACTTCAGAGGCATGAATGACTGGCCTTGTTACATAGTTGATAAAGTTGAATGAAGACACCGGTCCACTCGATTCAATGTTGGGGTTAAAACTACCATTTTCAATATCCCTGTACATTTTGTTTGCCAAGAAAAACAATCAAGGTTTTCGAAATTGATCCAAACTCTCTGCTTACACCACTGAGCTATGGAAGGGATTTCCACATCCTTACTGCTCTAAGTGTAAAGAATCCCTTATGCAGTTTAAGATTGAACCACTTACCGTCCAACTTCATTGTGTGGCTGCGTCTCCTCCTTGGAGACCTAAGATTACTTTTAGTTTTCTCCCAATTACCCAAATCCCATTTAAAGACTTGTATATTGTGGTAAAAAGATATAACCTCATATTAAACATTCGATACCAGCTACAGATACAATGTGAAAATGATGAAATTGGATGAACATGAAAACGAATAGAGCAGGTGAATTTGGCACGTTTCGCCTAAGAAAAGCTTCCTCAGGATCCACTTCGTTTTTCAACCTTTATGATATCGTAGCTGATAAACAATACAATTAAAAACAAAAGTCCAGACGCACAGACAAAAAAAACAAGTAAATGACCATAAAAATTAGTATAGCTGTGGCTTCTGCTGTCCAAAACTCAAAGACAAATGAGGGCAAAGAAAACAATCAAAGGGGTGAACAGCGCTGATCAACAGACATTAATGGAATCCTCAGGAGCAATGCAAAGACTCTTTATTAAGTTGAAGATGAAAGTAATCACCAAGGCATACAGCAGGCTGTTGATGGTCATACAGAGACTTGGATTAAAAGCTGACAGTACCTGGAGGCTGGAGCCGCATGGATGACACAGGGGCTCTGGGAAACCCAGCGCAGAGCCGTGGAACAAGAGGTACAGGAGCGCCACTGGTAGGGGCTCGGGTTCTGGACAGACCCCTACCAGTGGCGCTCCTGTACTTCTTGTTCCACGGCTCTGCACTGGGTTTCCCTGAGCCCCTGTGTCATCCATGCGGCTCCAGCCTCCAGGTACTGTCAGCTTTTAATCCAAGTCTCTGTATGACCATCAACAGCCTGCTGTATGCCTTGGTGATTACTTTCATCTTCAACTTAATAAAGAGTCTTTGCTTTGCTCCTGAGGATTCCATTAATGTCTGTCGATAAGCGCTGTTCACTCCTTTGATTGTTTTCTTTGCCTCATTTGTCTTTGAGTTTTGGACAGCAGCAGCCACAGCTATACTAAAAAAGTGTTGAAAAAAGTGGATCCTGAGGAAGCTTTTCTTAGGCGAAATGCGTCAATCCACCTGCTCTTCATTTTCATGTTCATCTAATGACATAATTTTCACATTGTATCTGTAGCTAATTCCCAAATGTTATTATATGATGATATATTGTTTAAGCTATAAAATAAAAATAGGTTTTATGTCTAAGTTTTTCTTTTTACTTTTTATCGGTTTATATTTTGGGCATTTAGAAATCCCTATATCCCACAGCATCCTCCTGATAGTAACGTGTGGGTATTTTTTCTTTCTGATCTGTGTGTACATTTGAGGATTGTGCCGATGCATAAAAGGTGACAAGACCTCCTACCTAATATCTACTTACAGTACAGTGTGATCATATACGCTCTTAAAGCGGAGTTCCACCCTGAAATTTTTTTTTTCAGAATCGGACTCCTCTAAACTTATAAAAAAAAACATTTGGAGGAAAACATTTTTTTATACTTACCGGAATCGCCCTGTTGTTATGTAGTCCTCCTAATCTGCCACTTCCTGGTCCACGGAGCTCCTCGTCACTTCCTCCCTCGCCTGTGCTCCTGGGAAGTGATGTGTCATCATTTCCCTGGTGTCTGAGGGCAGTACTGTGATCAAAAATCGCATTATTTCCCGACAGGAAATGGCGCGATTTAAGGCGGATCACAGCGCCGAGATGTGTTTATCTATGTTGCCATAACAACGGGATAAGACCTTCCTCCGTCGCCGCCTGTTGTTATGGCAACTTTAGAAATAATTGCGCGAAGCGGCCGCCGGTGATTCGCGCATGCGCGAGATCGAGAGGTGAGAGGTGCATGCTGGTTACCCAGCATGCACCTCTCCAAAGCTAATACAGAAAGAGATATCGATTGGGCTTCACATGCCCACAATCATGATGGCAACGGCCACACCAGGAATAAGAAAATATTGAGTAAGAAATTTATATTTTTGCTAAATGCATAATGAACATTGTATACTCGTTTTTGTATTTAATTAGTAATAATGTGTCAGGGCTGGGCTCAGCCCTTCCTTCTCTGAGCTGGCCGCTCAGCTGTCGACTAATTGCCAGCTCCCATCTCTCTCCACAGTTAACCAGCTGTTGTGGATCTGCTCGTCAGTCCCGCCTACATAAAGATCTCCAGCTCACTTCATTCCTGCCTTCACCTTGGTCACATCACAAGAAACCATCTCCTGTGTTCCTGTTTAAAGACTGGCTTTGCTGACATCCCTTCTGGCTCCTTATGCTGCTTGCTTTTCCTCTACTTGGATCCCTGGCTTCTGCCCTGGCTGATTACCCAATCTGGTTACTGAACTCTGGCTTGGCTGACTACCCAGTCCGGTTACTGGACTCTGGCTTGGCTGACTACCTGATCCGGTTACTGGACTCTGGCTATGCTTTGACTACGCTTACTCTATTTACCTTTTTATTTTTATTTATAAACAAGTGTGATTTTACTGTACTTCTGTCTCGGTCTGGTTCATGGTTTCTGACATAATGCTAGGATCAATTAAAAAAAATATATTTTTGTCCGGAACTCCGCCTTTAGACCCCTTTCACACTGGGGCGGTTTGCAGGCGGTATTGCGCTAAAAATACCACCTGCAAACCGCCCCTAAACAGCCTCCGCTGTTTGTTCAGTGTGAAAGCCCAAGGGCTTTCACACTGAAGCGGTGCGCAGGCAGGACGGTGAAAAAAGTCCTGCAAACTGCTTTTGTGGAGCGGTGAAGGAGCGGTGTATTCACCGCTCCTTCACCGCTCCTGCCCATTGAAATCAATGGGACAGCGTGGCTATACTGCGGCAATACCGCGGCTATAGCCGCGCTGTACGAGGGATTTTAACCCTTTTTCGGCTGCCAGCGGGGGTTAAAACCGCACCGCTAGCGGCCGAATACCGCTGCAAGAACGACGGTACAGCAGCGCTAAAAATAGCGCTGTTGTACCGCCGACGCCCCCACCGCCCCAGTGTGAAAGGGGCCTAAGTGTCTCTTCTCCAAGGAGAATACGTTTAATGTTTTAGTCGTTCCTCTTGACTGAGGTCCTCCAGACCCCTTATTAGCTTAGTTGTCCTTCTCTGGACTCTCTCCAGTGCAAGGACATCCTTGCTCAGGAACGGTGAGCAAAACTGGAAGACATGCTCGATGTGGTCGAATCAGAATTTTGTAACGTGGTAGAATTATAGTCTTATCTCTTGAGTAAATCCCCTTTTTAATGCATGCTAATAGTGTGCTGGCCTTGCTTGATGCAGCCTGGCATGTTGGTAAACCTTGGTCATTTGGGCGGCTATTTATCTTCTCTTTAGTTCGATTTTTTTTTTTTTTGGACTGAATGGCTCCTGCTAGCTTATTAGATCTACTGTGAATTCCAGTGCTCATATATTTGCACTCGGGTACCTGTGGGTAAGTGAAGGAAAGGAAGTATATGCTACTGGTGAGGTTTGTGTTAAACCCAACCTGTTGCTTTGCCTAACCAACCACCAAAGGAAGTGGGCACTATTTATCCGTATATCTGCAAATTTCTGATAATATTGCGCTGTCAGCTGTAGGTATACATATTGAGACTTAATGTGGTTCTGAAGCTAACATTTTTTTTTAATGCATTCCCTTGTATTAACCCCTTCGCGCCTAAGGGTAAAACAAATGTTATTGCCTAAGCACAATTTTGCAAATTTGACATGTGTTACTAAAACCGTACATATCATCACAACTACTTTGTGCATCCAGGTGGATTATATCGCGTTTTTTTTTCAGAACAAATTGGGCTTTCATTTGGTGGCAAATGGTAATGGCTATCTCCTGATTTTTTTTTTTTTAATTATCAAAGTAAAACTGTCATAATATAATAAAAAAATATATTTTTTTAAACTTTAGTTGTATATTTCTTGTTACCCTCATAACCTACCACCAAAGAGCAACCTAAAATAAATTATCCTGCTCCTGGCGATCAAATCAATACCACATATGTGCCTGTTATTAGAAACAATAGTGTGCATGTTGAGTTTTTTTTGTCCTACCTAAATTACACTGACACTGATACTAATTTTAAAAAAATGTAGAATAAAAGAAAATCCTGCCCAAAATATACTGACCCTGACCTTTGACCCTTATTTGACCAAAACACTAACCCTGGCACCGACCTAGATCAAACTTTGATTTAGGTATTTTTTTCTTTATTTTGTTTTTTTTTTAATTATTTATTTGTTTTTATTTATTTTAGTGTTTTTACACACACATTTTTTTTTCTCTTTGCAAGGAGAGGGAAAGCTACAATGTACCATTCCTCTCCATTCACAGAGAGAGAGAAACACGGGGGCGGGCTTTACAGTGACTGATCAATGTGGTAGCCAATCAGAGGCTACACTGACACTGATACTAATTTTCAAAAATGTAAAATAAAAGAAAATCCTGCCCAAAATATACTGACCCTGACCTTGACCTTTGACCCTTATGTGACCAAAACACTAACCCTGGCACCAACCTGGATCAAACTTTGATCTAGGTATTATTTCTTTATTTTGTTTTGTTTTTTATTATTTATTTGTTTTTATTTATTTTCATTTTTTTACACACACATTTTTTTTCTCTTTGCAAGGAGAGGGAAAGATACAATGTACCTTTCCTCTCCATTCACAGAGAGAGAGAAACACAGGGGCGGGCTTTACAGTGACTGATCAATGTGGTAGCCAATCAGAGGCTACACTGACACTGATACTAATTCTCAAAAATGTAACATAAAAGAAAATCCTGCCCAAAATACACTGACCTTGACCTTTGACAATTATTTGACAGAAACACTAACCCTGGCGCCGACCTAGATCAAACTTTGATCTAGCTATTTTTTTCTTTATTTTGTTTTTTATTATTTATTTGTTTTCATTTATTTTAGTTTTTTTACACACACATTTTTTTTTTCTCTTTGCAAGGAGAGGGAAAGATACAATGTACCTTTCTTCTCCATTCACAGAGAGAGAAAGAGAGAAACACAGGGGCGGGCTTCACAATGACTGATCAATGTGGTAGCCAATCAGAGGCTACACTGACACTGATACTAATTTTCAAAAATGTAACATAAAAGAAAATCCTGCCCAAAATATATTGACCTTGACTCTTATTTGACCAAAACACTAACCCTGGCACCGACCTAGATCAATCTTTGATCTCTGTATTATTTCTTAATTTTGTTTTTTTTATTATTTATTTGTTTTTATTTATTTTAGTTTTTTTCACACACATTTTTTTTTTCTCTTTGCAAGGAGAGGGAAAGATACAATTTACCTTTCTTCTCCATTCACAGAGAGAGAGAGAGAGAGAGAGAGAGAAAGAGAGAGAGAGAGAGAGAGAGAAACACAGGGGCGGGCTTCACAGTGACTGATCAATGTGGTAGCCAATCAGAGGCTACACTGACACTGATACTCATTTTCAAAAATGTAAAATAAAAGAAAATCCTGCCCAAAATACACTGACCTTGACCTTTGACACTTATTTGACAGAAACACTAACCCTGGCACCGACCTAGATCAATCTTTGATCTCTGTATTATTTCTTTATTTTGTTTTTTTTATTATTTATTTGTTTTTATTTATTTTAGTTTTTTTACACACACATATTTTTTTTCTCTTTGCAAGGAGAGGGAAAGATACAATGTACCTTTCCTCTCCATTCACAGAGAGAGAAAGAGAGAAACACAGGGGCGGGCTTCACAGTGACTGATCAATGTGGTAGCCAATCAGAGGCTACCTCAGCGACCAGGTGGCCCCGAATCGGGGTGTTCCGGGTCCCGATCATTACTACAGGACCTGGGGTTCTCGGTGAGACCCCGGTCTCAGTGCTGGGAGTGCGCTGCGTGAGGCTCTCCCGGCACGAAGGGAGCTACGCAAATATGCGGCCCCCACGGCAAAAAGCCCAGTCCAGCGGGGCCGCATATATGTGTTACATCGGCATCAAGGGGTTAAGCTAAAAAAATGTTTTAGGACTTGCTGTACCCCCTTTCCTCTTTTCCAAACACTTACTTCCCCCCTGGATGGATCCAGCGTTGCACCTGGCTGCAGTCTTCTCTCCTCCCTCCTTCTTCACACAGAGACTGCAGTGGGAGCCATTGGCTTCTTCTGCTGTCAGTCAAATTCAGTGAGGGGGTGGGGCCATGCCGTGCTGTGTGTGTCAATAGACGTACACAGCCCAGCTTGGAATTGAGCCCTCATAGCAAGCGCTTGCTATGGGGGGCAAACACAGAAGAGGAGGAGCCTAGAGCACCAATGGGGGGACCCCAGAAGAGGAGGATAGGGGCCGCTCTGTGCCATACCATAGCACAGAGCTGGTAAGAATAACATGTTTTTGATATTTTAGGGTAAAAAAGAAAAAAGCCCCTAGAACCACTTTCTTTCGAAAGCACTGTATACCATTCAGCATTTTGGGAAATGATCGTTCTAAAATTAGAATACATTCGTACCCTTTCTAAATGCAGAAGTAAAATATTTTAGGATTGAATTAGAACAAGGAAGTTTTATAAACTTTCACAATTCATGTCATGTTTTTGGACAAGCAACGATCGTCCTGACTCATTGCATGGTGATTGGATGACTGAGTGACCCGGTGCTGGGGGGATGTTCCTCACACTCATTATAAATAAGCAGCTTGTGCAAGCTGGGAAAGATCTTCAACATCACAGAACAAGTCCAGTATAATAATACTAGTTATAATATATAAATACCCCTTTTTCCCCTTTTTTTAAGTGATTACATAATCTTTGTTCTCAGCTGCATGTAGGGCTCGGGGAGCAGAGACCCCGGCACACTGATCTTCCCAGTGAATGGCTGTGCAGTGGGCGGGGGCATGTCAGCAGAAGTCTGATCAATGGATCGGCTCCCAGCACAGCCAGAAAACTGACCAAGCTGTACTGTCATGCCTAGTGTGGTCCGATTCGAATAGGTAGGCAGAGGGACTGGCAGGAACATCAGGTATTTCACATGTAGCACCCTCCTGGGTCGGACAGTTAGATAAATGTGAGGGTTTGATTTTTAATAGGTAAATTTAGTTTCCACGCTGTAGTCAGAGTGGCTGTAATGTTGGTCTAGGTCAGTGGTCTCCAAACTGTGGCCCGGGGGCCAGATGTGGCCCTTTGCTTGCCTTTATCAGGCCCTTGGGACACTTTTTTCTCCCACTGAGACAAGACACTATTCCTTCTACCCCAACACTGGGGCTTAATTCCTGTCACTGATACCAACAATGGGGCACTGTACCTAACACTGACCCCAACAATGGGGCACTGTTCTTAACACTGACCTCAACAATAGGGCACTGTTCCTAACACTGACCCCAACAATGGGGCACTGTACCTAACACTGACCCCAACAATGGGGCACTGTTCCTAACACTGACCCCAACAATGGGGCACTGTTCCTAACACTGACCCCAACAATGGGGCACTGTACCTAACGCTGACCCCAACAATGGGGCACTGTTCCTAACACTGACCCCAACAATGGGGCACTGTTTCTAACACTGACCCCAACAATGGGGCACTGTTCCTAACACTGACCCCAACAATGGGGCACTGTTCTTAACACTGACCCCAACAATGGGGCACTCTACCTAACGCTGACCCCAACAATGGGGCACTGTTCCTAACGCTGACCCCAACAATGGGGCACTCTACCTAACGCTGACTCCAACAATGGGGCACTGTTCCTAACGCTGACCCCAACAAAGGGGCACTGTACCTAACGCTGACCCCAACAATGGGGCACTGTACCTAACACTGACCCCAACAATGGGGCACTGTTTCTAACACTGACCACAACAATGGGGCACTGTACCTAACACTGACCCCAACAATGGGGCACTGTTCCTAACACTGACACCAACAATGGGGCACTGTACCTAACGCTGACCCCAACAATGGGGCACTGTTCCTAACACTGACCCCAACAATGGGGCACTGTTTCTAAGACTGACCCCAACAATGGGGCGCTGTTCCTAACACTGACCCCAACAATGGGGCACTGTTCTTAACACTGACCCCAACAATGGGGCACTCTACCTAACGCTGACCCCAACAATGGGGCGCTGTTCCTAACGCTGACCCCAACAATGGGGCACTCTACCTAACGCTGACTCCAACATTGGGGCACTGTTCCTAACGCTGACCCCAACAAAGGGGCACTGTACCTAACGCTGACCCCAACAATGGGGCACTGTACCTAACACTGACCCCAACAATGGGGCACTGTTTCTAACACTGACCACAACAATGGGGCACTGTACCTAACACTGACCCCAACAATGGGGCACTGTACCTAACACTGACCCCAACAATAGGGCACTGTTCCTAACACTGACCCCAACAATAGGGCACTGTTCTTAACACTGACCCCAATAATGGGGCACTGTACCTAACACTGACCCCAACAATAGGGCACTGTTCCTAACACTGACCCCAACAATAGGGCACTGTACCTAACACTGACCCCAACAATAGGGCACTGTTCCTAACACTGACCCCAACAATAGGGCACTGTTCTTAACACTGACCCCAATAATGGGGCACTGTTCCTAACACTGACCCCAACAACGGGGCACTGTTCCTAACACTGACCCCAACAATAGGGCACTGTTCTTAACACTAACCTCAATAATGGGGCACTGTTCCTAACACTGACCCCAACAATAGGGCACTGTTCCTAACTGTTCCTAACACTGACCCCAACAATGGGGCACTGGGCACTGTTCCTAACACTGACCCCCAAATGAGCTGCACAGTGAAGGTAAGTATGTAATATGTTTTTTTTTTTAAATAAACAAAGCTTTACAATCACTTAAACCCTTTGATCGTCCCCTGATGTTAACCCTCTTCCCTGCCAGTGTCATTTATACAGTGTCAGTGCATATTTTTAGCACTGATCACTCTAATAATGTCACTGGTTCCCAAAAAAAAAAAAAAGTGTCAAAAGTGTCAGCTAGGTGTCCGATCTGTCCGCCGCAATGTCGCAGTCCCGCTAAAAATCGCTGATCACCAACTGCCCCTGCGTGGGCTAATTTTGTATGCTAATGAAAAATTTAATAAAAAAGATTTTGCAACAAAAAAAAAAAAAATCGCCGCTGTTACAAGTAAAAAAATAAATAAAATAAAAATGCCGTACAAATATCCCCTATTTTGCAGACGCTATAACTTTTGCGCAAAACCAATCAGTATACGCTTATTGGGATTTTTTTTTAATCAAAAATATGTAGCAGAATACATATCGGCCTAAACTGATGAAGAGATTTTTTACATTTTTTTTTTATTGGATGTGTTTTATAGATTGTAAGCTCCTTGACTGCAGGGACCGATGTGAATGTACAATGTATATGTAAAGCGCTGCGTAAATTTACGGCGCTATATAAGTACCTGAAATAATAATAGCGGAAAGTAGAAAATATTTTTTTTTTTTTTTCAAAACTGTCGCTCTTTTTTTTGTTTATAGCGCAAAAAACAAAAAACCGCCGAGGTGATCAAATACCACCAAAAGAAAAGCTCTATTTGTGGGGGGAAAAAAAGGACGTCAATTTTATTTGGGTACAGCGTCGCACGCCCGCGTAATTGTCAGTTAAAGTAATGCAGTGTCGTATCGCAAAAAATGGCCTGGTCAGGAAGTGGGTAAAACCTTCTGGGGCTGAAGAGATTAGGAAAAAAAAAAAAAAGAAAAGCATGTTTTTAAAAATGTTTTTATCTTTCAGCCGCTTAGTTGATGTGGCTGAATTTAATCTAAATGACGTCAAATTTAGATTTAGTTTTAGTCATTATTATCTTTCGGCTAAAATGACTGTTGAAATGAAATGCTGTGCGTTTGCTGTTTGCTCAGTGTTGTGTTAGGAAAGCGAATAAATCGCTTTCCTAACACTGACCCGCCTCTAAGCCAGTCAGGTGCTCGAGTCTGGTTACCTGTCACCTGATTGGCTGAAACAACAGGCGCTGTGATTGGACGCCTGATAGAGAGGACCGGGGACATTGAGGAGCGTGGACGTGGAGGACGCCACCATGACCCGCTGCGAGACAGGTAAGTCCCGACTCCTGGGCGATGCACACTGGCAGCATTTGAAGAGTACACTGACAGCAATTGATGGTACAGTAGCTGCGATTGATGGCACACTGGCGGCAATTTATAGGTATGGTGGCTGCGTTTGATGGCACAGTGGCTGCATTTGATGGGCACAGTGGCTGCGTTTGATGGCACAGTGGCTGCATTGGATGGCACAGTGGCTGCACTTGATGGGCAGAGTGGCTGCGTTTGATGGGCACAGTGGCTGCGCTTGATGGGCACAGTGGCTGCGTTTGATGGGCACAGTGGCTGCGTTTGATGGCACAGTGGCTGCATTTGATGGGCACAGTGGCTGCGCTTGATGGGCATAGCGGCTGCGTTTGATGGGCACAGTGGCTGCGTTTGATGGGCACAGTAGCTGCGCTTGATGGGCACAGTGGCTACTTTTGATGGGCAGAGTAGCTGCGTTTGATGGGCACAGTGGCTGCGTTTTATGGGCAGAGTGGCTGAGTTTGATGGGCACAGTAGCTGCGTTTGATGGGCACAGTAGCTGCGCTTGATGGGCACAGTGGCTACGTTTGATGGGCACATTAGCTGCGTTTGATGGGCACAGTGGCTGCGTTTTATGGGCACAGTGGCTGAGTTTGATGGGCACAGTGGCTGAGTTTGATGGGCATAGTAGCTGCGTTTGATGGGCACAGTAGCTGCGTTTCATGGGCACAGTGGCAGCAATTGATGGGCACAGTGGCTGCATTTATGGGCACAGTGGCTGAGTTTGATGGGCACAGTAGCTGCGCTTGATGGGCACAGTAGCTGCATTTGATGGGCACAGTGGCTGTGTTTGATGGGCACAGTGGCTGCGTTTGATGGGCACAGTGGCTGCGTTTGATGGGCACAGTAGCTGCGTTTGATGGGCACAGTGGCTGCGCTTGAAGGGCACAGTGGCTGCGTTTGATGGGCACAGTAGCTGCGTTTGATGGGCACAGTGGCTGCACTTGATGGGCACAGTGGCTGCGTTTGATGGGCACAGTGGCTGCGTTTGATGGGCACAGTAGCTGCATTTGATGGGCACAGTGGCTGCAATTGATGTTTTTTTTTTTCAGTTTGTTTGCGCCCCCCAAAAAAATTTTGAGCACCAGCCGCCACTGGTACCTACACAAGGACTGAGCAAGACAGTGAAGTATCTGGTTGGTGTATGGTGTCTTCTGGTACCTATTAATGTGAGGTTTGGGTGACCATCATCTCCTCACTGCAGCAATACATACAGCTAGAGGTTTCTGAGAAGGATCCTTCATTCTAGTCACTCTACAGATTTGGCACAGGCTTCTTCATCCAGACCACATTTGGTCCTACAAGGAGTTCCATGATGGCTACATACAAGTTCTGCAGGTAGAGGAGGTATTATGACTGATACTAAATATCTCTATAAATAGGTGAATCTGAGAGGAGAACTCACCATTCTTTTCACATCAGCTGCCGTCACGATGCTGTGAAGATCAGGAAGCTGTTGGTTCCTCACTCTGAAGTTCTCCTTTCGGCACTTTATTTGTGGTGTTTTGAAATCATCCTTACACTATATTACCCATAATTCCACTCAGATGACTTCATCAGCTCCTTGTAATTGTCCCAACAAAACAAAGCGTAGAAACATATAGTATTATACACTCGGTCACCGGAACACTTTATTAGGTACATCTGGTCAATTGCTCTGTGACACAAATTGCTAATCAGCCAATCACATGGCAGCAACTCAATGCATTGAGCCCGGGTTCACACCTATGCGAATTAGATGTGCCTTTCCGCACATCTAATTTGCATAGCAGGAGAAAGTGACTGGCTCCCTATGGAGCCGGTTCACATATCTCCGGGGCGGCTGCGGAGCGCACTGCACAAAAACGTTGTGCGTCTTTGGCTCCGTTTCAGGGCCGAATTCAGGCATAGAATCGGCCCTGATTCGTCCCTGAAACGGGGAACAGGGACGCACAGCGCTCCTGTCCGATTCGCAGCGCATTATAGTGTGAACCCGGGCTAAGGCATCTAGACGTGGTGAAGACGATTGGCTGAAGTTCAAACCGAGCATCAGAATGGGGGAAGAAAGGGGATTGAAGTGACTTTGAACGTGGCATGGTTGTTGGTGGCAGACGGGCCGGTCTGAGTATTTCTGGGATTTTCACACACAACCATCTCTCGGGGTTTACAGAGAATGGTGGGAAAAAGAGAAAATATCCAGTGAGCGGCAGTTGTGTGGAGGAAAATGCCTTGTTGAGGTCAGAGGAGAATGGGCAGACTGGTTCCAGATGATAGAAAGGCAACAGTAACTCCAATAACCACTCGTTACACCCAAGGAGATAGTCTCTGTGATGTTGACCAAGGCGAAGGCAGAGATCATCCAAGGTATGCAGAATACCATCTCTTAACACACAATGCATTTAACATTAAAGCAGATGGGCTACAGCAGCAGAAGACCACACCGGGTGCCACTCCTGTCAGCTAAGAACAGGAAACTGAGGCTACAATTGGCACAGGATTACCAAAATTGTACAATAGAAGATTGGAAAAACGTTGCCTGGTCTGATGAGTCTGGATTTCAGCTGCAACATTCAGATGGTGGGGTCAGAATTTGGCGCCTGGACCCATCCTGCCTTGTATCACCGGTTCAGGCTGGTGGTGGGGGGTGTAATGGTGTGGGGGATGGGGTATCACCGGTTCAGGCTGGTGGTGGGGGTGTAATGGTGTGGGGGATGGGGTATCACCGGTTCAGGCTGGTGGTGGGGGTGTAATGGTGTGGGGGATGGGGTATCACCGGTTCAGGCTGGTGGTGGGGGTGTAATGGTGGGGGGGATGGGGTATCACCTGTTCAGGCTGGTGGTGGGGGTGTAATGGTGGGGGGGATGGGGTATCACCGGTTCAGGCTGGTGGTGGGGGTGTAATGGTGTGGGGGGGGGGGGTATTTTCTTGGCACACTTTGAGCCCCTTAGTACCAACTGATCATGGTTTATACACCACGGCCTACCTGAGTATTCTTGGTGACCATGTCCATCCCTTTATGACTACAGTGTCCCCATCTTCTGATGGCTCCTTCCAGCAGGATAATGCACCATGTCACAAAGCTCCAATCATCTCACCACTGGACAATGAGGTCCCTGTCCTCCAATGGCCTCCACACTCACCACATCTCATCCAATAGAACACCTTTGGGATGTGGTGGACGGGAGATCGGCATCATGGATGTGCAGCCGACAAATCTGCAGCAACTGCGTGATGTTATCATGAGCAAAATGGAATTTTTCAAATAAAAACAATATTTTTACTTTCTGCTATAAAACATATCCAATAAAAAAAAATGTAAAAAAATCATCAATTTAGGGCAATATTTATTCTGCTACATATTTTTGGTAAAAAAAAAAAAAAAAATCGCAATAAGCGTATATTGATTGGTTTGCACAAAAGTTATCGCGACTACAAATTATGGGATATTTTTATGACATTTTAATTTTTTTTTTTTTTTTTTACTAGTAATGGCGGCGATCAGGGATTTTTAGCGGGACTGTGATATTTCGGGAGGACAAACTGGACACTTTTTTGGGATCAGTGACATTATTACAGTGATTAGTGCTAAAAATATGCACTGTCACTGTACTAATGACACTGGCAGGGAATGAGTTAACATCGGGGGCGATCAAAGGGTTAAATGTGTTCCTAGGGGGTGTGTGTGTGTGTGTGTGCAGGTTGCTCTGACTGGGTGAAGACAGAGATACGTGTTCCTGCTTAGCAGGAGCACAAGATCTCTAGCTTCTCTACTGTCAGGACAGCGATCTGCGGCGATCAGCCTTCTCGCGGGAATGATTGCAGGTGGCCGGCGGACATCAGGTCTGCCGGATCCTCTGATTGGCTCCCCCTCTGTCCAATCAGCACACGATCCCGCCTCAGGTGGCGCGCACGCGCGACCCCTAGTAGCTACAGGTACGGCATTTTGCGCAATAGAGCCGACCTGCCACAGTACAAGTACATAAGGCGGTCGGCAAGTGGTTAGTAAAAGGTAAATGCACTTACATGTAAAAGAAAAATACATGCAGTATATAGAAGCACGGCCACGGGACCACCCAGCGCACTTGTGCGTGATGACATCATACTCTAGCTCTGCTCGACGCATTTCTGCTCCAATCCCATAGAGCGCCTGTTATGCTGCATACACATGTACTAGCAGTGACCATGCTAACAAGGGTAGAAAGCTGTCAGAAACCATGAAATCAGACCGAGACAGAAGTACAGTTAAATCACACTTGTTTAATAATAAAAGTAAAAAGAACAAAGGTAGTCAAAACATAGCCAGAGTTCAGTAACCGGAATGGATAGTCAGCCAAGCCAGAAGTCAGGGATCAATGTAGAGAAAGAGCAAGCAGGCTCTGGAGCCAGAAGGGATGTCAGCAAAGCAAGTCTTTAAGCAGGAACGCAGGAGATAGTCTCTGTGATGTTGACCAAGGCGAAGGCAGAGATCCTCTGGACTGGACGGCTTAAGTAGGCAGGACTGAGGAGCAGGATATCATCAACAGCTGAGTCACTGTGGAGAGAGATGGGAGCTGGCAATCAGCCCACAGCTGAGCAGCCAGCCCTGAGAAGGAAGGGCTGAGCCAAGCCCTGACAAAAGCAGAAGGATGTCCCATCAGTGTGCTACTGCTTCACTGTCCAGTCAGTAGGGTGGGGGTGTGTCCCTGACCAAGGTGTGCTACTGCACTGTCCAGTCAGCAGGATGGGGGCTTGTCTATAACCAAAGTCTGCTACTGCAGTGCCGGTCCAGGACCTGTCGTTTCTGTCTGACAGAGGTACTCCTTCTGCAGCTTCTGGATTGATTGACTTATGAGCTGTGCCTTGGGGGACTGTAGCCACACCACACCTGGATGAGGATAGGGGGGTAAGACCTGTAACATCACGTCAGGCACTGGATCCTGCATGACCACTCACCTTGGCACATGAACTGTGCAAGTTTAGGAGATATTCACAGTACCTACAGGTAAGCCTTATTATAGGCCTTAATATAGGCTTACCTGTAGGTACAAGTGGTAGTACAGAGTTTACCACCACTTTAAGGAACCCTGGTGAACCTTGAACTTCTTGCACCTCCTACGAACTTCCTATTCAAGCCATGCCTTTGCTCTCTTTGGCAGATTATTTTGCTATCTCCAGCTGATATGTTGCTCCTTTTCATACCTGCAGCTGCCCTTTTCTCCACTACCACATGTTACTGACCTTGGGCTTGTCCAGCACCTACGCTTCCGCTTGGTCCCAACCTGCAACAACCTGTTACTTACCTTTGGCTTATTTTCTGACTACGCTCCCGCTTGGTCCCAACCTGCAACCACCTGTTACTGACCTTTGGCTTATTTTCTGACTACGCTCCCGCTTGGTCCCAACCTGCAACCACCTGTTACTGACCTTTGTCTTATTTTTTGACTAGGCTCCAGCTCGGTCCCAACCTGCAACCACCTGTTACTGACCCGTGACTTATTTTCTGACTACGCTCCCGCTTGGTCCCAACCTGCAACTACCTGTTACTGACCTTTGGCTTATTTTCTGACTACGCTCCCGCTTGGTCCCAACCTGCAACCACCTGTTACTGACCTTTGGCTTATTTTTTGACTAGGCTCCCGCTTGGTCCCAACCTGCAACCACCTGTTACTGACCTTTGGCTTATTTTCTGACTAGGCTCCCACTTGGTCCCAACCTGCAACCACCTGTTACTGACCTTTGGCTTATTTTCTGACTACGCTCCCGCTTGGTCCCAACCTGCAACCACCTGTTACTGACCTTTGGCTTATTTTCTGACTACGCTCCCGCTTGGTCCCAAACTGCAAACCACCTGTTACTGACCTTTGGCTTATTTTCTGACTACGCTCCCGCTTGGTCCCAACCTGCAACCACCTGTTACTGACCCGTGGCTTATTTTCTGACTACGCTCCCACTTGGTGCCAACCTGCAAGCACCTGTTACTGACCCTTGGCTTATTTTCTGACTACGCTCCCACTTGGTCCCAACCTGCAAGCACCTGTTACTGACCCTTGGCTTATTTTCTGACTACGCTCCCGCTTGGTCCCAACCTGCAACCACCTGTTACTGACCTTTGGCTTGTTTTCTGACTACGCTCCCGCTTGATCCCAACCTGCAATATCTGCTACTGGACCCCAGCTTGCTGACCTCCTGGTGGAGCGATCCTGAGAACTGTGATCTGGTACCAACACACAGCAAAAACCCATCTCCACCATCGGGAGCTCTGACAAATACTGGTTTCTGCTTAGACCCCTCAGGTGAGACAGCGTCGTCTGTCAGGGTATCTATCCTGCTGGTCTTTCTACTGCTATAGGTTGCTGGTTTAGGTGTACCTGTCGTTGGTTTTGTGAGCTACATGGTGTTTTATAAAACTTTAGTTAAGCTATGCTGTAGAAAGGCTTTAAAAGCACGGTGCTACACAGTAATAGCACTGTAGCACCACCGCAGGTACACAACCATCCTTAGGATTCAAAACTAAAATACAATTTTTGGGCACAGTATTAGTTGAACTGCATCGATGAACAACAAGAATAAGTCCTTTCTTGGGATTATTGTAAAAGATTATACTGATCAGGCCCCCCCCCATCCATCGCCGCCTCCCCCTATCTATGCGTCTGGCCCCTCTCAGGGCAAGGCAAAGCAAGGTCCATAAAGACATGAATGAGTTTAGGGGGGGGAGGAACTTGACTGGCCGGCACAGAGTCCTGACCTCAACCCAATAGAACACCTTTGGGATGAATTAGAGCGGAGACTGCAAGCCAGGCCTTCTCATCCAACATCAGTGCCTGACCTCACAAATGCTCTTCTGGAAGAATGGTCAAACGTTCCCATAGACACACTCCTAAACCTTGGGGACGGCCTTCCCAGAAGAGCTGATGTTGTAGCTGCAAAGGGTGGGCTAACTCAATATTGAACCCTACGGACTAAGACTGGGATGTCATTAAAGTTCATGTGCGTGTAAAGGCAGGCGTCCCAATACTTTTGGTGATATAGTGTATATAGATTTGTTGTGTCCCAGCCTCTGCTGTTGGCTCCCCCTGCAGGATAAGAAGAGACACTGCACATTATTGTGTACACAGAAGAGAATTATAATCAGTAGATTTTATACTGTAGCGATGTACAATGAAGACAATTATTTGGCTTTACAGAAAATATACAAAAACAATCAGAATAAAATCGAGTGTTTGATTTTGTGATTCCTCGGCTCTCCGATCTCTTAGGATGACACGTTGGAGGTGATTATGATTTTTGGCGCAGATATCGGTGAGATGTCGGTGAATCGGCGTCCTTCTCTCTCCTCATACCCAACGTCTCTCCCCGGTGTGGCTGCTGAAGTGATATTCCCTTCCCGTCACTGCCGGCAGAGGAGGAAGAATACTAATAAGGTGACTGAAGACACTTCTCCATAAACATGGTGGCCAACACAAACCTTCTATTACCGCACTACCGCCTTCTATATCTCTATGTGCAGTTCTTGGCTGTGTTCACAAATGTCTGACACAGATCAGCCCCCTGCTGCAGCCTCTCACCTTGTAACTTGATATAAATTTACAATGTACAGTCTGATCACTGGGGGAGGGGAGACTGAGGAAATGCCTCCTCCTTCTGCAAAGTTACAATGTACAGTCTGATCACTTGGGGAGGGGTGACTGGGGAAATGCCTCTCCCTCCTTCTGCAAAGTTACAATGTACAGTCTGATCACTGGAGGGAGGGGAGACTGGGGAAATGCTTCCTCCACCTTCTACAAAGTTACAATGTACAGTCTGATCACTGGGGGAGGGGTGACTGAGGAAATGCTTCCTCCACCTTCTACAAAGTTACAATGAACAGTGTGATCACTGGGGGAGGGGAGACCGAGGAAATGCCTCCTCCTCCTTCTACAAAGTTACAATGTACAGTCTGATCACTGGGCAAGGGGAGACTGAGGAAATCACCCCTTCTGCCTGCAGCAGACCGATGACATCATCTCATCCTAGGCACAGTCATCAACTGGAGTATAAAAATGGCTGAGTAATGATAATCTGATCAGAATTGATCTGATATCAGCAGCTGATCATCTGGGGCGGAGGAATGTTCAGTTCAAGGATTGTTGGAGAACGGAAGCAGCTGGTGGCCGCAGGCTGCGCTGTGGGCGGAGCCAACACTTACTTGGATCCTGAGCCCTGCCGTCAAACTGCTGCAAGAAATGAAAAGAAGGACAAGTCACAGCATCGATATTACAGAGTATAATGTATTAGAAGAATGTCATATACAAGATATCCACCATGTGGGCTTTCATTCTGCAGAATTTCCTGCGGTTGCAAAGCCTCTTATTATTATCTGTAGACTATCAGGAATGTTAGCGGTCGTATGAAACTACATATACATTTCTTCTCTGCAAATGGGACAGAAATGTTCTTTTCTCTGCAGGACAAAATGTTATTCATTAAAAAAACAAAAAACAGTTTGAACTGGGAAAATACCGAAGTATGGCCACTAGAGGGAGCGGATTAGCACGGGACGTAAGTATGTTCTTCACCTCCATCTAGTGGCCATAATGCGTTATTTTTCTTCATTCACTCCCCCCCCCCCCTCAATGAATAACATTTGATCTGCAGAGAATACAGCCTGAGATCATTCGATTTTCATCCATTCACACAAAATTAATTCACATGCAGTTCTACCGGACTAACAGCAACGCAATTTTTCTATCATTTCATTTATTCATTATAATTTATTTAATATAAATAAACCCCAAAGTGAAGCAGATGCAGACCTGGATACTTTATCATTTGCTCCCCACAATACGTATAAATACCGGTACATTGAGACTTTCAAGTGGTTTACCGGGGTTGTGGCTGAAGCCATAGGTGTGAGTGGCCTATTACATTAGGGGTGTGCACCCCAAAGCTCAAACACACATGACTTTCTCTGCAGCCTCAGCAGCATGGGACAGTAAATGAATCGGAAGTGCTCTGCGCTGAGCAGTTTCCGGTTCATTCTGAACCTGAAGCATAGTAGACAGTTTACTATGCTTCAGTTATGAATGAACACAGTGAGTGAGTGTGTTTACTGTGTTCATTTAGAAAAGGAAGGGGCTAGTCAATGACATATTGACTAGCCCTTTCCTCTGCTCTCTATCCAGCAGCCGAGTAAAGAGGAGGGAAGCCAGCAGAACTGTGGGGGGTTATGACGGGGGCACCATGGGGGGGTAAGCCCGGGAAGTAGGGGGGAGTCGACACCACACAGTGTGATTAGGGTGTGCCCAGGCACACCTGGCACCCCCCGTCCATGCCTATGGCTGAAGCTATCAGCCATAACTGGTATTGTTTTTTCTCATGAAAGCGGTCCAAGCGGCTAATTAGCTGCTGGATCGCTTTGAGAAGCAAGCGGGAGAAATGATCTGACGGGTGGCCATAGAAAAAAAATGATAGCTGCAATTCTACCGTGAGGTACCATACATATTAAATGACTAATTATATCAAAACAGAGTCGCGCTAACAAAATGAACAAAAGTGATTATTGATTATATCACATATAAATACCCACACACAAAAAAATTTAAGAAATTAAGAAATAAAAAAAAAACAAAATTCAATCTGCAATAATTAAAGTCTAATATGCACCACAGAAAAGAAAAATTAATAAACAGTCCTTCTCCACAGTGACAGAACGAATGTGTAGAAAAGTCCAAATTTTCCACCACCAACAAGGGTTAATCGCCCTCGTGACATCACCACCATATACAGGGAATGCACGCTTACCAGAAGCAATGTGGCCACCTAATTAAAGGAATGTCAAACGCTTTCACAAGGGTACACAGCCTGGGAGGCTCAACAGCCACTCCTCAGTTTTCCCACCTAATGGTTGATGATGGTTATTTCTCAATTGGGCATCACCCCATAAAGCAATCCATACAAGCATAGAAGATATAAAGTGCTCTGATCGAAAAATTACACTTACAGTGTTGTGGGATAAAAAGTGCTTTCATATAGAACTCCTACTGGCCAGACAGCAGCAACCCGCACTTCCGAGAACTTCGCAATGACGTCAGCACGTCGCTCCGCCCTACGCATTTCGTCACACGTGACGTGACATTAAAGCTTGACATGTTGGGTATCTGTTTACTCAATGTAACATCATCTTTTATATTTTAACCCATTCACTTTCACTACTCAGACCCTACTTTGTAGGTGTCACAGTGGAGGCAGCAGGCTCCCTTCAAAAACAGGTTTTTCCATTAGTGCAGAGCCACTACTGTCAGGGCTTGGCTCAGCCCTTCCTTCTCTGAGCTGGCCGCTCAGCTGTCGGCTAATTGCCAGCTCCCATCTCTCCCCACAGTGACTCAGCTGTTGATGATATCCTGCTCGTCAGTCCTGCCTACTTAAGCCTTCCAGGCCAGAGGAGCTCTGCCTTCGCCTTGGTCAACATCACAGGGTACATTGTACCCCTACCCATTCACCCAAAAAAGTGTCAAAATAGTACATCTGACAGGAGACAGTTTTGGACAATTTATTTAAAAAAAAAAATGTCCCGCAACGCCCATCCATCTTTAATCACGGCGCAGACGGTCACAAAAACACCCCCCCCCCTCCAAAAAAAAAATTGGGAGGCGTCCTGTCAACTGCCGTCTTCTTGCTTTGACAGCTCTTATATAGTCAAGGGCGGGGCCTACCTAGTGACGTAATTGGGTGACCCAAGGGGGGGGGGGTTCAGCTCATCCCTAGCAGTAGACACACAAAAAAACCTCAATAAAGATCAAACCTGCGGGGGTTTTTTTACCTGTAAATTAAATCCCCATTTAAGGCCGCTTCTGCCAAAAGACATAAACACAAACCTGCCATCATCGCAAATTTTTTTATGTAAAACCAAAAAATTGCTACTTCAAAATTGGCACTAAAACACATCACCAAATACGGCCAATCTACTGGAAATGGACTGGTATAATCTCGGTTCCTTCTAGTGGGCCAAAATTTGTGTCTTTGTGCACCAATTATCACAAATCTGTCACACCTACAAGTGGAGTCACTTACCGGTCCTGCAGGAGGGGCTGTGTGCCATCTTTTGGACCTTGGGCACATAACGGGTATCTGGAAGAAGAAATGGTGCCATTAATCTCCAGTGTGTTTGTCATGTAGAGCTGCACTATGGAGCGTGCCCACCATGATTGGTCAGAATAGACAAACTGCATGCTGGGAATTTGGTTCAGTCTTATTTATCAAAATGTGAGAAGAATTCTTTGTATTGCCCAAAGAAACCAAATCTTCTGCTCACCCCTAGGACAGGATATCTTGTGTGTATGGAAACTCAATCCTCCAATCCAGGTTTGCAGGATATTGTAACATTCCATTGGAGGCCTGCCCTGCTCTGTCTCTGCCCTGCACAACCAATACCTCCAGCTTGCCTTTAAACTGCTTATGTCAGCCATTTTCAAACAAGGTTCCCTGAAAATCTGAGGTTCCACCTAAGACTGTTGGGGTTACTTGAAATGTGGCTACTTAACCTCCCATTGGATGAGGATTCTGGAGCTAATACCAGTTTCTAGAGCCAGCGGCATGACATCAGT
The DNA here is from genome assembly GCA_037952925.1 of Lithobates clamitans. Classification (NCBI taxonomy): domain Eukaryota; kingdom Metazoa; phylum Chordata; class Amphibia; order Anura; family Ranidae; genus Lithobates; species Lithobates clamitans. Next base: position 262,825 of record JBBGZY010001059.1, on the reverse strand, counting down.
CATTGTTTTAGCTGCTGTATGTTGACCATTCTGACGACCAACATGGAGAGGAACACCAATGTAAGGAACATTCTTCTCACTGATCACCAATGTAAGGAACATTCTTCTCACTGATCACCAATGTAAGGAGCATTCTTCCCACTGATCACCAATGTAAGGAACATTCTTCTCACTGATCACCAATGTAAGGAACATTCTTCTCACTGATCACCAATGTAAGGAACATTCTTCTCACTGATCACCATTGTAAGGAACATTCTTCCCACTGATCACCAATGTAAGGAACATTCTTCTCACTGATCACCAATGTAAGGAACATTCTTCTCACTGATCACCAATGTAAGGAACATTCTTCTCACTGATCACCAATGTAAGGAACATTCTTCTCACTTACCACCAACGTAAGGGATATTCTTCTCACTGACCACCAATGTAAGGGACATTCTTCTCACTGATCACCAACGTAAGGAACATTCTTCTCACTGATCACCAATGTAAGGAACATTCTTCTCACTGATCACCAATGTAAGGGACATTCTTCTCACTGATCACCAATGTAAGGAACATTCTTCTCACTGATCACCAATGTAAGGAACATTCTTCTCACTGATCACCAATGTAAGGGACATTCTTCTCACTGATCACCAATGTAAGGAACATTCTTCTCACTGATCACCAATGTAAGGGACATTCTTCTCACTGATCACCAATGTAAGGAACATTCTTCTCACTGATCACCAATGTAAGGAACATTCTTCTCACTGATCACCAATATAAGGAACATTCTTCTCACTGATCACCATTGTAAGGAACATTCTTCCCACTGATCACCAATGTAAGGAACATTCTTCTCACTGATCACCAATGTAAGGAACATTCTTCTCACTGATCACCAATGTAAGGAACATTCTTCTCACTTACCACCAACGTAAGGGATATTCTTCTCACTGACCACCAATGTAAGGGACATTCTTCTCACTGATCACCAATGTAAGGAACATTCTTCTCACTGATCACCAATGTAAGGAACATTCTTCTCACTGATAACCAATGTAAGGAACATTCTTCACACTGATCACCAATGTAAGGAACATTCTTCTCACTGATCACCAATTTAAGGAACATTCTTCTCACTGATCACCAATGTAAGGAACATTCTTCTCACTTACCACCAACGTAAGGGATATTCTTCTCACTGACCACCAATGTAAGGGACATTCTTCTCACTGATCACCAATGTAAGGAACATTCTTCTCACTGATCACCAATGTAAAGAACATTCTTCTCACTGATCACCAATGTAAGGAACATTCTTCTCACTTACCACCAACGTAAGGGATATTCTTCTCACTGACCACCAATGTAAGGAACATTCTTCTCACTGATCACCAATGTAAGGAACATTCTTCTCACTGATCACCAATGTAAGGGACATTCTTTTCACTGACCACCAATGTAAGGAACATTCTTCCCACTGATCACCAATGTAAGGAACATTCTTCCCACTGATCACTAATGTAAGGGACATTCTTCTCACTGATCACCAATGTAAGGAACATTCTTCTCACTGATAACCAGGGGCGTTGCTAGGGGGTGGCTATTGGGGCTATAGCCCTGAATCTGGGGCCCATAGCCCCGAGTCTCTTGCCGCAGGGTCCCTGCCTAACCAGCGGGTTGCGGCTGCTGCGGCAGGCGGGCTGGCTGCATGAGAGAGGAAAGAAGTGAGCTCTTCATAGCCGGGCCTCTTCAATTTGGGAGCAAGGAGCGGCGAGCAGCAGCGAGATGACATCATCTCTTACTATCCGCTACAAATCGGGGCTCTCCTGCTCTCACTAAATGGACCAGTGCTGTCAGCCTGCCACGAATGCAGCATCAATGCACATTTGGTGACACTGGCTGGCATGGTGTGTGCTGTGACAGAGGACTCACCTTCTACACAGAGCCCAGGTCAGCAGACCAATGGCACCGAGGAGCAGTGCTCCAGTGATGATCATGACCACTATGAACCAGGTGTCGGGCTGCCAGTACGCCAGCGTCTGATTCACAATCGTCGTTTGCTTCTGTGGAGCCTGGAAACAGAAAACATTACAGAGGATTTAACTGAAAGACAAGCGTCCAACCAGTTTAGATCAGCTGGCTTGGTGCTGCCAGGGGAACTCCGAGGTGGCAGTAAAGTAGATTGTATAATGTTGGGGGCTCATAAGTGGTTATTTGAGCTTCACATGCCTTGTATTCAATAACTCTCCATTAATTCTGCTTTCTATTATAATGTTCGGATTTGAGCCTTCGCCATCTGCTGGTCGTTACTCAGCACTGCAGTTCATTGTCTGAGCAGCGCACACCTGCCCTAATCAAAGAAGCTTCAATAGACTGCTGGACATTCAACTTGACTCTGATCATTAGGTCAGTCTGTCTGCCGATTTCCTAGATACAGGTCTTTCTGATACTGGACTGCTTGTGGCCTTGAATATTCCTGAGAACTGTTTGGACTGGGTTTCTACTCAGCTTGGCTGTGTTCATCCCGAGTAACGGCCTCTGTCTCTCTATAAATATCTAGATCTTGAAACAAAGCTTGATTGGTGTCTTAAGGACATACAGTACATCTCTCTATCATCTGTCTTGCCTGTTAGTCGGCTGTGTCACCCCTGGGAACACAGTGGCTCAAGAGAACCCCCATGGCATTATGGGTAAAGGTGCAGCATTAATGAATGATACAACAATTGTCACAAAAGTGTTATAGACAACCGTGGGACGTTTTGACAAATTATGAGACAATATTCACAATTTACTTCAAATGTCTTCTGATCTTTTCTTGAAAAAAAAAAATATACTCACAGGTCTGGTGGTCGTGGTGGTGGGCTGTGTGGTGGTCCAGGGGATAACGGTGACGAACACAGTGGCGGTGGTGCTGTACTGAGGGGAGGCCATACTGTCCGTCACCAGGATGAGGAGCTCATAATTTTCAGGGTCATAGACACCACCATTAGTGTTAAAGGAGAACGGGTTGTGCATGACGCTACTGCCGGACATCCAAAAGCGGCTATTAGTATTCCCTGTAAGAAGAGAGGAGGCCATACACAAAAAGGCTTTATTGGTAAAAAGAACCGGTCACTGACAAACATTGTGTGCATCGCCCACCTACCCAACATACAGTTTACAAATATGCTTCCCTCGGCTAAGGTACTGATTACTGAGCTCACTGCTAGACACAATTGCATGGTATGAAGATGTTGTCTGGAACCCACAAAAAGATAAACATTTACGAAAAAAGGACCAAAAAAACCAACATGTTGAAAATGTAGAAGGGATCTGTTCAGTGCTCCGAGCCGTGGCTCGAAGGATTACCTCCCCTGCTCCCGAAAATCGGGAGTCAATAGTTCCCTTTCTGTCCCCTGGCCAATTTTGATAAACTGATGGGGCCCAGGCCTGGTACAGGAGGGATCGCTTTACCAACCCCCCTATCGGTGACCCTGCTTCCGCCACCTCCTAACCAATCCAGCTCTTCTGATTTTAGGAGCTCAGGCTTCCATAGCTCCACCACCCTACCTTCCCAACTGATGGACTCATCTGGAGGGTATGGTTCTTGAGTTGCTGACATATTATTGGGTGATGGACAAAAAAAACTGATGGGGGCCTATAGTTCTAGAACACAAACCCAAATTTTTTTTTTTTTTTCATTAAGGCTTGCACCTTGTACAGTATAGGGTTTCATGTCATCTGTGCCCAGTCTTGCCACAAAGAGTTAATCCAGCTCTGAGCAATCCTCTCATATTTTTTCAGTAAGATAAAAAATTACACAGAGAAATAGGAGTCAGTTCTTCCCCCCCTTGCTGTGAGTGACAGGTGATTTACATATCTCATGCAGGAGACTGAGAGAGACATTCTGTGTACTTCAGATCCCCTCCTCCTCTCTTCTCCATCTCTCCCAGGATTGGCTGCTCCACACCTCAGCATGATTGGGCACGCTGAAGTCATGTGGTGACTTTTCTGGGTTTTGACTGGATATTAGAGATCATAGCAGAAGTTCAGTGTAAGAAATACACAGGAGAAAATGCATATTGACAAGGGGAGTGTAGAAGTGGGTGGGGAGCCTACTGACATCATGACTCCACCCACCGAGCTTCGGACAACAGACCCACCCACAGGATCTGCAGGAGGCATGTATATCCTTATAGATAACCACTATGGCAGTAGTTTAGAAAGGATGAGAGTGGGTTTACATCTACTTTAAGTACATATTTGTTCAAATGCAACATCTGCACAGGTGTCCCGGTCCCGCCGATGATAGAAAATCACGGCCACTGAAGGTGCTCACAGGGCTGGAGAAGATGTAGAGGCGAACCGCCCCCACCCCAAAGCTGACATCTCTTCCTCCCTATACCCACAGGGATCCCGGAACTTCTCCTCGTGCCCTGTGAGCACCTCCAGCAGCCGTGATTTTCTTTCATCGGCATGACCGGGACACCTATGCAGATTTTGCATTTGACTAGATACGGTATGTACCTAACCACTTCAGCCCCCTTAATGATCAGGCCTTTTTTTGCGATGCGGCACTGCGTCAATTTAACTGACAATTGCGCGGTCATGCAACATTGTACCCAAACAGCATTGATGTCCTTTTTTTTACCACAAACAGAGCTTTATGTTGGTGATATTTGATCAGCTCTGCGGTTTTTATTTTGTGCGCTATAAACAAAAAATGCAACAATTTTGAAAAAAATTCAATATTTTTTATTTTTTGCTATAATAAATATATATATAAAAAAAAGGAAAAACTCATTTCTTTATCAGTTTAGGCCAATATGTATTCTTCTACATATTTTTGGTAAAAAAAAACAACAAAAAAACGCAAAAAGTGTATATTGATTGGTTTGCGCAGAAGTTATAGCGTTTACAAAATAGGGGATAGATTTATGGCATTTTTTTTTTTTACTAGTAATGGCAGCGATCTGCGATTTTTAGCACGACTGCGACATTGCGGCGGACAGGTCGGACACTTTTGACACATTTTTGGGACCATTGACATTTATACAGCAATCAGTGTTATAAAAATGCACTGATTACTGTGTAAATGACACTGGCAGGGAAGGGGTTAAGACTAGGGGGGGGCAATCAAGGGGTTAAGTGTTCCCTAGGGAGGTGTTTCTAACTGTGGGGGGGGGACTGACTGGACTGACTGATTACTAGGAACAGACGATCTCTCTCTCCTCCCCTGTCAGAACGGGGATCTGTCTGTTTACATTGACAGATCCCCGTCCTGTCTTTTTCCCGCAATCGCGGGTGGCCAGCGGACATCGTACAGGTACAGCGATTGGCGGGAACGTGCTGACCTGCCGCCGTATAAAGACGGCGGCTGGTCGGCAAGTGGTAATGTGAGGTCTAACATTTTTAATAAACTGCCCACTAGATGAGGCTTTTCCCTTTCTTTACACACACACACAGGAGCGGTGGGGCAAATTGCATGCGATTTGGACAGGCATCACAATGCATTCCTGTTCAAACCGCATGCGATTTTTTTTGCAGTGTGATTTGCGCCCATTTTTTTTGTAATGACACAAATTGCACCACAAAATATCGGTACTTGGTATCGGCGAGTACTTGACCGAAAGTATCAGTACTCGTGCTCACTGATAAAAAAAAAACGATATTGGTGCAACCCTAATAAAAAAAATATACGCTGCACTCCAAAACGTAGCTCTTCTTTTTGTATTTAATATGTACAAAAAAAAAAAATGAACTGCTGACATTGATAAATTGATGTCTCCAACTGAGAAACCGCCATCCTTGACGTGTTTCACCACTGCTGGCTTGTTCGCAATGAGAAGGGAAGTCCTCCTATCTGTGTGAGCAAGCCAGCAGTCGTGAAACGCGTCATGGAAGGCGGTTTCGGTTGGAGACATCAATGTAAGCAGTTTAACTTTTTTTGACGCATTAAATACAGAAAGAAGAGCTAAAATTTGGAGTATGATTTTTATTAGACATGTGCACTGACAAAAAATGTGTTCATTTTCGTTTCATTCTTTTTTTTTTTGCTTTTTTGGAAATTCCAAAATTTGCATTTTCGGAAATTTGAAAATTTGGAAATTCAGAAATCCGAAAATTTCTGAATTTCGAATTTTCGGATTTCCGAATTTCCAAATTTCCAAATTTCGAATTTCCGAATTTTTGAATTTCCGAATTTTGGAATTCCTGAATTTTGAACTTCCGAAATTTGTATTTCAGAAATTCAGAAATTCGGAAAAATTTGAAAATTCTGAAATTCAAAAATTCGAAATCAGGAAATTCGGAAAATCCAAAAATTCGAAATCCGAAAATTCGAATTTCTGAAATCCGAAAATTCGAATTTCTGAAATCCGAAATGCTGAAATCCAGAACTTCGGAAATTCGGAAATCCAAAAATTCGAAATCCGGAAATTCGGAAATACAAAAAATTCGAAATCCGGAATAAACGAATTTGTCCAAATACGTTAAAAAACTAATTCTGAACTAAACGAATTGCACATGTCTAATTTTTATCTGCTTGATATATGAGCAGATCCCTTGGCGCTGAATACCGATGGCGCCCTCTTTGGGCCAGGTCTGGGGTGTTTTTTTCCCCCCTGCAGATAATCTGTGTATGTGCGTTCTCATTTGGAGGTACGATATGTACAAACAGACAATCAATGCACAGTAGGAAGATAACTCACCGCCTACGATGGTGTAACTCAGCACAGAGGTAACGTCTATGTCACTGCAGGTCAGCGATTTTACTGGGATTGCCGTCGAATTGGTGGAGTAGATTGTCGTTTCTTCATATGGAGGTGTACAGATGGGGGGGTTGTCATTGTAGTCCTGGGAAGACAATACAGAGAGATGAACGTGGATCGGAAAGATTGTGGGGGACGTCTGTCTCAGAAAATTCGTACATCTGAAACTTTGTATGTAGCGAGGTCCCCAGAGGCCTAATGGTGACCTCCAGAGCCAGGGACAGCAGACATCCTTGTGTAGAGTGGGTTACAAGGCATGGTGGGTGTAATGCAAGGTGGATTGATGGGCGCCAGACACTTCATGAATGCAAAGAGATTTATTGTCTCTTGAACAGAACTGTGGGAGAGAGGGTTAGGGCCAGGACACCCTTAAGTAGATGTAATGTTAATTGGCAGACTCCGAGCCTTCTATAGGCAGACAGCCATGCAGAGAAAGGCCTCCAGCCAGACACCACATCTGCATGTGTAAGACCGCTGTCTCCTATGGCAACAATCATGTAACAGTTTCCAACAAAGGTTGCAATGAACTCCTTTACTCCCTCTACAATCTCCTATTGTAGATCGTCACTCAACTGAGCTCCCAGTCTATCACTTAGACCAGCTGATCCACTGCCACTGGATCTCCTGAGCTCTTCCAAACTTCTGACTCAGTATCTTCCTCAAGCGTCACCCCATTGGTCTGCTCGGTCCCTGGCTTGGCACACAATAATGCTCCACAAGTGTCACCTCCACTGGTTGGGTCCCTGGCTTGGCACACAATAATGCTCCACAAGCGTCACCTCCACTGGTTGGGTCCCTGGCTTGGCACACAATATTGCTCCACAAGCGTCACCTCCACTGGTTGGGTCCCTGGCTTGGCACACAATAGTGCTCCACAAGCGTCATCTCCACTGGTTGGGTCCCTGGCTTGGCACACAATAATGCTCCACAAGCGTCACCTTCACTGGTTGGGTCCCTGGCTTGGCACTTGCTGAAGTTTCCCAATTCTTCACCATCCCCAGTTGGTGAGAATACTGCTCTGGTACTTGCTTCAGCTACTCACTGTGGTCCCCAGTAACTGGGTGGACGGTCCCTTAGTGACTACAGCTTCCCCTCTACCTCCGACCACGTCGGGTTCTCCGGCCAGCAGAACCGTCACTTCTGGTTGGACTGCAAGCTGCAGTTCCAACCCCAAGCTGATCTCTTGCTTCTGGATAGGCCCTCAGACAGCCTGGCAGCGAGATGTCCCCGGGATAGGCCCCATCTCCGGCCCAGCAGCCCGGGGCAGCACAACACATGTCCACCCAGACAGCCGCCCAGGTGGCACAGAACCCCCGATCACCTGACCTCACTCAAATAAAAAGGCTCTCCCAGTAGGCCAAGAGACCCAGAAAGATCCCTGCCCATTGGCAGGGATCGCAAAACTTTCAAGTCGCGGCAGTGTGGAAGGGGCCTAAGGGCGGGTTCACACTGCTGCGGTGCGAATTTAGCGCAAAATTGAATAAGAATATTGTATAACCCCTTCATGCCTAAGCCTATTTGTGATATTTGTTGCTTACAAGGTAAAATACATATTTTTTGCTAGAAAATTACTTAGAACCCCAAACATTATATATGTATATATATATATTTTAGCAGAGACCCTAGAGAATAAAATGGCGATCGTTGCAATATTTTATGTCGAACAGTATTTGCGCAGCGGTCTTTCAAACGCAATTTTTTGTAAAAAAAAAAGACACTTTCATGCATAAAAAATAAAAACTAAACAGTAAAGTTAGCCCAATTTTTTTTCCATGCAGGCAGTCGCCGAGTTACGAACGGGTTAGGGACTGCCTGTTTGTTCTTAAGTCGGAATTGTTCGTAATTCGGAAGCGCATGCGCAGAACGGCAGAGACATCGTTTTCCATTGTTTTCCAACGTCGTTTTCCGCTGTTTTTCGCTGTTTCCGACGTCGTTTTCCAATGTGCCCGCCGACGCCGCCTCCCGTTCGTAAGTAGGAGTCGTTCGCAAGTCGGAGGTTCGTAACTCGGGGACCTCCTGTAATGTGAAAGATGATGTTACACCGAGTAAATAGATACCCAACATGTCACGCTTTGAAATTGCGCACACTCGTGGAATGGCGACAAACTACGACACCTAAAAATCTCTATAGGCGACCGTTTTATAAAAATTTAACGGTTACCAGGTTACAGTTACAAAGGAGGTCTTTTGCCTGAATTATTGCTCCCACTTGGACAATCGCGTCGATACCTCACATGTGTGATTTGAACACCGTTTACGTTTTCGGGCGCGACTTACATATGCGTTTTCTTTGCTGCGCGGGCCCGCGGGGACGGGGCGCTTTAAATTATTACTATTTTTTTTTCCTTATTTAATTTTTTTTTTAATTTTTTTTTTTTACATTGTCACTTTATAAAAAAAATAAATAAAAAATTCTGATCACTTATTGCTTTCACAAGGAATGTAAACATCCCTTGAGACAGTAAAAGGTGGTGACAGGTACTCTTTATGGAGGGATTGGGAGATCTAAAAGACCCCAAATCCCTCATTTGCACTTAAAAGTATTCAGATCGCCAAAATCGGCTATTCTAAATACTGTCATTTTTTTTTTTTAATCGGTGCCATTGGCAGCCGAGTAAGCCGGAAGTGACGTTGTGACGCTGCTCCCGGGATTTTACATAGGAGACTCGATCGAAGCCGCTTCCGGCTTCGTTCCAGTCTCACTCTAGCCGTGGGAAGTGCCGGATCGTGGATCGGGTCTCCCGGTGGGACAGGAAGCCCGGGAACAGCGGCGGAAGGCGCCAGGAGGGGAGGTGTGCCCTCCCTTACCTTTAGGATAACAGCCGCATCGGTTATTATCACTAAAAAGCCAACCAACCGCTCTTAAAAAATGGTAGCGGGGTGATGCCTGCAGCTTCCACAAACGCTAAATTTGCCTACGGTCGGCGCTAAGAGGATAATGTATGGACAGCCTTATTGTCGGACTGTAAAAAAACAGAGAGGCAGCAGCTGTCAGGTTGGGGTCAGTCTGAGTCTGTTTTTGGATAAGGGTTGGAGATACTGTTGTCAAATAACAAATACACGCTGTATTCTTTTTTCCATGGGGATTATGGGGCTCACACCCCAAACAGCCGACATATATTCATAAAGAAAAAGAATTAGTATATGCTTTTATTAATGATTACGTGCCATTAGTGCTTATATGCTAATGTTACGTGCCATTAGTGCTTATATGCTAATGTTACGTGCCATTAGTGCTTATATGCTAATGTTACGTGCCATTAGTGCTTATATGCTAATGTTACGTGCCATTAGTGCTTATATGCTAATGTTAAGTTCTTTGTATAATAACAGGGTTGCTTGCTATAATGACTTTGCAGAAAGGTGTTTTGTTGTTCCCCATCTCCTTGAAACATCTTGTTGTTCAATGTGGAGAGACAGGTAAAGTGGTTGTAAAGGCAGAAGGTTTTTTACCTTAATACATTTTATGCATCAAGGTAAAAAAACCGTCTGGGTGCAACTTCCCCCAGCCCACCTTAGGCTGGCCATACACGGTCCAAATATTGGCCGGTTCAGCAGGACCCTTAATGGGCAGGTTGAATGTACCAAGTTGATCGATTGATCAGTTGGGTACAACCAGCGGATAATCACTGGCTTCTCCCAGCAGGGACGGCTTCCTACACCCCCCCCCACCCCCTGCCAGGAGAAGACAATGGCCCAGCAGGAGGGAATCCCGCATCAACACTGTCTGTGTTGATGGAGGGGGGTGATCAAGCACATTTCTTTCCTGCAACCCGTGGTTGCAGGAAAGAAATTTGCTCCGTGTATGATAATGGCCGGCCTTTTACTTACCCATCTCGATCCAACGATGGGCACGAGAGCAGCGTCTCTCCCGAGTCTCTCACTCCTCATTTGCTCACACAGCAGCGGGAGCCATTGGCTTTTGCTGCTGTAACTCACAGCCAGTTAGCCAATGAGGAGAGAGCAGGGGCGGGGCCGAGCCGCACTCTGTGTATGAATGTACAATGTCCAGTGCGGCTTGGGAGCGAGCCTGATTGAGTGCCCCCATAAGCAAGAGGCTTGCTACTGGGGGTACTCGGCAGAGGGGAGGAGCCAGGAGCGTCGGTGGAGGTTCCAAAAAAGAAGAAGATCGGGGCTGCTCTATGCAAAACCATTACACAGAGCAGGTAAGTGTAATATGTTTGTTATTTAAAGTGGAGGGCTACCCTAAAAAAAAATTGCTTGAAAAATCCTAAAAAAAATTTTTTTTTAAATTTGAAAAAAAAAAAAAAATTAAACTTACCTAAATCCTTGTTGCTAGGCAGTCCTCCTAATCTGCCTCTTCCTATTCCGCAGCGTGTTCTGCTGCTCGGTGAGCGGCCCCGTTGCCTTTTGGGAACTGTGTGTGTTCCCAGAACACCACGGGGTCATTCACAGAGCGCCGCGCCGCTTGCGCGTGCGCAGTAGGAAACTGGCAGTGAAGCCGCAAGGCTCCACTGCCTGTTTCCCTTACCTAGGATGGCGGTGCCGGGAGCCGAGGGATGGGTCGGCCTCGGGCGGCCGACATCGCAGGCACCCAGGACAGGTAAGTCTACTTATTTAAAGTCAGCAGCACGGCTGGAATCCCGCTTTAAGGCACACTTAACCCCTTCACCGCCCCCTAGTGGTTAACCCCTTCACTGCCAGTGTCATTTACACAGTAATCAATGCATTTTTTTAGCACTGATTGCTGTATAAATGACAATGTTCCCAAAAATGTGTCAAAAATGTCCGATGTGTCTGCCATAATGTCGCAGTCCCGATAAAAATCGCAGATCGCCGCCATTACCTATAAAAAAATAAATAAATAAAAATGACATAAATCTATCCCCTATTTTGTAGACGCTATAAATTTTGCACAAAACCAATCAATATACGCTTATTGCGATACCATAAAATATGTAGAAGAATACATATCGGCCTAAACTGAGAAAAAAAAAATTTTTTTATATATTTTTGGGGGATATTTATTAAAGCAAAAAGTAAAAAATATTGTGTTTTTTTTTCAAAATTGTCGCTATTTTTTGTTTATAGAGCGAAAAATAAACGCCACAGAGGTGATCAAATACCACCAACAGAAAGCTCTATTTGTGGGGAAATAAAGGACGTCAATTTTGTTTGGGTACAGCTTCGCACGACCGCGAAATTGTCAGTTAAAGCGGCGCAGTGCCGAATCGCAAAAAAGTGCTCTGGTCATGAAGGGGGTAAAATCCTCCGGGGCTGAAGTGGCTAGGGAGTGATTCTAACTGTGGGGGGGGGGCATCAACACACAGGACAGAGAGCTGTTTACAAAAGCATCTCCCCATTCTTCCTCTCCGTGACACGATCGCGGGCCATCGAGTCCGCTTCTTAAAGGGGACATACTTGTACGCCCTTTTGCCTGCCAGTGCCATTCTGCCGACGTACATCTGCGTGCGCTGGTCGGCAAGCGGTTAAGTACCGTAGTTCGTCGCCATTTTTACGAGTGTGCGCAATTTTAAAGCTTGACATGTTAGGTATCTATTTACTCGCCGTAACATCATCTTTCACATTATAAAAAAAAAAAAAAATTGGGCCAACTTTACTGTTTCTTTTTTTTTTCTTTTTAATTCATTGACGTGTATTTTTCCCATTACAATTGCGTTTGAAAGATAAATACAGTCACAAATGCAAATACAGTGTGACATAAATATTGCAACGATCGCCCTTTATTCTCTAGGGTCTCTGCTTAAAAAAAGATATAAAATGTTTGAGGGTCCTAAGTACCGTATTTGTCGGCGTATAACACGCACTTTTTTCCCCCTTAAAATCAGGGGAAAATCGTGGGTGCGTGTTATACGCCGATCCCCCGCCGATTGCGAGCCTTTTGGCCGCTCTTGGCGGGTTTCGGCCATTCTCGGCAGCTTTTGGCCGCTTTCGGCCATTCTCAGCCGAGTGCATCCGAGAGCCGCCTAGAATGGCCGAAAGCGGCCGAAAGCCGTTAGGAGGGGCCAAGAGCCGTCGAGAACGGCGGCACCATTTTTAAACGCCATTGCAAACGACACAGGGCAAGGCAGATGGACACTGACAAGGCTGCAATGAGGGACAAGGTACAGATGGACACTGATGAGGCTGCATTGAAGGGCATTTAAATGTAAGTTTTTTTCCTTAAAATTCCCTCCTAAACTTGGGGTGCGTGTTATATGCCGGCGCGTGTTATACGCCGATAAATACGGGTAATTTTCTAGCAAAAAATACTGATTTTAACTTGTAAACAACAAATGTCAGAAAAAGGCCTGGTCAGCAAGTGGTAAACTTTCAAAACTTTTTTACCATGAATAAACAGGGGTTGAGATTTTCCTTATCAATACTGTATGTGTCAGATGTGACAAAGGATCTCTAGAGAGTCTCCGTAGTTGTCCAGCAGTTGTCCATTCTGACCTCTTACCTGCACGTTGATGGTGATTGTGCAGGAACCAGTTTGCTGCTTCTGCGGGTCCGGTAGGATGTCATTATTTAGGTCCACCAGGTTGATCACCAGGTTGTAGGTGGTCTGCTTCTCGTAGTCCAGGGGGCCGAGCAGATTGATCTCTCCTGTGTGGGGAATGGTGGTACATTGATGATGGTGGCCTTCTCAATAAAACCCGAGATCCCTAATAGATATTCCTGTCTGACACTTTTTGGTGTAAATATGACCAAGACAAACCATGGAGGACAATACAGGTCCTCTTAGTGCCACCTCAATCCATCATCTAGATCTCCAACTTTTCTCAGGAGGCTTCTTTCTCCAATACTGTGCTGGAGATAACAGAATGGACATAGATTTAATTAGGAGAATTTAATTAACTCTTTTATTCTGATCTCCATTGGCTCTGATGTAAGAAAACATCCTGATAGACCTAACTGCACCCATTGAAAGCTTTTTGGAAAGGCAAAAAAATCCTCCCAAAAGTTTAAAAAATATACAAAAAACAAGATATCTAGCTATGTACAGTATATACCTGCATAAGGCGGATGTCAGGGCTGGGCTCAGCCCTTCCTTCTCTGAGCTGGCCGCTCAGCTGTCGGCTAATTGCCAGCTCCCATCTCTCGACAGTTACTCAGCTGTTGATGATATCCTGCTCCTCAGTCCTGCCTACTTAAGCCGTCCAGTTAAGAGGAGCTCTGCCTTCGCCTTGGTTAACATCACAGAAATCTCCTGCGATCCTGTTCAAGACTTGGTTTGCTGACATCCCTTCTGGCTCCAGATCCTGCTCGCTGTTCCACTACATTGATCCCTGACTTCTGGCCTGGATGACTATCCGTTCCGGTTACTGAATTTGGCTATGTTTTGACTACGTTTGTTCTTTTTACTTTTATTATTAAACAAGTGTGATTTAACTGTACTTCTGTCTCGGCCTGATTTCATGGTTTCTGACAAAAAATAAATAAAAGGGTTGACCAATGGGAAAAATACCAAAATGTAACCATGCAGATGGGGGGGCTATGTAATGAAATAATGCCACTCTTTGCAGCATTCTTCCTGTGAGCCCGGGTGGGGTAGGGGGTTGTGGAGCCTTGACACCCTGGGCTCACAGGAAATAGATTGAATGACACTGGGCATCATTCAACCTAAAGGTGCAATGGTGCTGGATCCCAGAGCAGTGAGTGTGCTGGGACAGCACCAGAGAGGAGGAGAGTAATGCAGCAAAAGTTTATTTTTTTTAAAAATACATTTATATTGAAACAAGGATCTTTGTACTCGGTGGGGCGCTACATCCTATGTCGGTGCTATATAAATAGGGGATACAAAGGAGGAAAGACAGGACCGGGTCTCACCGTTTCTCGGGTTGATGTAGAACATTGTTGGGTTCTGCGCACCGGTGATACTGTACTGCACGTTATTAAAGGGATAGTCAGAGTCTGTGGCATTCAGCTGTCCCACCACAGTCCCAAACGGCTGGTTCTCATTGATGCTGTATGTAAGCAGGCCGACACAAGCAGGTTGGTAATCATTCACCGGAGTGACCGTGACAAATACCGGGATGTTGGCTGAAAAACAAGGACAAGAGAATTTATCACTCCCAAACCAGTGACCTCCATCCTGTGTCCGGGGGTGTCAGAGAGTCTCAGGTGGGTGCAGGTTACAAATTCTCACCAAATAGTTAAAGAGGCACTCTAAGACTAGTTAAAGTGTAACTCCAGCAACTCAACTCAAGTGTAACTCCAGCCTTGAAAATGTTTCAAGTATAAATACACAATTACCACCATTTCCCTTACGTTTGTTCCCTTTATTCTGTTTCTAATAGATTTCTCCATCTGTCCTCTTCTTCTGCTAGAAATCCTCATTGTCAGTTGGGAGTCTGTGCAATGCCTGAAATGTCCGCAGGCAGAATTTTAAAGTTGTCACCTGAACAGGAATAGAGGGGAAATCCTCCAATGGGGACACTAGTTCCGGTGACAACTGTCTAAGCCTGGCCAAAGGATGGGTAGAATTTTGAACAAAAAAAACGTGCTAAGAAAGTCTGTTAGTTCTTCTAATCATTAGTGGGGCCAAATCCACATTCATTCTTGATCTCAAAAATTGGAGTTGGATGGAAACTTTTTTCTAAAACGGGCGCATTCCTAACAATGTGTGTGGTTTTCGTTCGGTAAAGTCTATTCATTCCAAAATCAAATGATAAAGTGGTTCAAAAGGCTCTGCAAATGCCCCACAACCGCGCAAACTGCACATGGTTGCTGTGCTCTACTGCAGGGTTCTAGGGAATAAAGTAGTTGGCGAGGAGGCGATACAACACCTCCCCACCTGTCAAAAGCTCCCTGAAGAGTGATTTCGAACATGGATTGTTCTTCAGACACTGGAGCTAGTGTGAAGGAGCCCTTACTTCTCAGTGAGATTTGAAAATGACAGTCACATGAGCAGATATGGAAAACCGTGTGTTAAAACTTTGTGAACTCAGCTCTTATGAATAAAGTAATCAAACAACTTACTGGTCATTTTCGGCGTGCCATTATCAGTCACCACAACGGTGGCCGAATATTGGAAATTCACGCTCGCCATTTCATAGGAGTCGTAATTCAGAGTATTATTGATCTGCGCAAAAGGAGGCAAATGTCTGAACAAAGATTTATCTTTATTGGGATTCAGAACAAAGAGCCAAAATAAAAGTACAAACTTCTCTCCAATAAACTCGACTACCCGGCCCCTATTATAAAGAATCTCCATATTCTCTCATAGGTGGCGGAACGCCTTGTGTGCTTTGTGGGAACCTTAATCACTTCAGGGTTTTAAATGTAAGAGATACGTTCATGTCAACCAAGTTTGTAGGACGTATCTCTTATGTCCTGATCCTCTCCGGCTGTCACAGTTGTTGGCAATAAATGGCTGTCAAAATGCCACTTCTGTGTAAAATGTGACAATATAACAATTAGGGATGCACCGATATCACTTTGTTCTAAGACCGAGTACAAGTACCGATACTTTTTTTTTTTTACAATTTTTTTTTCATTATTTTTTTTACAATTTATTTATTTATTTATTTTTTCTTTACCATTTTATAGATTTTTTTTTTTGTTTTTTTTTACAATGCTTTCTTTTTTTGGGTGGTGGAGGGGACAAGTGGATGGTGTCAGTGTGTTTTTTATTTTTATTTTTTTTACAATTTAATTTTGAAAATATCTAGTAAATTTCTTTCTTTTTTTTAAATTGTTATTATTTTTTTATCAGCCCAGTTGAGGGGGAGGCGGCTTTGGTGAGATATCAGGGGTCTAAACAGACCCCAGTTATCTCCCCTTTGAGATATGGAAAGGGACTGAGAACACAGATTCCCCAGTCCCTTTCTCAGCAGCCTCAGCTGCACCGAAGATGAATGGACAGTAGACAGAGGCTCCTCTCCATTCATAAACTGAGACATCATAAACACAGTTTACGATGCTCAGTTATGAATGGACAGACAGTGTGCGTTCAGAAAAGGAAGGAGCCGGTAAATGACGTATATATACCGGCCCCTTCCTTTGCTCTCCATCCTGAAAGATCTGGGACAGGGGGGACCAGAGGAGGACACAGAGAGCAGGGGCGGATGCAGGGGGACCCTGACAATGAAACAGATCGGGACACAGAGGAGGACACGGGGAGCACAGAGGGGGACCCAGAGGAGGACCCGGGGTGCACAGAGTGGGACTCGGTAAGCATAGAGGGGGACACGGAGGAGGACCCAGGGAGCACAGAGTGGGACTCGGGAAGCACAGAGGGGGACCCAGAGGAGGACACGGGGAGCACAGAGGGGGACTCGGGAAGCACAGAGGGGAACCCAGAGGAGGGCACGGGGAGCACAGAGGGGGACTCGGCAAGCACAGAGGGGGACCCGAAGGAGGACCTGGGGAGCACAGAGGGGGACTCGGAAAGCACAGAGGGGGACCCAGAGGAGGACACGGGGAGCACAGAGGGGGACTCGGCAAGCACAGAGGGGGACCCGGAGGAGGACCCGGGGAGCACAGAGTGGGACTCGGGAAGCACAGAGGGGGACCCAGAGGAGGACACGGGGAGCACAGAGGGGGACTCGGCAAGCACAGAGGGGGACCCGGAGGAGGACCTGGGGAGCACAGAGTGGGACTCGGGAAGCACAGAGGGGGACCCAGAGGAGGACACGGGGAGCACAGAGGTGGACTCGACAAGCACAGAGGGGGACCCGGAGGAGGGCACGGGGAGCACAGAGGGGGACTCGGCAAGCACAGAGGGGGACCCGGAGGAGGACCTGGGGAGCACAGAGTGGGACTCGGCAAGCACAGAGGGGGACCCGGAGGAGGACCCGGGGAGCACAGAGTGGGACTCGGGAAGCACAGAGGGGGACCCAGAGGAGGACACGGGGAGCACAGAGGTGGACTCGACAAGCACAGAGGGGGACCCGGAGGAGGGCACGGGGAGCACAGAGGGGGACTCGGCAAGCACAGAGGGGGACCCGGAGGAGGACCTGGGGAGCACAGAGGGGGACTCGGGAAGCACAGAGGGGGACCCAGAGGAGGACCTGGGGAGCACAGAGTGGGACTCGGCAAGCACAGAGGGGGACCCGGAGGAGGACCCGGGGAGCACAGAGTGGGACTCGGGAAGCACAGAGGGGGACCCAGAGGAGGACACGGGGAGCACAGAGGGGGACTCGGGAAGCACAGAGGGGAACCCAGAGGAGGGCACGGGGAGCACAGAGGGGGACTCGGCAAGCACAGAGGGGGACCCGGAGGAGGACCTGGGGAGCACAGAGGGGGACTCGGGAAGCACAGAGGGGGACCCAGAGGAGGACACGGGGAGCACAGAGGGGGACTCGGCAAGCACAGAGGGGGACCCGGAGGAGGACCCGGGGAGCACAGAGTGGGACTCGGGAAGCACAGAGGGGGACCCAGAGGAGGACACGGGGAGCACAGAGGGGGACTCGGCAAGCACAGAGGGGGACCCGGAGGAGGACCCGGGGAGCACAGAGTGGGACTCGGGAAGCACAGAGGGGGACCCAGAGGAGGGCACGGGGAGCACAGAGGGGGACTCGGCAAGCACAGAGGGGGACCCGGAGGAGGACCTGGGGAGCACAGAGGGGGACTCGGGAAGCACAGAGGGGGACCCAGAGGAGGACACGGGGAGCACAGAGGGGGACTCGGCAAGCACAGAGGGGGACACAGAGGAGGAGCCGGGGAGCACAGAGTGGGACTCGGGAAGCACAGAGGGGGACCCAGAGGAGGACACGGGGAGCACAGAGGGGGACTCGGCAAGCACAGAGGGGGACCCGGAGGACGACCTGGGGAGCACAGAGGGGGACTCGAGTATTAATTATTAAAGGTGTTACTTTGGAGTGCGGCCGTGCTTTCCCTAATTTTTTGCCACTTGACCTTGCTGAGCCGGCACCCTTCATCTCCTTTAGATCAGGACGGTGTGAACACAAGTGGAATCACCTGGAGCGGTAATTACCTTCATAAGGAAGGGTTATAACCCCTGTCAGGTTTTTTAATTGTCATTTCTGTCCCATTGCAGAAAATTCCCTTTACTTCCTGTCCCATAGCCACAACAGGAAGTGAGAGGAAATTTCCCTTCTATTCCTGTTCTGGTGAAAACCCAAAATGTGGGTTTTGCTTTCACTTTCGGTGATAACGGTAAACAGGACAAATAGAGAGGGGGAATCTCCCTAATGGGGGCACAGACAGCAATAAATACCGACAGGGGTTCTAATCCCTCTCCACTCTATCCAAAACTAGAAAAAAAAAGTTTTGCCTTTAGTTATACTTTAAGTAATGACAAAGTTTTTGCCAAATAAACAGAGGGATTGTAAAAGCTGATCTGCTCCATAGGGGGTTACAGGGGTGAGAACTGAATGTAATATATTTCTATAGGGACATTTATGTATTTATACATCATACCCCCCCCCCCCCCCCCCATAATCACCTTATTTAAGGGAGAATACATTTAGATCAGTTAGGATCTGTTTCCACTAGTGCGGCTTGTCATGTGACTCTGGACACATAAAGTCGCATGATAAGTCCCAACCCATTGATTTCAATGGCGCCCATTCCAATCTATGCAACCTAATGTTGCAGCGACTTTGAAAAGGTGCCTGCACTACTTTGATGCGACTTTGTCTTAGGGAGTGTAAAGTCAGATCAAAGGCGCGCTCAAAGTTGCATCAAAGTCACACTCTAAATGGCGCAACTTTGGAGTCGCACTAGTGGAAACACAGCCTTATTCTCTCCCCATAGCTGAGCTCCTCCATTCAGTTTAGCTTTTCTTCCCATCAACCCTTCCCAGTTAAGGTAGCCTGGCTCCTGGTGGGAACAATGTGGCCAATATGGAATTTCCTGATCCAGTCCACACTCACCTGCAGCTGGTTGCCCATCATGCGGAAGGAATACAGGGAGTTGGCGTTGGAAATGATGGAATAGGTGAGGCCGGTGCTGCTATAATCGGGATCCGTACAGCTCAAAGTCGCAAGTATGTCTCCAACCGGAGCGTTCTGTGGAACCTGCTTCCTATTTGTGGAAGAGAACGAGGGGTTAATATTACCGAGAGAGCATCTGATCTCAGTATTCACAACACAAGAGATCCACAAATCATCAAATACAGATAAAAACCAAATACCACGTCTCTTATTCTGTATGTATGGACTCTGCACAGTACCACTTCTCTTGTCCTCTATGCCGGGTGTAATTCGCGGTATCTGTTTTTATTCTGTATGTATGGACTCTGCACAGTACTACTTGTCTTGTCCTGTATGTCGGGTGTAATTCTCGGTATCTGTTCTTATTCTGTATGTATGGACTCTGCACAGTACCACTTCTCTTGTCCTGTATGTCGGGTGTAATTTTGGGTGTCTGTTCTTATTCTGTATGTATGGACTCTGCACAGTACCACTTCGCTTGTATCGATCTATGTTGTGGTATATGGCGTTGTGTCATACTCACACCACAAGGGCAGGGCTGCACTGCGGAGCGATGTCATTGACGTTAGTGACGGTAATGGTGACGGTAGTGGTGGCGTTGTCACAGCGCTGGTAGCGGTCATAGGCTCGGACCATCAGGGTGGTGGTGACCAGTGATGGGTTGGTGTCCAGGTCCAGGTTAAATGTTGTTCTGATCATCCCAGTACCTAAAAGAAGAACAGTAGACATTGTACGGTCACATAAAGATTTATTACCGAGAATCACGGAACTCCTGTACTTCCAGGGACAAGGATAGGCGTGAGCAGGAAGTGTCACCTCCGGTTTATAATCCGTGATGCTGCAGTCTGCAATAGTCATTGGCAGGAGGTATAATAAGGAAGACCAGAGGTGTCAGCAGTCTGTAGGGTGAGGAGTAAGATGAGTTTTAGGTTGAGGGGGGGTCAAATGTGAGTTCCACCTGTACCCATCCAAATTAGGCCGGCCATCCCGGACGAGCCCCCAACTTCTCTATGTAAGCAAACCAACAGGGTTCACAGGTGATATCATTGATCCACAACAGCCATGACCCTGTTTGGTCAACAATGTCACCTGCGTTTACAAACATCAGCCGGCTGTGGACCTGTCCATGGGAGCAGCATCGTCTGCACCAGGTCAATGTGACGCCGGGTCATCAAAATGAAGGCCCCCATTCACTCTTCATGGTTGGAAATCATGGACAGAATCGCCTTTGTTTTTCAATTTTTTTTTGCACACGTTTAAAAAATCATTTTAGACCCGAAAGCCCCCCAAACATTATATATTTTCTGAAAGTAGAGACCTCGGAGAATAAAATGGTGGTAGTTCTAAAATTTTTACGTCGCATGATATTTGCAACAACAGTTTGTCAAGCACAAAACTTCAGTAAAAAATACAATAAAATTAATTTTAGAACGCACAAACGCAATATATTACCCAATTTTTTGGAGGTTGCGTTGAGTAAAATAATACCCAACATGTCAAATGTAAAATTTACATAGGACCAAAAAAAACGACAATCTTCGACACCCTATTAAAGGCCCCTGCAAGCCATTTAATTGTGAATAATGGACCTACCTTCCATTGAAGCTAATGGAGCACAGATGGGTTGCAGATGTCACCAGGAATGATGTTTTACATGTCACTTGGTTCTTTCTAGCTAGGCGAGATCAGCCAACAGATGTTCACTGGTCTCCCTCCCCACCCCCCAGCATCACCCAGGAACCATAGCCGGGGAGTGGGGGGGTTGATGGCAGGGAATCCGGGAAAATTCGAGGCTCACAGAAAGGGATTGGGCACAGGGAGTGTGTGTAGAACCTCCAACTCTGCCCACCACCCCCAACCATACCAGACCACACACCCTCAACCATTGGCAAATTCCCCCCCTTCCTTTGCAAGGTGTCCTCCTATTGAGGGGACAAGGGCCTTACTTGCACACACGGTCCCCAAAAAAGGATGTGGGGGTTGCAGAGGGAGGTTATCGGAATCAAGAAAGCCACCCTTTCACCCATACTCCTTCTAACCAAGTCTTGCAAACTGGCCTTGAAAAGGACCATTACAAGATTCACCTCCCATAGACTTTAGTAGGGTTTGAGGCTACATTTGGGTCTGCAGATATCCTGATGGGTGCGTCAAATCTCCTGTAAACTGACCTCTGCCCAGTTCACTCATTCCTAGTGAGGAGGAAAGGCACACAGAGCAACAAAGAGTGGGTGTGGCTAATTGAATTACCATAATCCAGGGTTTTATGATTTTGGACTTATTGTTAATGTGAATTAATGATGTCATCGTAGGATGGATATTTGGTGGTCATTTTATGGCCACCAAAATCATTTTATGATTTTATTTTGGAATACTGACAATCGTAAAGATGATTCTATATAAAGATATAAATGAACGGTTCTGTTATTGCATCGAATGTATAGATTTGTAGATCGGCCCCTAGAGGGAGCGCTCACCGGCTTGGTGCTATTGCTCTGTGATTCTTAATAGCTGCTGGCTGACCTATTGACTCTCTGGATTACACAGGCCTCCCTATACCTGGTTCGATGTAGTAGATGTTGCTGGGAACGATCAGCTGGTACAGAACATCGGTCCCAGACGCCTTCAGCGTGGTCACCAGATAGCCGGGTCCGCCATTTTCTGGGATGGTGACACTATAGGAGGATGACCTGAGTGGGATGAAGCGGAGCAACAATCAGAAGGCAGTTCATGTACATAAACACAGCTTACAGAGCAGGGGGAGGAAGAACACTGATGAAATGTGAATTCCTGTTCAGGCAACTCCGCAGCCGTGCGAAAATCTGAAATATATATTTATTTGGATGCAACCAAACATCAGAATGCAACTAGCCCTGGTGGGAATCATGAATTCTTGGCCTGCACCTACACAAGGCTCAACACTTCGGAGACTATTTATGAAAAATTGGCATTTATCCAGCAAATCTGCATATATATTTATTCTGTGTGAATTGGGCAAAAACAAACATCTTCTAGTCTATTTTCTCCTCTGAACTAATGTTATGGGCAGTAAGTTAAAACTGTATTATGGCCTGTATAGATGAATCTGAGGAGGAAATACGTAAACCTTCATAACAAGGTAACAATTCTAGAGAACGCTACAGGGAATTAGCAAATAAATGAAGACGATTGGTAAAATACATCATTATAGCCACTAGATGGAGCAGGGGAGTATAGGAAATACATATGCCTTTGCAACAAGAGATAGATGTAACAATTCTGGAGAACATTGGAGAGAATTAGAAAATAAATAAGGCCAATTGGCAGTAGTAAAATACCATATAATGGCCAGTAGGGGGTGCAAGAAGCATAGAAAATGCATATGTCTTTGTAACAGTGACCATAACATGATTTCATTTAAAGTGGAGGGCCACCCTGAAAAAAAAAATTGCACCAAAAATCCTAAAAAAGATTAAAAAAAAAGAATTTGAAAAAAAAAAACAATTTTAAACTTACCTGAACCCTTGTTGCTAGGCAGTCTTCCTAATCTGCCTCTTCCTATTCCGCGGCGTGTCCTGCTCCTCGGTGAGCGGCCCCGTTGCCTTCTGGGAACTGTGTGTGTTCTCAGAAAACCACTGGGCCATTCACAGAGCGCCGCGCCGCTCGCGCGTGCGCAGTAGGAGACTGGCAGTGAAGCCGCAAGGCTCCACTGCCTGTTTCCCTTAGTTAGGATGGCGGTGCCGGGACCCGAAAAGCCGAGGGACGGGTCGGCCTCGGGCGGCCGACATCGTGGGCACCCAGGACAGGTAAGTCTACTTATTTAAAGTCAGCAGCTACAGTGTTTGTAGCTGCTGACTTTAAAAAAAAAAATTCGCTGTCCGGAATCCCGCTTTAAGCCACTTGTATAAAATGCTCCCATCCCCTCTGTATTAGAAAAGAGGGGATGGGAGCAGCTGGGGAGGAGAGGAGAGACAGTGTCATGTGATCGCAGGGAGCTGATGTGTTATATGATAAAACAGACACTGGGGAACTTCTTGTTCTAATACAGAGGGGATGGGAGCTTTTCAGGTTAAGTATGAGAGCCGAGCAGACAATCCGAGAGGAGAGTGGCTACGTGTTGATAGGAAGAGGGAGGAAGAGGAAGCGGGAGCTGAAGACAGGCAGAGAGGAGAATAGGAGAGCTGCGTGTGATGCAAACATGCACAGACCACGATCTCTCGGCTTAGCAGACATGGTAATCGTGGTCAGAACTCGGGGGGGGGAGTCAGGAAATGGCATTATCAAACAGCTATTGTAGGCATGGGCGTAGCATAAGGGGTTGCAGGGGTCACAATAGCAACCCTAGCTCCAGGGGGCCCCTGCAGCCTCCCTGTCATATTATCATATCCTCCACAAAATCCAGCTCGGATCTGCCTTAGGGCCCCACCGCCACTCTCCAGTACTGGGCTTCTACTTTGCCTTCCACAGTCCACACCCCTCTGTTCCCATTGGCTGGGAAGATGCTGTGAGCCATTTCCTGAATGGAGAGGAGCATGGGGTGAGAACAGCCCAGGATGGGGAAGTGTCTGTGCTGGCAACATGGAATGGTAACCGAGCTCAGCGAGGCAAGAGGAGGAGAATGCAGTCCTGTAGCCATGATGGGACCGATGTCACTGGTGAGGTATGACACCGCTCAGTGTCTCCTAGTCACTAGCTGGGATTCTCTATACCCCCCCATCCCACCCCACCCACCCACCCCACCCCCACACCCGGGGATGTCTACTTACCCCACTTCCCTGACAACTGGGGAAAAGACATGCACAGATGAAGCCGAGGAGCATAGAAAATATGTCTTTTGCAACAAGAGATATGATGTAACAATTCTAGAGAAGGCTGGAGGGAACTGACAAATAAATAAAGCCAATTGTCAGTAGTAAAATACCACATTATGGCTACTATATGGAGCTAATTAGCATTGAAAATACATACATCTTTGTAACAAGGGATACAATGCAACAATGGCGGCACAGTGGTGTAGTGGGTAGCACTTTCACCTAGCAGCACTAGGGTCGCTGGTTCAAATCCCAACCACAACACCATCTGCCTGGAGTTTTCATGTTCTCCATGTGCCTAGGTGGGTTTCCTCTGGCTACTCTGGTTTCCTCCTACACTCCAAAGACATGCTGGTAGGTTAATCAGATCCTGTCCATAAATTGGCCCTAGTATGTGTATGTGCTTGTAAGTGCGTCGGGACCTTGGAGGGTAAACAGCCGCACTATATCAACATCCGCTCGGAAGAAAACCATCTGGCCTTTGGGAAGAAGCTCAAGACCCATCTCTTCTGAAGACCCAAATGGACACTGGTGGCAAAAAGCGCCTTGAGGCGATTAAGTTTGCATATGTAGCACTATACAAGTTACTCATTCATTTACAATATACAGGGATATGGGAAATTATATTTCTACTAACACACACAGGTTGAACTTGATGGGCTGTTGTCTTTATTCAACCTTACCTACTATGTAACTATATGACAATTGTAGAGAAAACTAGAGGGAATTAGCAAAAAAAGTAACCAATTTGAAGTAGTAAAATACCACATTATGGCCATTAGATGGAGCTGAGTAGCCTGGGAAATACTTCCAACTTTGTAACATGAGACACAATGTAACAATTCCAGAGAACACTAGATGGACTCCAGACAGAATGAATGTACATGCAGATTCACTGGACAAATGACTATGCGATTTTTTTCATAAATAGACCCCCTTGGTGTTCCTAGAATGTCAGGCAGGGTATGGAGAGAGGCAGTTCAGGCGATTGCACCCCATAGCTTTCGAAGGTTACATCACGCATGAATCTTTACTTATCACTGCTCACTGACAAAGAATGAAGGTGAGACACAAAACGGGTCGCTGGGGCTGAACACGGTCAATGGGAGCAGATCATTCATATAATGTGGTATGAATGGGCTTCGGACTGCTGTTGCCATTTGGAACTCTAAAGGGTTAATTGTGACCCCAATAGCCACCAGCGTCAGTCATCTCTCTGGGGCTGCAGAAATAAGATCTCAACACCCCATATTCTGCAGAAGCTATGGTGGTCTCAGTTTTTGTTAATTCTACAACAAATTAATACTCTGAAGTGTGCGGCAAAAGAAGAGTGAGACTCCCTTGTCTACTTTCATGGTAAGTGCAATACGGGGTCCAAACCAGGGATTCCACACCGGAGGGTGCTAATAATAATTTAGGAGCTCACCGCTTTTTAGGAACCCCCCGTCCACCCCCTCTTGCACCCTCTTACGAGAAGTTGACACTGTTTTGGTAGACAGGAAGAACTTTGACGTTGAGTGTCCCATTGCACGTGTTGCCCGCCGTATCATTGACCTGGATCTGCAGCTGATAATTCTGGAAGGGAGATTGCATCCGATTAATGAGAGACAGATCAGGATTTTTCTGTAAACTGAGAGTTATTAGAAGATGGCAACTGATAGACCACATGAAAAACAAAAAAATGTAAAAGAGGACAACATGGCTACATCCCAATAGAAAAGACTATAATGGGGACTTGACCAGTAAGATAGTCCCAATAATAGTCATAGCGTACCTGATAGACCACATGACCCGTGCCTTCCCTCTAAGCTGCTCCAACAATAGCAGCTGATGATAGATCCATTATTCCTAAATTCAGTATGGACCCTACAAACACTCCCCTACCGATATTCTGGGAGAGGAAGACGTGATGACGCGGCAGGAACCAGGACTGCCACCACCTTTGCGTTCCACCCCATAATCCCTTGTTACTGAAAGTATGTGGTAGAGACCCCCAAATTACGTCCATGGGGTGTAAACAATCCAAGGTACTCGGTGGGAGTTAAAAACGTCTTTTCCTCAAATGGGTGTGAAACGTGTGAAGACAAAAACCAGAAACACAGGAAGCATCAATGGGTACCAGTATTCTTATATATCAAGGGGTCACGCAACACAAAGTAGTTAGTTTTAATAGTAAAATCCAACACATTTTAAGGTGGGCAACTTCTCTTCTTCAGGCACAACAGAGTATTATCCCCGAAGATAAGATGATGTCCACCCTGAAACGCGTTGGATTTTAAACATAAAAACAACTGATAGTGAATGATAGATCACATGATCCGTGTCTTCCCTCTGAATTGCTGCAACAATGGCAGCTGATAGATCACCTGACCTGTGCCATCCCCATGAACTGCTGCAAAATTGAAAGCTGATAGACCCCATAACTCATGACTTCCATCTCAACTGCTGAAACAATGGTAGCGGATACCGTAAAACACTCCAGAAATAGAATTTAATTCAATAAAAAAGACCAAAAACCAGCCCAAAAAATTCTTCTCTTACTTGTATTGCTTGGCTTGAAGCTCATTTTTTTAACCAATAAATGTACCCCCCCTCCCAATTCCCCTAGGGCAGTGATGGCGAACCTTGGCACTCCAGATGTTTTGGAACTACATTTCCCATGATGCTCATGAACTCTGCAGTGTAGT
This sequence comes from Lithobates clamitans, assembly GCA_037952925.1. NCBI lineage: Eukaryota > Metazoa > Chordata > Amphibia > Anura > Ranidae > Lithobates > Lithobates clamitans. The sequence continues at coordinate 235,739 of JBBGZY010001059.1, read as the reverse complement.
TGAGCATCATAGGAAATGTAGTTCCAAAACATCTGGGGTCCCGAGGTTCACCATCACTGCCCTAGGGAGTATTCCTGGAAGATTCTGAGGGCTTCTGTTGGGTACATAGGTATAATATAGACAAATCAGGAATTTCATTATACATTTAGAAATAAATGAGAAGTTCTAGACAGGGGTGAAGAGAGTACACCCTCCCCCCATGCCCCCGGGGTCATACGCACATACAATCTTCCTATGGTTGGGAGTACATGAGATGGCAGAGAGTGCTGGAATAGCCAATAAACATTGAGTGGGACTCACCAAATTCGCATTGGCGAATCCTGCAGCAGGAGCTTGGACAGTTCCATCAGGTGAGATGGTAAATGGAGACGGGCTGGGAGAGGTGATCTTATACTGCAAGGAATGGAAAAAGGATTCACTGAGCAATACCACATAACATATACACTATACAGAGAGATACTACATAACATATACAGTATATATAAAGATAATATATAACATACTGTATACCACATATAGAGATACTGTCAGAGGCGGCTCTAGACTTTGTGAGGCCTTAGGCAAAACTTAGACATGAGGCCCCACTGTATTATGAACTGTATTAGGAGGGTACAGTATAGGGGAGTGGACAGTACAGGGGGTAGGTAAGTGGGCATAATAAAGATATATTTTCCTCAAGCAGAGCTGCACAGGGAAGCTGCTCTCACAGATCCTACCTATTCTGGTAGGCTGTCACAAAGAGAGAAATAAAGGGGGATGGGTGGAGGGAGAAAGAAAGAGAGATGGAAAGAGAGAGAGATGGAAAGAGAGATGGAAGGAAAGAAAGAAAGATGGAAGGAAAGAAAGAAAGATGGAAGGAAAGAAAGATGGAAAGAAAGATAGAAAGGTAAGAAAGATGAAAAGAAAGAAAGATGGAAAGGAAAGAAAGAGAAAGATGGAAGGAAAGAAAGAAAGATGGAAGGAAAGAAAGAAAGATGGAAAGGAAAGAAAGAGAAAGATGGAAGGAAAGAAAGAGAAAGAAAGATGTAAAGGAAAGAAAGAAAGATGGAAAGAAAGATGGAAGGAAAGAAAGATGCAAAGGAAAGAAAGAGAAAGAAAGATGGAAAGAAAGATGGAAGGAAAGAAAGATGGAAAGAAAGATGGAAGGAAAGAAAGATGGAAAGGAAAGAAAGAGAAAGATGTAAAGGAAAGAAAGAAAGAGAGAAAGAAGGAAAGAAAGAAAGAGAAAGAAAGATGGACAGGAAAGAAAGAGAAAGAAAGATGGACAGGAAAGAAAGAGAAAGAAAGATGGACAGGAAAGAAAGAGAAAGAAAGATGGACAGGAAAGAAAGAAAGATGGACAGGAAAGAAAGAGAAAGAAAGATGGACAGGAAAGAAAGAGAAAGAAAGATGGAAGGAAAGAAAGAAAGATGGACAGGAAAGAAAGAGAAAGAAAGATGGACAGGAAAGAAAGAGAAAGAAAGATGGACAGGAAAGAAAGAAAGATGGACAGGAAAGAAAGAGAAAGAAAGATGGAAGGAAAGAAAGATGGAAGGAAAGAAAGATGGAAGGAAAGAAAGATGGAAGGAAAGAAAGATGGAAAGGAAAGAAAGATGGAAGGAAAGAAAGATGGAAGGAAAGAAGAAAGATGGAAAGAAAGATGGAAGGAAAGAAAGATGGAAAGGAAAGAAAGAGAAAGATGTAAAGGAAAGAAAGAAAGAGAGAAAGAAGGAAAGAAAGAGAAAGAAAGATGGACAGGAAAGAAAGAGAAAGAAAGATGGACAGGAAAGAAAGAAAGATGGACAGGAAAGAAAGAGAAAGAAAGATGGACAGGAAAGAAAGAGAAAGAAAGATGGACAGGAAAGAAAGAAAGATGGACAGGAAAGAAAGAGAAAGAAAGATGGAAAGAAAGATGGAAGGAAAGAAAGATGGAAGGAAAGAAAGATGGAAGGAAAGAAAGATGGAAGGAAAGAAAGACGGAAGGAAAGAAAGATGGAAGGAAAGAAAGATGGAAGGAAAGAAAGATGGAAGGAAAGAAAGATGGAAAGGAAAGAAAGATGGAAGGAAAGAAAGATGGAAGGAAAGAAAGATGGAAGGAAAGAAAGATGGAAGGAAAGAAAGACGGAAGGAAAGAAAGATGGAAGGAAAGAAAGATGGAAGGAAAGAAAGATGGAAGGAAAGAAAGATGGAAAGGAAAGAAAGATGGAAGGAAAGAAAGATGGAAGGAAAGAAAGATGGAAGGAAAGAAAGAGAAAGAAAGAAAGAAAGAAAGAAAGAAAGATGGAGAGAAAGAAGGAAAGAAAGAAAGAGAAAGAAAGAAAGAGAAAGAAAGATGGACAGGAAAGAAAGAGAAAGAAAGATGGACAGGAAAGAAAGAGAAAGAAAGATGGACAGGAAAGAAAGATGGACAGGAAAGAAAGAAAGAAAGAAAGATGGACAGGAAAGAAAGATGGAAAGGAAAGAAAGAGAAAGAAAGATGGAAAGAAAGGGAAGGAAGGAAAGAAAGAGAAAGAATGACAAAAAGAATGGAAATAAAGGAAGAAAGAAAGAGAGAGGGATGGAAAAAGAAAGAAAGAAAGATGGACAGGAAGAAAGAAAGAGAAAACATGGAATGAAAGAAAGAAGGAAAGAAAAAGAAAGAAGGAGAGGGGGATGTGGAAAGAATGAAGGAAAGAGACAAAAAGAATGGAAAGAAAGAGAGGGGGATGGAGGAAGAAGGGAAGGAAGAGCATCCCCTACATCAGTGTACTCACTGGGAGGCAGAAGGGACTGGATGGATCAGACTCCACTTTTCGTTTTCGGTTTGCTGGTCTTCAGCTTGAATCTTCCCGCCCACACATCCCCTTCTGTGAGGCAGAACAGAGAACACTGCCGAGGAGAGTGGGCGGGGCAGACACAGGAGGAGAGGGCGGGAGGAGGAGGAGCAGAAGCTCTCTCTCCTCTTCTGTCTGGCTGTGCGGGCAGCAGGGGGAGGGGGGAGATCTGTCAGAGCTCTACTGAGCGGCTCTCCCTCCCTGTCTGTGATCCGGAGATGTATGTGAGCTCCGGTCACACACGTCTCACTCGCAGCATGTTATCTCTCCCTGTAGCAGGGCGAGGGGACTCGGGACGGAGATCTCTGCTGCTGAACGAGGCGGCTCTCTAATTAGGTAAACTAGACAGCTGTGCGAGGCCCCTATGACTGCGAGGCCTGAGGCCACCGCCTATTTCGCCTAATTAGAGAGCCGCCTCTGGATACTGTACATGTACACTATATATATATAGAGTGAGAGAGAGAGAGAGAGAGAGAGAGAGAGAGAGAGAGAGAAAGATAATACTGTATAACATACTGTATATACCATATAAAGAGGTTCTATACAACATGTACAGCATATAGATAATAAACAGTATCTCACAAAAGTGAGTACACCCCTTTTCATGTGACAACACTGAAGAAATGACACTTGTCTACAATGTAAAGTAGTGAGTGTACAGTTTGTATAACAGTGTAAATTTGCTGTCCCCTCAAAATAACTCAACACACAGCCATTAATGTCTAAACCGCTGGCAACAAAAGTGAGTACACCCCTAAGTGAAAATGTCCAAATTGGGCCCAAAGTGTCAATATTTTGTGTGGCCACCATTATTTTCCAGCACTGCCTTAACCCTCTTGGGCATGGAGTTCACCAGAGCTTCACAGGTTGTCACTGGAGTCCTCTTCCCCTCCTCCATGACGACATCACAGAGCTGGTGGATGTTAGAGACCTTGCGCTCCTCCACCTTCCGTTTGAGGATGTCCCACAGATGATCAATAGGGTTTAGGTCTGGAGACATGCTTGGCCAGTCCTTCACCTTTACCCTCAGCTTCTTTAGCAAGGCAGTGGTGGTCTTGGGGGTGTGTTTGGGGTCGTTATCATGTTGGAATACTGCCCTGCAGCCCAGTCTCTGAAGGGAGGGGATCATGCTCTGCTTCAGTAGGTCACAGTACATGTTGGCATTCATGGTTCCCTCAATGATCTGTAGCTCCCCAGTGCTGGCAGCACTCATGCAGCCCCAGACCATGACACTCCCACCACCATGCTTGACTGTAGAGACACACTTGTCTTTGTCCTCCTCACCTGGTTGCCGCCACACACGCTTGTCACCATCTGAACCAAATAAGTTTATCTTGGTCTCCTCAGACCACAGGACATGGTTCCAGTAATCCATGTCCTTAGTCTGCTTGTCTTCAGCAAACTGTTTGTGGGCTTTCTTGTGCATCATCTTTAGAAGAGGCTTCCCTCTGGGACGACAGCCATGCAATTTTATGCAGTGTGCGGCGTATGGTCTGAGCACTGACAGGTTGACCCCCCACCCCTTCAACCTCTGCAACAATGCTGGCAGCACTTATACATCAACGGTACTGTATAACATACTGTATATAGGATATATACATAGATACTATATACAATGTACAATATAGATAGAGATACCATATAACATATGCAGTATACAGACAGATACCAGTATACAACATATATATATATATATAGAGAGAGAGAGAGAGAGAGAGAGAGAGAGAGAGAGAGAGAGAGAGAGAGAGAGAGAGAGAGAGAGAGAGAGAGAGAGAGAGAGAGAGAGAGAGATACTATACAACATAAACACTCTGCATATGACATACGGTAATTATTATACATAGAGATATTATACAACATATTCACTATATATAGAGATGTTTTAAGTTACTTTGTAACTCATCAATCTTGTATGCATCATCAGAAAATATAAGCGTAGAAAGTGATAAATGTGTCCAGAACGGTCCTCTTAGTACAGATTTGCCACCCATGTGGGTGACTTCCTATTGGTTGCACTTGGATTTCCACACTTTGTACTTCACTAATACTATACTATTGTATATTGACAAGTCCCAATTGGGGAGATTTTCCATCACTTCCCTGCTCCACCCAACACAAAATAAAATTCTTTGGCTGGAGCTGGGGTTTGGTCAGTGACTGTGAGAGATAAATATTTCTGCCACAACTTTCTTACACCATATTATGTTATAGGCACCTTACCGTCACTGTTGTATTTTTGGGTAACACCACAGTGTAGATGGGGCTGGAGGCCGGAACATTGGAGTAGACTTCAACAGTGTCTCCAACTGCCAAGAGAAAAAAATAATTAGATCCATTATTCCTAAAATCAGTATGGACACTACAAGCACTCCCCTACAGATCTTCTGGGAGAGGAAGCCATGATGGCACTGCAGGAACCAGGACTGCCACCACCACCACCATCTTCCTCAAATGGGTGTGAAAACAAAAACCAGAAACCAGAGTATCTACGGCTACCAGTGTGTATATCGAGGGATCACAAAATACAAAGTAGCTATTTTTAATGGTAAAACCTGACACGTTTCAAGGTGAGTAACTCCTCTTCCTAAAGGACAAAAGAGTATTAGAAGGCTATTGATAATGCTATTTTATCCCTGAAGAGGAGACGGTGCTCACCCTGGAACATGTTGGATCTTAACACTAAAAATAGTGATTTTCTTAAGCTATCATCTAATGCAGGGCTCTCCAAACTTTCTAAATAAAAGGGACAGTTTATTATCCTTTTGGGGGGGGGGGGGGGGCAGACTGTGATTAGTGGGAGTAGAAAATGTACAGCCATCAGTAACAATGCCCTATCTTTGGTGTCAGTGGGAGGAAAAGTGCCCCATCATTGGTGTCATTGGGAGTAATAGTGCCCTATTATTGGTGTCTTTGAGAGGAATAGTGCCCCATTGTTGGTGTCAGTGGGAGGAATAGTGTCTTATCATTGGTGACCATGAGAGGAATAGTCCCCCTCATTGGTGTCAGTGGGAGGAATAGTGACCCATTATTGATGTCAGTAGGAGGAATAGTGTCCCATCATTGGTGTCAGTGGGAGGAATAGCGCCCCATCGTTGGTGTCAGTGGGAGGAATAGTGACCCATCTCATATTACTATTGATTTACTATCCATTTATACGCTAACTATCTATTTATACGGGCGGACCGTTTTTTAGGTGGACCTGAACGGATGCTCCATGCAGGCCTATGGAGCAGCGGATGTCAGCGGTGACATGTCCGCTGACATCTGATTCTCTAAAATCAGACGTATGGCGATACGTCTCCTCATCCATCCTGGCGGATCGGACATGCTGTCAGTTTTCGACCGATCTCTCCAAAGGAATCAGCGGCGCAGTTTCAGTGAGCAGAGACGGACCTGTCATCCTCCAGCTCAGTGGAGATCATTGGAGAGATCTCCCGCTGAGCTGGCGGATTCCACTGAAACGGATCCGCCTCGTGTGGAAGGGGCCTTACAGTCACTCCATCTTTGCGCTTACAGTTCCTTTTCCTATACTTGGGATCAAGCCAGGGTTGCTGAAGTATGGAAACCTCTTCTTTGGGACCCATTAGGTTGCATTCACAGCTGAGCGTTTTGTAGCTCACAGCCTGAAGTTCGAAGCCTCTAAACAAGCAAAATCCTCTTCATTTCAATGGCCCCTGTTCACGCACACATGTGAGCAGGGGCCATTGAAAACAATGATATTTTGCTTGTTGAGTGTCTTCAAGCTTTGAGCTACAAAACGATCAGATGTGAATGCAGCCTAAAGCATACGGGAAGCACCGAAACCCCATTGTGGGCCCAGTAGAGCGGCGGTGAGCCAATACCCTGCTTTCCGTTTGAACCTGAGTTATGGACTATTTTGACTTTGTTAACTGAAGTGAGCTATTTTGTTTTCTGGGCTGTTTGCCTGTCTTGTACAGAGATATAATTGTGGAATTGTATTGCTAAAACCTATCACGTACCTGGTAGCAGAGCCTGAAATGATGAGGAAGGCCTCTCTTACACCTCTGACTCTGAGCCCCTGATAGTGTAGACAGGAGGCGCAAAAGTCGAGTGACACGAGTGCCTGTAAGTCTGGCCAGTAGTGGAGCGGGTATGCATGCCAGGCAGGGGAGTCGTCAGTAGTCTTCTGCGAAGCAGGCAGGCTGGTAGACAGCTGGAGGATGGCAGACTGAAGCAGGCTGGTACTGGCGACAGCGGGCAGATGAGGCATGCACTGTTAGCAGATGTAGAACAGCAGGAAGTGTCAGGAAGCAGAGTCAGGTAAGCCAGGTCATACACTGGCAGGACGGATCAGGTACAGAGTAGCAGGCAGGAGCGTGGTCTGGTTACAAGCTGGGTCAGGAGCCAATCAGTGGAAGAGAATGGAGCAGACAGAAGCGGAGGTCAAGGACAAGCCGGGGTCGGTGCAGGCAGAGTCAGGCAAGCTGGGTCAGCAACTGGAATCAGGATACAGAATCACAGGGTCACAGGATACAAGGGAGGCTGAAAGACAAAGCACTGATCTAGAGCACTGACAATTTAAATTGCACATTTGGCGCCAACATCTGTCACCTGTGCACGTGAGGACGCTGAGGCGCATGTGTTTGCACATGTGTGCCCATATGTATTTGCGCATATGTATTAGCCAAATTTCTACATGTATGAGAGGGAGCATAAATAGATGCTATGCACAGAAGTTCACCTAGAGCAGGGATATGCAATTAGCATACAGCTGTTGCAGAACTACAACTCCCATGAGGCATAGCAAGACCACAAGCATGACACCCAGAGGCAGAGGCATGATGGGACTTGTAGTTTTGCAACAGCTGGAGATCCAATAATTGCATATCCCTGGCCTAGAGGAACCATGTTGTCTACTGGCATGCCCTTCCTGACAAATCCCAACATGTTTCGAGGTGGGAATCTCCTCTTCTTCAGGGATACAACAGTTTCAATGTGATGTTGTGGATGCTTTTTAACCCTGAAGAAGAGATGGTGCTCACTTTGAAATGCGTTGGTTTTTAACAATAACAGCAGCTATTCTTCCTTTAACGATTCTTTAGCAGTCCTATCTGGAGGCCTATCTCTTGCTGGGGTTTACATACAGCATTGCCCGGCTATTTTATCAGGAAGCTCCATAGAGATGGGGGTCAGAATGTTGTGTGGTCCGCCATACCTTCTTTATACAATTTTTGCTGTTGAGCATGAAAATGTACCTCATCCATGTTAATAGCCGGGGGTTGACTATTGTGTGACCCCTATGTTTATGAAAACTGGTACCCCTGGAAGCACCCTATTACTGGAGCTGTGTGGTCACATGGTGATGGGCAAGGTGTTGGGAAACCGTCTTACCTTGGCTGGAGAACTTCGGCTCACACAGCGGCTTCGGGAGGTCTTCTGAGATGTTGACAAACAGCTGACCGGTGACGGTCTCATTGCCGCATACGGCGGTGATCTGCAGGATGTACTCATTCACCACTTGTGCGTTCAGAGTCGCCGTGCTGCTGAGCGTGATCTAACAGACAAATCGTAGTGAGGTCATACACCTGACATCATCACACATATTCTGCCATTTCCAAATCTGCCACCTCCTGCCCCTGGGGAACTACAAGTCCCAACATAGAGCACAGAGAGTCAATAAGGTTTGTAGCTCTCTCTGAAAATATTCCCTTTCAGTGGTCTCCAAACTGCAGCCCTTTGTTTGGTTTTATCCAGCCCTTGGGGCACTACTTCCATCCATTGATACCAACAATGCAACATAATTACCCCCACTGACACCAATGAAGGGACAGAATTCCTCCCTATGACACCAAAGATTGGGCACAGTTCCTCCCAATTACACCAATAATGGGGCACAATTTCTCCCAATGACACCAAAGATGGGGCACAATTCTTCCCAATGGCACCAAAGATCGGGCACAATTCTTCCCAATGGCACCAAAGAGGGGGCACAATTTTTCCCAATGGCACCAAAGATGGGACACAATTCTTCCCAATGACACCAAATATGGGGCACAATTCTTCCCAATGGCACCAAGGATCGGGCACAATTCTTCCCAATGGCACCAAAGATGGGACACAATTCTTCCCAATGACACCAAAGATGGGACACAATGCTTCCCAATGACACCAAAGATGGGACACAATTATTCCCAATGGCACCAAAGATGGGACACAATTCTACCCAATGGCACCAAAGATGGGGCACAATTCTTCCCAATGGCACCAAAGATGGGGCACAATTCTTCCCAATGGCACCAAAGATGGGGCACAATTCTTCCCAATGGCACCAAAGATGGGGCACATTTCTTCCCAATGGCACCAAAGATGGGGCACATTTCTTCACAATGACACCAACAATGGGTCGCAATGACGCCAATGATAGGGCACAATTCCTCCCACTGACACCAAAGATGGGGCATTGTTTATTCCCACTGACCTCAGGACCTTTTCTACTCCCAGTGGCCACAGTCTGGCCCCCCTAAAATCTGAAAAACTCGCCTTTTGTTTAGAAAGTTTGGAGATCCCTGCTTTGGATGGAGCGGGGAGGAGTGCAGACTTCTGTTAGGATCTCATTGCTGCCTGAGACTCCGTTGGGAAGATTTCACTTCACTTCCTGTACTAGGAGCGAAGTTGTCACCTGGACTGTGGACAGGAAGTAAGAGGAAGTCTCCTAATTTGGGACACACATGACACGGACCTTAGAACCTCCCCAGCTCCGATAGAATAGAGTAATAGAAAAGGGTTTACTTGATTTGCACTAAAGAAATACATTAAGCCCCTTGTTGGGTGCTGCCTGAGCTTCAAAGAATTAATTGCAAGTGAATCAATTATCAACACGGTGTCGGATTAAAAAGAAACCAATTACATCCCATGGCGAATGATAAATTATAATATGATTGGAGTGTGGTGCAAACTTCCTGGGTGACCTGTCATTGGCCGTTGACTTCAGTATATCCTCTTGGTACCGGTCTCCTCCTGTGCGACACGATGAGTAGATTTGTTTTTTTCAGACAAGGCCTTTGTCACCAATGACTAGAACAAAATGATGTAATGGTGAAGGGCTTTCTCAGCTAAGCACCACCTCCTGCCTGGATGCCTGAGCTAAGGGCAGATGGATTTCAGGAAGTAAATCCTGCATGAATCATCTGCCCTTACTCAAGATGGCCGCAGCCATTGTAAAATGTTACAATCTGATTGCCCAATTTTTTGATCTAACAACTATTTAGGACAATGGTCTATTTTGGTCAGAAACCAATGTTTCTAGTTTGACCCTCCGGCTGAGAGTCATTCTCTGTGCACTCAGCGGGTACCGAGCCTCCCTGGCAGTGCGGCCAGCGCCAGTCTCACCTGTAAATCAAAGACGGTTCCGCTGAGAGTCTGCGTTGGGGTGTTGAAGTACGTTGCCGGTGGGATGACGCTGGTGATGGTGACGGTGGGGTTGTGGCTGGTACAGTTGATCAGGCTGAAGTTATGGACGGAGGTGCCGATGGGAGAACTTTCTTTGATGGATACCGTGTCCGGCAAGGAGAGGAACTCCACTGCAAAACAGAAGACACAAAGTACAGGGGGGGTTATTTGCATCATGATATCCGCTGAGCCTCACCATGGGAACAGAGGCCACCCAATTACAGCTCACATTTATTCTATAAATGGGGGGTCTCCAAACTTTTCAGTATGAGGGCCACATTGTATAGTTTACAAATGTTCATTAATCAAATAAAAGAAGTTATATAGTAATAAATAAGTAAATATGCTTTACTTCAGGATCACCATCAAAGCCCCCCTTACACCAGGGGGTCCCCATCAGAGCCTCCTTACAGCAGAGTCCACTTTAGTAGTCTCCACTTAAGTCAGAGCCCACCCTTACATCAGAGTCCCCATCGCTATTTTCTTAATACACCCCCCAGATTATTGGGTGCACTAAAAAGGCATATTGCAGTATCTGCAGAGCACAAAGCAGTGAGGGTCTGCAATATAGCTTTCTAACATGCTGGCAGCTTATGGAGCTGACCTGGGGACTCTTTTTCTGCTCCTTCCCTTCTCCTTTTCTGCTCCCATTTGTTTCTTCTTTCCCCCTTCCCTGTTCGTCCCAGGCTCCCCCACCTTGCTCCCTCCCTGCTCCCTCCCTGCCCCCTTCCTGCTCTTTCCCTGCTCCCTCCTTGCCCCCTCCCTGCTCCTTCCCTGCTCCCTCCTTGCTCCCTCCCTGCTCCCTCCTTGCCCCCTCCCTGCTCCTTCCCTGCTCCGTCCTTGCCCCCTCCCTGCTCCTTCCCTGCTCCCTCCTTGCCCCCTCCCTGCTCCCTCCTTGCCCCCTCCCTGCTCCTTCCCTGCTCCGTCCTTGCCCCCTCCCTGCTCCTTCCTTGCCCCCTCCCTGCTCCTTCCCTGCTCCCTCCCCGCCCCCTCCCTGCTCCCTCCTTGCCCCCTCCCTGCTCCCTCCCTGCCCCCTTCCTGCTCCTTCCCTGCTCCCTCCTTGCCCCCTCCCTGCTCCTTCCCTGCTCCTTCCTTGCCCCCTCCTGCTTCTTCCCTGCTCCCTCCTTGCCCCCTCCCTGCTCCTTCCCTGCTCCCTCCTTGCTCCCTCCTTGCTCCCTCCTTGCCCCCTCCCTGCTCCTTCCCTGCTCCCTCCTTGCTCCCTCCCTGCTCCTGCACTGCTCTTTCCTCCCAGTTGCTCTCTCCTCTTTCCCTACCTGCTCGTTCTCTTTTTCCCTTTCATTTTCTGCCCCTTCCCCACTACTTCTCTGCCCTTTTCCCATTCTCTCTGAGCTCCTTTCCTGCTCCTATTCTGCTTCTTCCCTACTCCTTCTCTTCCTACTCTTTTGCCACCTCTGTGCTTCTCCCTCCTTGCTCAATCTCCTCTCCTGCCCCCCCCCCCTCCTCCTCTCTGGCCCTTTCCCCATTTATTCTCAGCTCCTTTCATGTGCCTTTTCCTCTTCTTCCTTGCTTCATCTCTGCTCCTTCCGTACGCCTTCTCTGACCTTTCCCTGTTCCTTCTGAACTCCTTTACTGCTCCTTCTCCTCTCATTCCTTATTCCTTCTCTGTCCTTTTCCCATTCCTTCTCCTCTTCTTCACAACTCCTTCTCTGCCCCTTTCCCGCTCCTTCTCTGCTTGTTCCTGGCACCTTCTCTGATCCTTCCCCACTCCTTCTCAGCTCCTTTCATGCACCTTTTCCTCTTCTTCCTTGCTCCTTCTCTGACCATTGCCTGTTCCTATTGAGCTCCTTTCCTGCTCCTTTTCTGCTCCTTCCCTATTCCTTCTCTTTTTGCCATTCCTTCTCCACTCCTTCCCTACTCCTTCTCTGCCACTTCCCCACTCCGTTCCTACTCCTTCTCTGCCCCTTCCCCACTCCGTTCCCACTCCTTCTCTGCCCCTTCCCCACTCCGTTCCTACTCCTTCTCTGTCGCTTCCCCTCTCCTTTCCTACCCCTTCTCGGCCCTTTCCCTACTCCGTTCCTACTCCTTCTCTGCCGCTTCCCCACTTCGTTCCCACTCCTTCTCTGCCCCTTCCCCACTCCGTTCCTACTCCTTCTCTGCCACTTCCCCACTCCGTTCCTACTCCTTCTCTGCCCCTTCCCCACTCCGTTCCTACTCCTTCTCTGCCCCTTCCCCACTCCATTCCTACTCCTTCTCTGTCGCTTCCCCTCTCCTTTCCTACCCCTTCTCGGCCCTTTCCCCACTCCGTTCCTACTCCTTCTCTGCCCCTTCCCCACTCCTTCCCTACTCCTTCTCTGCCCCTTCCCCACTCCATTCCTACTTCTTCTCTGTCGCTTCCCCTCTCCTTTCCTACCCCTTCTCGGCCCTTTCCCCACTCCGTTCCTACTCCTTCTCTGCCCCTTCCCCACTCCTTCCCTACTCCTTCTCTGCCACTTCCCCACTCCGTTCCTACCCCTTTCTCTGCCGCTTCCCCACTCCGTTCCTACTCCTTCTCTGCCCCTTCCCCACTCCATTCCTACTCCTTCTCTGTCGCTTCCCCTCTCCTTTCCTACCCCTTCTCGGCCCTTTCCCCACTCCGTTCCTACTCCTTCTCTGCCCCTTCCCCACTCCGTTCCTACTCCTTCTCTGCCGCTTCCCCACTCCGTTCCTACTCCTTCTCTGCCCCTTCCCCACTCCATTCCTACTCCTTCTCTGTCGCTTCCCCTCTCCTTTCCTACCCCTTCTCGGCCCTTTCCCCACTCCGTTCCTACTCCTTCTCTGCCCCTTCCCCACTCCGTTCCTACTCCTTCTCTGCCGCTTCCCCACTTCATTCCTACTCCTTCTCTGCCCCTTACCCACTCCGTTCCTACTCCTTCTCTGCCCCTTACCCACTCCGTTCCTACTCCTTCTCTGCCCCTTCCCCACTCCATTCCTACTCCTTCTCTGCCCCTTACCCACTCTGTTCCTACTCCTTCTCTGCCCCTTCCCTACTCCATTCCTACTCCTTCTCTGCCGCTTCCCCACTCCGTTCCTACTCCTTCTCTGCCCCTTCCCCACTCCATTCCTACTCCTTCTCTGTCGCTTCCCCTCTCCTTTCCTACCCCTTCTCGGCCCTTTCCCCACTCCGTTCCTACTCCTTCTCTGCCCCTTCCCCACTCCGTTCCTACTCCTTCTCTGCCGCTTCCCCACTTCATTCCTACTCCTTCTCTGCCCCTTACCCACTCCGTTCCTACTCCTTCTCTGCCCCTTACCCACTCCGTTCCTACTCCTTCTCTGCCCCTTCCCCACTCCATTCCTACTCCTTCTCTGCCCCTTACCCACTCTGTTCCTACTCCTTCTCTGCCCCTTCCCTACTCCATTCCTACTCCTTCTCTGCCGCTTCCCCACTCCGTTCCTACTCCTTCTCGACCCCTTCCCTACTCTATTCCTACTCCTTCTCTGCCCCTTCCCCACTCCATTCCTACTCCTTCTCTGCCCCTTACCTGCTCCGTTCCTACTCCTTCTCTGTCGCTTCCCCACTCCGTTCCTACTTCTTCTCTGCCCCTTCCCCACTCCATTCCTACTCCTTCTCTGCCCCTTACCTGCTCCGTTCCTACTCCTTCTCTGTCGCTTCCCCACTCCGTTCCTACTTCTTCTCTGCCCCTTCCCCACTCCATTCCTACTCCTTCTCTGCCCCTTACCCACTCCGTTCCTACTCCTTCTCTGCCCCTTCCCTACTCCATTCCTACTCCTTCTCTGCCGCTTCCCCACTCCGTTCCTACTCCTTCTCGACCCCTTCCCTACTCTATTCCTACTCCTTCTCTGCCCCTTCCCCACTCCATTCCTACTCCTTTTCTGCCCCTTCCCTGCTCCGTTCCTACTCCTTCTCTGCCCCTTCCCCACTCCATTCCTACTCCTCCTCTGCCCCTTCCCCACTCCATTCCTACTCCTTCTCGACCCCTTGCCCACTCCGTTCCTACTCCTTCTCCGCTCCTTTTTTTGCTCCTTCTTTGCATCTACTTGCTTCCTTCCTGCTCCTCCTCTGGTTCTTCCCCACTCTTCCATGCTCCTTCTCTGCTCCCAACTTTTCCTTCCACCTTCCAGTCTTCCACCCTAATCTCACCTGCTCCATTTCTGCTCTTTCTCATCTTCTTTCCTACTTCCTTCCTCCTGCCTCCCTGCTTCCATCTGCTCTTTCCTTGCTGCCCTTCCTCCTCCCTTCCTGCTTTCACCTGTACAGACACAGCAGCAGACAAGATAGTAAATGATAACACAGATTCGTAATCTCTAACCTGAACTGATCTATAAAACACCCCCAAGCTGGGCACTCTGATTGGGGAAGAGATCAGAGTGCCCAGCGCAGGATTCTGGGTAATAGAAGCACTGCGGTCATGTATGTACCTTGTCCCCAGGTCTCATGGATGAAGAGTAGGGAGATACAAAGTAGCACGGGGGGTAGGGACCCCATGGCTTCAGATGTGGGGGACTCAGGGCGAGGAAGCGGGTGTCTTTCCTACCGCAGATCTCAGGGGGTGTCACCTGTATGGAAACACAGAGGAGATAAGAGACAGGAGACACGGGATGACCACCATGATGGCTCTGTGACACCAGCAAGTTCCACTTCCAAAAGAGCGCGTTGGGGTTTCCAGAAGGGTATTCTGTGCAGGGGTGTTGCTAGGTCTACAAAAGATCTGGGGCTAGAGCCCATAGCAGCGTAGTAAAGAAAGTCATACGCTTGGGTGGGCATATACATGTATATACAGTAATATACATGTATGTGTGTGTGTGTATATATCCCCAGAGAGCCCCCCACCTATATCAGGGTCCCCAGAGAACCCTCCTTACATCAGGGTCCCCAGAGAACCCCCCTTACATCAGGGTCCCCAAGAGAGCCCCCCACTTACATCAGGGTTCCCAGAGAGCCCCCTTACATTAGGGACCCCAGAGAGTCTCCCCCTTAAATCAGGGTCCCCAGAGAGCCTCCCGCTTACATTAGGTTCCCCAGAGAGCCTTCCCCTTAAATCAGGGTCCCCAGAGAGCCTCCCCCTTACATTAGGTTCCCCAGAGAGCCTCCCCCTTGCATCAGGGTCCCCAGAGAGCCCCCCACTTACATCAGGGTCCCCAGAGAGCCTCCCATCCCCTTGGGGACCCCTGCAGAGACTCGGGGCTATGGGCCCCAGATTCAGGGCTATAGCCCCAAAAGCCACCTCCTAGCGACGCCACTGATTCTGTGTATATGGGTATAAATGTAAATTATGGAGAAAGTCTGTGGCCTGCTACCAGATCAGACAATGACAACTCCAGACAGATATAAAAACACTCATTCATGATCTTATATTTACATTCAATTAAACAATAAATGTATTTTAATTTAAAAAAAAAACACAAATCTGACTTGGTATCAAAAATATTGGCCAATCAGGCCACACTGCAGAGCACATGTGCTGACAGAAACATGCTGAGGGGGAGGGGTGATGACTCAAGAGCAGCATGCTGCTGCTCCTAAGCTGTCCAATCACAGGCAGGGGGTACCAAGCTGTGCTGCAGCTGCAGTGGGGGGGGGGGGGTCCAGGACCTTAAAAGATCCCAAGATTGGATGATCCCAAATACAATCTTTTAGTGGGAAAAAAATGTTAATTTGTATTTAAAACTGAGATTTATCCCACATTTACTTTGAAGAATATTATGACATCATCATTATTGGGGGGGCCGGGGGGGGGATAGGTGTGGTGAGATTATTTACTGTCAGACTCTGTAACCTGTAGGCCCCCTTTCCTGTGACAGGTTCTCTTTTGTTTGTCTTTTTATGAGGACAGCAACAGTCGGCTGTCACTGACCAACTCCTCCAATTAGGAGAGGCTGATCCTCAGGCTTCAAAGGACTGACGGCTCCCTGCAGGAGGCGGGGCAGACCACTAGAGAGACAGCCTATAATAGATGACACAATTCTTGTCTGACATCATGAGTTTTTGGCAATACCGATGAGATGCAATTTTTTCTCTGCTGCAGTTCATGAATCCCTACAGGTTTTGTCCCTCACCTAGCCTTTGATTGGACCGTGAAAGGAGAAGCAGCAGACTGATAAACTCTTCTCTCTGTCACTTTGCTCTCTCCTCCTAACAACATGTTCTGAGTTACCACATGGATGTTCCAGCCCAATCAATTGGCTTCTTGTGCTGCTTCTCCCTCTTCCAGCCTGAGCTCTATTGTATGAATACTTTTTTCAAGGCACTGTATGTGATTTATTCAGTGATTTAATATATTGTTACTATGTTATACATGATATAGTCACTATTTTATAGTCATTAAGTTGTGTTATATAGTGTTGTATAGCCCCGGTATGTTGTATATAATATATTACGTTGTATCCAGCTCCTACCTGTCCTTCGGCCTCCTCCTCGCCTTCTTTGCAGGTAACTAACAACACTCACCTCTCCGTCCGGCTCGGGTTATCGGGGATCTGCTCCGGTAAATAATGGACATGTTGGGACTCATAATACACACATATGACATCACAGCTCTTTATATTCAGCTTTGTATCACAGCAGATCTCATCACTGTATTTACTTATATAACAATGTCTTTGCCTTGTATTGAATGATGGCACTTGCATAGACTGGGGGCAGTGTCATGGACAGGTCATGTTTTCAGGATTTCCCTCGGAGGAAACGGCTGTGCTAATTACAATGGCAGCGAAACTGATCAAATCACCTGTGCAAAATAATGGGAAGCCTGAAAACTTGACCTGTTGGGGAGTCCTTGAGGACTGGAGATGAGAAACACTGGACCGGGGAGGGGCTCATGGTTCTGATCACATGATATCCATGACCTGGCCAGCCTTTTACTGCAGGTGATGTGGATGTTGATGTCACACATTATTATAGTTAGGTGAACGGATTGTTAAAATGAAAGTCAGGGATAAATGTTTATAGTGCAAAAGAATTCCAACATTACACCATGAGTCCGGTGCATTCACTGTACCATTTTGTCTCGCCGTGCTGTAAATCCCATGTCCTATATATGGCTAGCCCTGATATATATACAAGTACACATTGAGGGTTATTTACGAAAGGCAAATCCACTTTGCACTACAAGTGCAATTGAAAGTGCACTGAAAGTGCACTTGGAAGTGCAGTTGCTCTAAATCTAAGGTGTAGATCTGAAATGAGTGGAAGCTCTGCTGATTTTATTATCCAATCATGTGCAAGCTAAAATGCTGTTTTTTATTTTCCTTGCATGTCCCCCTCGGATCTACGGCGACTGCACTTCCAAGTGCACTTTCAGTGCACTTTCAAGTGCATTTGCAGTGCAAAGAGGATTTTCCTTTAGTAAATAACCCCCAGTATGTTGCACCAGGTGAATTATATTCCAGGATCACCTGCTAAAACAACACACTGCTGATGTGAAAATGATGAAATAAGCATGGCAGTAGTGAGAAGAACCACAGGCATTGCCGGGGGGGGGGGGGCGGGGGGTGAGGGCCACACCGGGTGACACCCACCAGAGGGGTGACACCTGTGGGCAGTGGCACCGCTGGCTAACACCGCACGCTGCACAGTCCTCCCCCTACACAGCGCTGCGCACAGTGGAGCGGACCGAAGCCGCCTCCCCCTCCTCTCTGTTTACGGAGGGGGAGGAGGAGGAGTCCGAGGGACTCATGCCGCTGTGCCTATCCCACGCTGTTCTGAGGTCTGTAAAGTTTTTACCCAAATAGACATGTGCTGGGGGGAACGCTATGGGAGGGGGGTCTGCACTAATGGAGGGACGCTGGTCTGCACTGAGGGGGGGGTCTGTACTGAGGTGGGTCTGCATTGATGGAGGGAAGGGGGTCTGCACTGAGTGGGGTCTGCATTGATGGGGGGTCTGCACCATGGGGGTTCTGCACTAAGGGGGGGGGTGCTGATGGAGGGGGGTGGTCTGCAATGAAGGGGGTCTGCATTGATGGGGGGGTCTGCACTGATGTAGGGGGGTGGTCTGCACTGAGGGGGGTCTGCATTGTGGGGGGGCCTGCACTGATGGAGGGGAGTCTGTACTGAGGGGGGGTGTGAACTGATGGAGGGGGTCTGAAATGAGGGAGGGGAGGTCTGCACTGATGGAGGGGGGTCTACACTGGGGTCTATAGTGATAGAGGGGGGTCTATACTGATAAAGAGGGGTCTGCACTGAGGGGGGTCTATACTGATAGATGGGGGTCTGCACTGAGGGGGGTCTATACTGATAGATGGGGGTCTGCACTGAGGGGGGTCTATACTGATAGATGGGGGTGTGCACTAAGGAGGTCTACACTGATAGATGGGGGTCTATGCTGATAGAGGGGGGCTATACTGATAGATGGGGGGTCTGCAATGAGGGGGTCTGTACTTAGTGGGGGGTCTATACTTAGAGGGGGTCTGTCCTTAGTGAGGAGGATGTATACTGTGATAGGGGGGCCTGTACTTAGTGGGGGGTCTATACTGAGAGGGGGTCTGCAGTTAGTGGAGGGGGGTCTGTACAGAGGGGGGCTATAGTTGGTGGAGGGGGGTGACACCAATTTTTTCCGCACCGGGTGACACCAACCCTAGTGACGCCACTGAGAAGAACATGCTTGCTGTATATACTGTATATAAGCTGGATCTTGCCAGTATATGGGCTGATTACCTATAAACAGGTAATTTTTAAATTTCTTTTAAGTCTGTTTCGAGATCCAGACACATCTGTCATACAGCACTGTCAGGTCCTGGATCTACACAGGGCACAAACCCACCCTGATGACTGGACAGGGAAGAAGTACTGCTTGGTCAGGGACACGCCCCCTTCCTGCTAAATGGACAGTGCAGCAACACACCTTGGTCAGGGACACCCCCCTCCCCCCTGATGACTGGACAGTGAAGTAGTACATCTTGGTCAGGGACACACCCCCTCCATGATGACTGGACAGTGCAGCACTACACCCCAGCCAGAGATACACCTCCACCCTGAGGACTGGACAGTGAAAAAGTAAACCTTGATCAGGGACACATCCCCTCCCTTCTGAATGGACAGTGAAGTGAGGCTGCATTGATGGGCAGAGTGAGGCTTATTGATGGGCACAGTGAGGCTGCATTGATGGGCACAGTGAGGCTGCATTGATGGGCACAGTGAGGCTTATTGATGGACACAGTGAGGCTGCATTGAAGGGCACAGTGAGGCTGCATTGATGGGCACAGTGAGGCTTATTAATAGGCACAGTGAGGCTGCATTGATGGGCACAGTGAGGCTGCATTGATGGGCACAGTGAAGCTGCATTGAAGGGCACAGTGAGGCTTATTGATGGGCACAGTAAGGCTGCATTGATAGGCAAAATGAGGCTTATTGATGGGCACAGTGGGGCTGCATGGATGGGCACAGTAAAGCTGCATGAACGGGCACAGTGAGGCTGCATGGACAAGCACACTGAAGGGGGGTCACTGATGTAAGGAGGGGAGTGAATACAATAAGGGGGCACTGATATAAAAGTTCCTCCTCATATCAGTAACCCACCCCCCATTTCCTTTGTGTATTCTTTCTGCGGAAGGTGGTCTCTGGTCACCAGTCCCCCCCCCTCCCTCGGTGTCCCCCTTGATGATTGCTCCACTTTATATATATTTTATATATATATATATATATATATATATATATATATATATATATATATATATATATAAAGCCCTATGTGCTTTCACATCTGTCTTATCTATATATAATACACTCTTCAAATGTGCTTTAAAATGCACGGTTTTCCCTTTTATGAATAAGAAAATGACATAATGATGTTGTGCTGGTATAATAAAGCTATGGGGCTCGTATGAAGCTTTTTCCAGGGCTGGTTTTTATTCCCAGTCCAGCCCTGGTTGGGGGTATTTGAGGACTGGAGTTGAGAAACATTGAAGTAGTACACCTTGGTCAGGGACACACCCCCACCCTGCTGACTGGACAGTGAAGTAGTACACCTTGGTCAGGGACACACCCCCACCCTGCTGACTGGACAGTAAAAAAGTAAACCTTAGTCAGGGACACGCCCCCACCCTGATGACTGGACAGTAAAAAAGTAAACCTTAGTCAGGGACACGCCCCCACCCTGATGATTGGACAGGGAAGCGGCAGCACACTGATGGGACATCCTTGTGCATGCAGAAGAGCTCTAATTGGTTCCTGGGTGCTGCCTCTCCCAGTCTATGTGCCGCTGTACTGTGATTACAGGAGGAAATATGACAAAACTACTTATACCAATTCATTATAAAATATTTAATAATTTAAAAGTGAATATATAATTGCAGAATTTGTTTTTTTTTTCTCTATACCTTCCTGGAGTTCACTTTTACGATCATCTATAACGACCCAATTATTACTCTCATCTTCAGTTAGAACTATGACACAATATAGGTTTTCCACTCTGCCTTGCTGAGCCAATCACGAGAAGCTGATCAGTCAGCTGTCATTGAGTAGGATTACATGGGACACACCACAAGTAAATTACAGAACTGAAAGGAGAACATCAGACTGAAAACCATCAACTCCATCCCTGATTCTCCCGCAATCGTGATAACTGATCCGGGAAGAATGGTGAGTTCTCCTCTCAGCTTCACATATTTATAGAGATATTTAGTATCAGCAATGTAACAATGTGTGCCGTAATGCCTCCTCTACCAGCAGAGCTTGGATATAGCTGTAGCACCCTCCCTGATAGGTGATAGGTTAGGTAAATTTAGTTCTGGCTCACTGTAATAAAGTGTAGTTGTGTTTGATTGTTCTGGTCTGTTCTGTGTTTCAGTGGCTGCAGGATTGATTGCTCCCCCCTGGTTGTCCTGGAAGTTAGTGGGCAGGAAGAGTCTAATCAGCAGCTGAATATTTATGCAGCCCTGGCCAATCCCTGTGGAGTGGTGCCCAGGTGGTAGTTGGGAGTCTGTATAAATACTCTGAGACTTAGAGCAGAGGGGTCTTTTAACTGAGGAGGAGATCACAGCCTAGTAGAGCTAGCTGAAGGCCTAATTTTGCTAAGAATTGCTAAAGCTGACTGAGGGGCCGTCGTCTGTGGATCTAGTCTGGTACCATGGGGTGAAAGCAGCTGGAGGATATTGGACCAACCAATAATCCAAGGACGCTAGTGAGTACAGACTAATACTAAAGATTATAGAGACTGTGTGCTGTTGCTATGCTAGAGTCAGCATGGTTAAAGGGGATAGTGTATCTTAAAGAGCTCAGTCTTTACCTGCTCCCGTCGGGCCGTACGCATCTATGCGGCCTCTCTGCGGGTGGGCCTTAATATCAAAAGGCCACATATATGTAAACATGTTCTGTGCTGAATGCGCGCGCCCTGCAAGCTCACAGCACACTTACTGGTGGGTGCCAGAGAGCTCCCGATGTCTACTTGCAACCGGGAGCTTTCCGATCATGTGACCGCTGTGACTGCCAATCACAGTGGCTATATGATCAGAATGCCCGCCTCTGCCTCCTGGCATTTACAACCTCTTAAAGCAGTGGTCATCAACTCCTGTCCTCAGGGCCCACTAACAGGCCAGGTTTGCAAGATAACTGAAATACATCACAGGTGATATCATTTGCTGCTCAGTGATTGCAGTATTCTAGTCTGCATCTCCCCCAAGGTAATACATAAAACCTGGCCTGTTAGTGGGCCCTGAGGACAGGGTTGATGACCACTGTCTTAAAGGGTTGGGAGGTGGCGGTGGGAAGGGGTTAATTCTTAGTGAAAGGACTTTGCTTGGATGTCCAAGAAGATCTTCTCAGGTTGCTACTGCAAAGCTCCCTCTCTGACCTTCTGCAGGTCCTGTCAGATCAGTGCCACGGCTTCCTTCGGGCCCCCAAAGTGGTCTTTCAGCGTGTCCACTGAGGCAATGCATTTATGAACTGCCCGGAGTATTTCTGCCAGTGTAGGCCGCTCAGGTATCCCATCCGCTTCCTCCGTGTCGATGTGTTGCTGATCTGTAGGATCTGCAATGGGAGCCGGATCTAGAGTACTCTCCGCTTCCTCCTGTATCAGATAGCTCTGGAGGACACTCAATGTCCTCGTCTACCACCCGCTTCAATGATCCCGACTGCTCCTGGGCATAAAGCTTCATGTCCCAAGGCTGGTCTTTAGAGGTGTTTTTAGGAGTTTTGGGCGGTTTACTCACAGTGTCCTTGGGCTTCACAAGGGGCCCACTGTGCAAGGGCCGCCGCAGCGCCATGTTGGCTCTCCAGCTATGAGGCATCCTCCTTGCTCTTGCAGGTCACCATGATGCTCTATCAGGCATGAAATAGCTCCAGGACCGGCAGCAGGTGGTGTAGACCGGTGGAGTGCAGAAATATTGCAGCTGTGAGGCAGAGAGCAGGATCACTGCAGGAGTAATGTCGGGAGATCTGTGGGGTGCGTCTGCTCACATGCTGCTCAATGGCCACGCCCACCGCTACTACAAAGCTCAATCCATCATTTACTTATGCAAAGACTTGGCTCACAGTTCTACAGGAGAAAGTTCAAATGGGCTAGTTGAGTATCCCACCATTACCCACTACCTAAGGACCAGGCCTAATTTTAAATGGTTAAAATAATTTTTTTTTGTTGCTAGAAAATTACTTAAAACCCCCAAACATTATATATTTTTTTTTCAGACACCTTAGAGAATAAAATGGCGGTCGTTGCAATACTTTGTCACACCGTATTTGCGCAGCGGTCTTACAAGCGCAATATTTTTTAATAAAAGATACACTTTTTTAAATTAAAAAATAAGACAACAGTAAAGTTAGCCTCTTTTTTTATATTGTGAAAGATAATGTTATGTTGAGTAAACTGATACCCAACATGTCACGCTTCAAAATTGCACCCGCTCGTGGAATGGTGACAAACTTTGTCCCTTAAAAACTCCATAGGCGAAGTTTAAATTTCTACAGGTTACCAGTTTAGAGGTACAGGGGAGGTCTTTTGCGAGAATTATTGCTCTCACTCTAATGAACGCAGTGATACCTCACATGTGTAGTTCGAACACCGTTTTCATATGCGGGCGCGACTTACGTATGCGTTCGCGACCTCTTAAATGTGAGATCTGGGGTCAAAAAGACCTCAGATCTCACATTTAAACTTAAAATGCAATAAAAAAAAAAAGAAAAAAAAAGAAGAAAAACCCCTTTAAGACCATTGGGCGGAAGTGACGTTTGACATCGCTCCCGCCATCCAATGTTATGGAGCCAAGTGGGGGCCATCTTTCTCTCACTCTGCTCCAGGCTGCTGAGGGGAAAGGGCCCAATCGTCTCCGCCTCTACCAACAGATTCGGTAAGCGCGGCGGGAGGGGGGCCCCCCTCTCCCGCCGCTGATAAAAGTGATCTTGCAGCGAATCCGCCGCGGAGACCACTTTTATCCAAAAGAGGACCGTCCGCCGTTTAAGAATATATCGGGAATAGGGCTGCTATCTGCTGCCCTAACCCTGGTATTCTACGTCAAAATACTGATGTATAGTGACGGCGGGCGGTCTGTAAGTGGCGGTCTTGCTTCCGTTGATCTCCCATGTATGACTTTGGCTTGGCTCTGACCTCTCTATCTTCTCCAACCACACTACATAGCATGACCTCAGCTTGGTTCCAGACAACATCTCCGTGTCTCCCTGTTCCACACCCTGTCCTGAACCTGTGCATGACCTTGGCTTGGCCTTGACCTCAACACCCCCTACGTCCCAGATCTGCCCTATGGGTCCTGCCCTGCATCATCCTGCCATGGGTGTAAATAGTCTGCCAGCTGCAATGCCTCTCTGTGACTCCTCTCAGACTCCTGTCTGCCAGCTAGAGACAGCCCTTGCTGACCACCTCGAAGAGCAGCTTTCGGGAACTTGGAGATTTAAAGTAGAAATATAGGCAAAACTTTTTATTTCATTTTGGATAGGTTTTGTGTCCAATCACAGCTGATCACAATGTAAACACACTTTCCGGCTACTGGCATTACGGTTGGCATTGAGGTGAGGAGAGCCGGTAACCGTCCAATGCAAAATGGGACATCTACAC
The DNA here is from genome assembly GCA_037952925.1 of Lithobates clamitans. Classification (NCBI taxonomy): domain Eukaryota; kingdom Metazoa; phylum Chordata; class Amphibia; order Anura; family Ranidae; genus Lithobates; species Lithobates clamitans. The sequence goes on along the minus strand of JBBGZY010001059.1, from coordinate 211,579 downwards.
TGATAATCAGGGCACTGATCATCAGTGTCCTGATGATCAGTGCAGCCCCAACAGTGCCCATCAGTGCTGCCAATCAGTACCGCCTATCAGTGCCGCCTATCAGTGTCCAGTGCCCATCAGTGCCGCCTATCAGTGTCCAGTGCCCATCAGTGCTGCATATCAATGTAGCCTCATCAGTGTCTCCTCATCAGTGCTGCCTATCAGTGCCCATCAGTAAAGGAGAAATATTGCCTGTTTGCAACATTTTATAACAGAAACTAAGCAAATGTTTTTTTTTTTCAGAATCGTTGGTCTTTTTTCATTTGTTGAGCAAAAAATAAAAAACCCAATGGCGATTAAATACCACCAAAAGAAAGCGCTATTTGTGTAAAAAAAAAAAAATGATAAAAATGTCACATGGGTACAGTGCATAATGACCGCGCAATTGTCATTCAAAGTGTGACAGCGCTGAAAGCTGAAAATTGGCCTGGGGCAGGAAGGGGGTGAAAGTGCCCAGTAGGCAAGTGGTTAGAATAACGCTAAAACTGAAATTCTGGTAAAAAGCATTGCAATGTTATTTACTAATTACTTTTTATGTGGTTCTAAAACAATAAACAATGAAGCAAATAAAAACGAAAACATTCTGAATATTAGAAAAACAGAAATAAAAACAATCAACAGGAATATATTGGGGAAAGGCGAAGAAGGACTTACAATCCATTGAACAGCAGATGAGTGAAACAATGTAGATACAAATGTAAAAATGTTACTTTATTTCTATCTAGCTCTAACAAGCAGAGCCCTCTGATTCCTCTTGGACCAAATTGTAATGTAACTGTAATGTCTGCCTTTATTTTGTTAAGAGCTGCGCAAACTGTTGGCGCTATATAAAACCTGTATTATAACAATATCTACAATGTTTATAAACACTGTATCATACCATTGATTGTTGACAGCAGCTATTACAGCTGCTGTATTTACACAGCAACTCCTGGCTGCCATTTTGACAGGAGGTTTGAAAGTTTGTGAAACCTGCCACTGCCATTGACATTTTTGAACATTTCACTTTAGCATTTTGAGAGGTTACGATTTTGTTAATTAAAAAGTCGCAGCTTCTGTACACTTGGCAAATCGCAACTCTTAAAACATCTAGCAATTTTTTTTTTTTAACTGATCAATTTGAAAACAAACACTGTTTCATAATCTATTGTAGGAAAGATCACAAGCAAAATGTTAAAATTTGATTAGCGCCACCTGCTGTCCAGATCTTGGAAATGTCCTTCTTTCTCAATGCACAGCAAAGAAAAAATCCTTGTCAGCGGGGATAAGGAACAATTTGTAAATTGCTCTCTTGGAGATTGTAGATGCTGCTCACTTCTCCATTGAGCTCAGTGGTTAACCAATGGAAGTTCTATCATAGGTCATCAGTTCCCGTGTCCTCTCCCATGTGCAGGTCAGGTGATACTGAATATCCAAACACTTGTGATTGTAATAAATACTTAGGAAATGAGGAACTGGCCAAAGACGTGTGCACCATTCTCTAGGGCAGGGACATGCAATTAGCGGACCTCCAGCTGTTGCAGAACTACAAGTCCCATGAGGCATAGCAAGACTCTGACAGCCACAAGCATGATACCCAGAGGCAGAGGCATGATGGGACTTGTAGTTTTGCAACAGCTGGAGGTCCGCTAATTGCATATCCCTGTTCTAGTGTGACAGAAAGAGACTCGAGATAATGGTGAACTTTTAACACAGCCTTTCTCATTTTTGTTTTTTGCGCTGGAGGAATCCTTAAAATAACATTTCAGGTCTCAAGAAACCCCTGCTAAAATAATTATGCCAACAATTCAAACAACTTAAAGCGGAGTTCCACCCAAAAATGGAACTTCCGCTTTAAGCACTCCTCGCCCCCTTACATGCCACATTTGGCATGTAATTTTTTTTGGGGGGGAGTGGGGGTTTTTCATTAGGAGGGGATCTTCTTGTCCCACTTCCTCCTTCCGCCCAGGGACTGCCAAGGTGACTCCTCCATTCGCCTTAGGCGGCCCCTCCCTCTAGGCGATCTCCGGGGACATGTGACAGGTCCCAGGAGATCGCCTGTCCACTCCGGGAGTGCAGCGCGACTCGCGCATGCGCTGACAGCTTTCGGCTTCATGGCCGGGTGCCCAGAGTGGCAATGGAGGCGCTGGCGGAGAGGAGGGGGAGAGGAGCGATGCTCCGTTCGGCCGCATCGCTGGACCGTGGAACAGGTGAGTGTCTGTTTATTAAAAGTCAGCAACTACACTTTTTGTAGCTGCTGACTTTTAATAAACATAAAAAGACTGGAACTCTGCTTTAAGAAAGGATAGAATGAATGTATTATTGAAGGGTAAGCAAATGCAATGCATAGAACAAACAAACAGCACGATAGAAAATGTTAACTGATGGTTGGGTTAGACTCACGTACTGCCATTAACTTATACTGCAAAAAAGGTTAAGCCCCTTTACACTGGTCCACACAGTATTGTTAAGAATAGCATCAACCATGAATGGCTTAAAAGAAACCCCACTGTAATACTACTCAAAAAGTGTCCCTGAGTGCACTCTGTGCATACAGTCCTTTAGTGGGTGAGTGTATGCACTTCTAAAAAAGGGGTACATCTGGAGTTGACTGCAAAGCACCTGGCGTCTAATTGTTAGTGTTGGCTGGCTTTCATGGGGCCCTTCTGTAGGTGGTTCTCATTAAAGCATCTTACAGTCTACACTCAGAGATGCCTGTACTGTTTTCTCTTTGCATATTTGGAGACAGCTTCTGCTCCCCCATACAAGGCTGGCCCTGAATCGTGGACTGTTATCCCCCCTGTTAGTGGTATCTAGATGATCCTATAACACATGGAACCATGATACTATGGACTCTTTTTCCGGACTTTGGCTTAAAAATATTATTTTTGTTTTGGGCTAACTCTATATGTTTACACCTTCTGTTGGTAGTAAACATGTAGCTGTCTCTTTAAAACTGTACACAAGGGATGTTTGATGGGCTGCTAAGGGTTCCTCAGATATTGTTAGGGGTTCCCAATGATCATTTTAACTACCCAAAGGGAAGGTATTCGTCCCACTGACCACCAATGTAAGGAGCATTCTTCCCACTGATCACCAATGTAAGGGACATTCTTCCCACTGATCACCAATGTAAGGGGCATTCTTCCCACTGACCACCAATGTAAGGGACATTCTTCCCACTGATCACCAATGTAAGGAACATTCTTCTCACTGATCACCAATGTAAGGAGCATTCTTCTCACTGATCACCAATGTAAGGAGCATTCTTCCCACTGACCACCAATGTAAGGAACATTCTTCCCACTGGTCCAAAATGTAAGGAGCATTCGTCGCACTGACCACCAATGTAAGGAGCATTCTTCCCACTGATCACCAATGTAAGGAACATTCTTCCCACTGACCACCAATGTACTGAGCATTCTTCCCACTGATCACCAATGTAAGGGGCATTCTTCCCACTGACCACCAATGTAAGGAGCATTCTTCCCACTGATCACCAATGTAAGGAACATTCTTCTCAATGATCTCCAATATAATGGGCTTTCTTCTGACTGACCACCAATATAAAGGGCTTGCTTCCCACCGACCACCAATATAAGGGGCATTCTTCCCACTTATAATTAAAGTAAGGAGCGTTCTTCCCACTGACAACAAATGTGAGGAGCATTCTTCCCACTAACCACCAATATAGAGAAAATTGTTCTTACTGACCACCAATGTAAGGGACATTCTTCTCAATGATCTCCAATATAATGGGAATTCTTCCCACTGACCACCAATGTAAGGGACATGCTTCCCATTGACCACCAATATAAAGGGCATTCTTCCCGCTGAACACCAAAGTAGGGAGCATTCTTCCCACTGACCACCAATGTAAGGGGCATTCTTCCCACTGACAACCATGCTAATGTGCTATGTGTAGTAACTATTGTCAGGGGTTCCCAGAGACCTGAAATTGATTTCACTGGTTCCTCCATGTTAAAAACTTTGAGGCTGGTGTATGTACAGCTCACTGTACTGTATTGTGATTGTTAAGTCCAGGAAATAGAAAAATAGAGAATGTGCCATACTTAGCAGATTTGCCCCTTAGAGCAGAAACTTTCCAAACACCCCCTCCCCCCGATGCTCTGCAACAAAAGTAAGACTAGGGCAATAAAAATGTTGGGGTATTGGTGGTTGGTTAGGCAAAGCGATGTGTTCAGTTCCATAATGACCTCCTTAGTAGCATATATTTCCCTTCCTTCACTCACCCACCAGTAATGGAGAGCAAAAATATCAGCACTGGCAGATGTGATTTATGCCGCGTACACACGAGCGGACTTTACGGCAGACTTTGTTCGGCGTACTTTTCGACGGACTTTACGACGGATTTTCGAACGAACGGACTTGCCTACACACAATCAACCAAAGTCCGACAGATTCGTACGTGATGACGTACGACCGGACTAAAACAAGGAAGTTGATAGCCAGTAGCCAATAGCTGCCCTAGCGTCGGTTTTTGTCTGTCGGACTAGCATACAGACGAGCAGACTTTTCGACCGGACTCGAGTCCGTCGGACAGATTTGAAACATGTTTCAAATCTAAGTCCGTCAAACTCTTGAGAAAACAAAGTCCGCTGGAGCCCACACACGATCGAATTGTCCGACGAAATCCGGTACGCCGGACCAAGTATGCCGTAAAGTCCGATCGTGTGTACGCGGCATTAGTCTAAACACGTCTAACGAAAGAGAAGCTAATTAGTTCCATAGTAATATATTTAATATTTTTAGGGCTCGTTTACACTTGATTCGACTTTAACACACATTAAAACGCCTATTGTGTCGACTTGCTTTTTTTGATGTGTTTTTGATGCTTCTGTGGTGCTTTAACAATGCTTTTTTTGAAGCTTTAATGAAGCTTGGCAAATGCCCTGTGTGTGTATTGATTTTCTATTAGTTTTAAAGGGGTCCAGTAGAACCCCAGTTCAGTAGTACTCCCACTTAGCAGATCCCCAACTCATTAGTACCCTCATTTAGCAGATCCCCAACTTATTAGTACCCTTGATCAGCAGATCCTCCTACTCAGTAGCACCCCCAGCTCTGCTGATCCCTTACTCAGTAGTAACCCCCAGCTCTGTAGTCCCCCCACTCAGTAGTAACCCCCAGCTCTGCTGATTCTCTGGTTTGCCGAGCCTTATCTCTTGCCAGTCCCTGCTTACTTCCCACTATATTGATCCCACGCTTGCACACCATGTGTGACATCTGCTAATGTCTCCTGCTCCGGTCCCCCAGCTCTGCTGACCCTCTGCAGCTCAGTCCTCTCTCTCAAGTCCCCGCTCACCTCCTGCTATAGCGTTCCCACACTGGTTGCTCCATTCCGGTCCAGACCCCGCTCACCTTCCTGCTTTCCTGCCAGATGTGACGTCTGCACCAGACACTTCCATATTATATACACATGAACTGGAAGTGACTGCTGATGACATCTTTCTGGTTCACTTGTTGGTTTCCCAGTGCATCCTGGGATATCTCATACCTGCAGTACCTCCAAAACAAAGCAAAGCTAACTCTGAGTAAAAACCTCTCAAAAGCTGTAGGTCCTGTAAAGGGACCGTTGTCATAGACTTCCATGGAGGCTTTGTAAATTCTTTGAAACACCAGTAGAGCAACATGGAGTATAATTTTTGAAGCAAAGCAAACACAGCGTGTGAACAGAACTGTAAAGTAACCATTTAGTGACAGGAGCTTTGATTGACATTCAGAGCACTTTAAAAAAGGGTGCCCAAAGCCACATTTTGAAGCAAGAGTAAACGAGTCCTTACTAAAATCAACCTTCATGACCGAAGATTATCAACACGATTGGAATCATCTCCGCGACTTCTTAGCCTGCACTGTATATGAATGTAAAAGTTTATGCACCTAATAATTTTATTACAATTTACAATATTAACAAAGTCTAATTTATTTTTGTACCTTCTATTTCCCTTTCAAAGGACAAAAGACATCTTACACAATTGGCTCTACTGTTGATATTTGGGGTATCTGCCTCACTCTGCATCTTCCCGAAGTTTCTCCCATGCGACGATGAGAATAATGCCAACGTGACCGTTGTGAGATGTAGTGGACGCTCCCTTAAGGAGGTCCCTCACATCACATCAGACAATGTCACTGAAATCGACCTGTCAGTCAATAACCTGAGAGATCTAGCCAACAGAACTTTTGCCGATGTGCCAAATCTGAAAAAGCTTAATCTGAGTAACAACTGCCTGCCAACAAACCTGAGACTAGAGGAAGAGAAGTGCGGGCTGACCATTGAATATGGTGCATTAAATTATCTGGATAAACTAGAAGATCTGGACTTGAGTGGAAACAGTCTGACCACGGTCCCTCTGTTCCCTGAAAACATAAAATACTTAAATCTAAATCTCAACAACATTTATACACTGTCTGAGGGAGATTTTGCTGGATTAACCAAACTGACCTCTTTAAACATTGGATTGAACTGTTATGAACAGAACACGTGTGCCAGAGAATTCAATATTTCAGAACATGCTCTCAGAAATATCACCTCTCTGGAAATATTGGTGCTGTCTTTGAACAACATAAGTTCCTTCCCCAGGAACCTTCCTTCATCTCTCACAGAATTATACCTGGCAGAAAATAAGATCTGGAAGATTGACAAAGAGGACCTGTGCCACCTCGCCAAGCTCCAGAAACTGGATGTTCAGTGGAATTGCCAGAGGTGTGACGATGCCGCCGAGGCGTGCTTTCCCTGCCAAAACGACAGTGCCTTGCAGCTTGGGCCTGGAGCTTTTGACTGCCTCACCAACCTCTCCTACCTTAACCTCAGAGGAAACTCACTTTCCACCTTGAACAGTTCTCTGTTTGACAATTTGAGCATGTTAACCCATTTGGAATTATCTGAAAACTTGTTAGATCTAGAGAAGGAGACGTTTTTCTCAAAGTTACCAAAGGTGCTAACCTTGGACTTAGGCTTCAACGGTAAACTAAATCAAACGTGCGAGAGATTATCTATAAACCCCAGTGCTGCTTCCATGAAGTCTCTAAAGAGGATCTCCCTGGATGGGTACTTCTTCCAAACTCTAGATTCCAACAGCATTCAATCTCTGCTCGAACTGCCAAACCTGGAAGTAATTACCCTCAGAACAAATTCTATCCTACAGGCAAACCTGAGCATGCTTTTTCTAAACAAGAACATTCACGGAGTTGATTTGGGGGGAAATCTTATCTCTTTCCAACAAACCTGCGAAAAAAGAATTAATGGATTCTCAGTTTCCTCTTTCAGTCGGCATAAGGATAACATTCCTGGCTGGGTGGAGTTCCAACATGACACAAACATACAATATAATTATACTGAGAAAGAAAGCAAAATCTGCTGGCAATATAATCGGTCAATTGACTTATCGTTTAATAATCTGATGGCTCTCCACTCAGATAACTTTGTGGGAATGGAGGACGTTGAATGCCTGAACATTAGCTACAACTATATCAACCAACGTCTGGATGGTAATCAGTTTGGGCATCTGAAGTCACTGCGCCATTTGGATGTCTCATACAACAGATTTGATTTGTACTTGTACTTGGCTTTTAGTGAACTATCAAACCTCAGGATATTAAACCTGGCTAATAATGAGTATCAGTTCATGATGCTAAAAGGTGTGAACCACGGGCTCAGTTTCCTTGAGAATCTCACCAATCTGATTGAACTGAACCTGAACAACAACATGATTGGCTACCGTATAACAGAAGAACTTAAGAACCCCTCACTGGAGAGACTTTTTTTCAGGAATAACGAGTTGATGAATTTGTGGAACTATGGTAAACATACATGCATTACTCTGTTTACTAACTTTACCCGTCTGAAGTTACTGGACATCAGCTACAATAAGCTAGTGGTCATCCCAGTTCAAGTTTTGGAATATTTTCCAGTGTCACTTGAGACTCTCATAATTTCTCACAATAATTTGCAATTCTTTCACTGGGAGAGGATCACCCATCTAGCCAATCTTACCCACCTGGATCTCAGTTATAACTCCCTGAAATCTCTTTACAGCAACATCACAAGCAAACTCACCTACTTAAACCTGCACTCAAACAAAATTACCTCTGTAAGCAAAGAATTTTTTAAATTGCATCTGGAGCTTGAGCATCTTTTCTTAGGTAGAAACCAGATTCAAACCATAGATGTGAACAGTTTCCCGAAGGAGTTCCCCCAGAATTTGAAATACATGGATGTACAGAAAAATCCTTTTGACTGTACTTGTCGCATCAGTTGTTTCATCCATTTCCTGATGGTGACAAAAGTCGGAATTCCCAACCTTTCAACTAATATAAAATGTGATTCACCGGACAGCATGAGAGGTAAGCTGCTACATTCTATGAACCCCCAGTCATGTCAAGAAGACTTGTATGGTAAAACACTCTTTTTATATTCAACTTTTCTGGTGATTTCCTGGTTGGTGGTTACCCTAACCGTGAAGCTTTTTTCATGGGACCTGTGGTACCTGAGTCAGGTGCTTTTGGCATCCATCAGACGTTATTCAAAGCTACCAGGGCAGTCAACTGAGGAGTATGATGCCTTCATAGTGTTTAATACAAAGGATGATGCCATAACTGACTGGGTCTACCACGAGCTTATGGTGCAGTTGGAGGGTCAAGAAATGGAGAGGTTTAAATTATGCCTGGAAGACAGAGATTGGCTAGCTGGAAAATCGAGCATCGAGAACTTATATGATGCCATATATAAAAGCAAGAGAACGATCTTCATTCTTGATTGTGAAGAATTTAGTACTGGTGTCCTCTGCCATGCCTTCTTAATGTCCCATCAAAGACTACTGGATGAGCAGAAGGATGTGGTGGTTCTGGTGATTCTTGATCACAGAATGAAAATGTCTCGTTACTTACTGACCAGGAAAAGGATTTGTTCAACAACATTCTTGGTCTGGCCAAGGAACCCCAAAGCACGCGGCTACTTCTGGCACCGCCTTCGAGCCCTCCTGAGACTAGACAGTCAGCATACCTACGACCTCCGCCTTCAAACACAATTAGCCCAGTAGGGCTTATTTCCAGCTTTGTCTAAGCAACTCCCCAAGTAAAATATGCATTATGTGAACCGTTGTGAGCTTAAAATTCTTATTTCAGGGGGCATATTGTATCAGAACCCCTTAAAGCAGTGAAGAAAGACCACTTAAGATTCTTCCTGTGTGTTGGACAGGTGCTGATTCCCAGATTCATGATGTCCCATCAAAGACTACTGGATGAGAAGAATGTGGTGGTTCTGGTGATTCTCGATCACAGGATAAGAATGTCTCCATAGTTACTTACCAGGAGAAGGATTTGCCCAAAAATGTTCATGATCTGGCCAACGAACCCCAGAGCACACAGCTACTTCTGGCACTGCCTGCGGGTCCCCCTAAAACAGTAGTTCTCAACTCCTGTCCTCGGTACCCACTAACAGGCCAGGTTTGCAAGATAACTGAAATACATCACAGGTGATATCATTTGCTGCTCAGTGATTGCAGTATTCTAGTCTGCATCCCCCCAAGGCAGGGGGGTTGCTAGGGGGTGGCTTTTGGGGCTATAGCCCCGAATCTGGGGCTCATAGCCCCGAGTCTCTCAGAGATGGTCGTGGCCTCTCTGCAGCCGGGCCGCGAGTGCGGCAGGCAGCACCAGAGGGTGGGCAGGCAGTACAGGAGAGCCGGATGGGCGAGAGAGCAGAGAGATGTAAGGGGGAGGCTTTCTGGGGAGCCTGATGTAAGGGGGGCTCTCTGGGGACCCTGATGTAAGGGGGAAGCTCTCTGGGGACCCTGAGGCAAGGCGGGCTCTCTGGGGACTCTGAGGTAAGGAGGGGCTCTCTGGGGACCCTGATGTAAGTGGGGGGGCTCTCTGTGGACCATGATGTAAGGAAGGAGCTCTCTGGGGACCCTGATGTAAGGAAGGGGGCTCTCTGGGGACCCTGATGTAAGTGGGGGGCTCTCTGGGGACCCTGATGTAAGTGGGGGCTTTCTGAGGACTCTGGTGTAAGGGGGGAGGCTCACTGGGAACCCTGATGTAATGATAATATATGTAATATTCAATATATATATATATATATATATATATATATATATATATATATATATATATATATATATATATATATAATATATATATATATATAGACACACACACATATATTATATACATGTGTATGCCTGCCCAAGCGTATGACTTTCTATACTTCACTGCTGTGGGCTCTAGCCCCAGATCTTTTGTAGACCTAGCAACTCCCCTGCCCCAAGGTAATACTTAAATTCTGGACTGTTAGTGGGTCCTGAGGACCGGAGTTGAGAACCACTGCCCTAAAACAAGACAGTCAACGTTACTATGATCCTCATCTCCAAAAACAGCCCAGTAGGTCTTATTTCCAGTTTTGTCTAAACAACACCCCAAGTGAAATATACGGTACATGATGTTAACCACTGATAGAGCTTAATTTTTTATCTCAAGGTTTTATAATGCTGCTATGGACATCTTTTGAGCTGGAAAAAAATGTATGTTTGAGATAAATGTGCTAATCTAATCTAATCTAAAAATTGTGTTTTATTTGCTTCCCTCTTAAAAATCCCCCAGTATATTATTACACCCAACATTTTAAACAATCCATTATTGTCCAAGATTTTCCTAAAATCACATTTTCCTCTGCAAATCTTTTGTTTCCTATTTAATAAATTACATTTTTATTCTGTGATAAGAAAGCAGTTTTGTTCTACTTTTGTTTTAGAGATTATTCCCGTTCAGCCATACCACTCGCAAGTTACTGATGCAGAAAAGAAGAGCATTACAAAGTGAAGTAACCCTTAATGTTGCACAAAAGGTTTCCCAACTGTTTATAGCGTTAAGAGTGCACTATACCCCAAAAAAGCTATTTAAAATGGACAGGACGGCAGACCCTCTATGTTCCCGTTGTCGTCAGCATGATGGGGACCTTATTCACCTCCTGTGGAGATGCCCGAAAGCTCCACCGATATTGGAGTGAGGTGATGGGTACGCTCAATGAGGTATTTCAGACGAAGGTCCCCATGGACCCCATGTGCTGTATACTGGGGGTCCTGGAGGAGGAGATCCCTGAGGAATTGATCTGGGTCGCATTCTCCAGAGCTTTATTCCAGGCCAGGAAACTTATACTCATGGGTTGGAAGTCTGTGGGGCCACCTACTAGTCGCTCCTGGGTGGAACACATGGGACAAACCCTCATAAGGGAAAAGTATATATATCTATGTAGCACTGGAGTTATGGGACTGGCTCCCAGCAAATTATTGGTGTGTGCATGGATCCAAGATTCAGCAGAAATTGAGCAAAGCATTACTTATGGAGGGCTCAGCAAGTCAACAATACTTTGCATAAACAATTTTGGCAACGCTATTCCCTAATATTAAGATATATGGTTCACGGCAAATGGCATCAGTATAATCCAAATAAGGACTCATTCTTGTTAGCCATCAATGCAGTTCAACAAATACCATGCCCAAAGTTGATATTTTAGTTGTGGGGCCATTGCTTAAGGATGGTTGTGTACCTGTGGTGGTGCTACAGTGACACTGTCTCACCTAAGGGGTCGAAGGACTAACCAGTATTCACCAGAGCTCCTGATGGTGGAGGTTGTTTTTTGCTGTGTGTTAGTACCAGGTCCCGGGCATTAGGATCGCCCCACCAGGAGGTAAGCAAGCTGGGGTTCAGTAGCAGATATAGCAGGTAGGGATCAAGCAGAAGCATAGTTAGAAAACAAGCCAAAAGGTCCATAACAAGTGGTTGCAGGTTGGGATCCAGCAGAAGCGTGGTTGAGGAACAACCTAAAGGTTGGTAAGGAGTGGTAGAGGAGAAAAAGGGCAGCTGCAGGTATGCAAAGTAGCGAGATATCAGCTGGAGAGAGCACAAGAATCTGGCAAACAGGAAGTGCAAAGGCATGGCTTGAATAGGACGTTCATAGAAGGTGCAAGAAGTTCAAGGTTCACCAAAAACAAGGTACAAGGCAAGATTATGCAAGGGTTCAGACAGGATGCTGTCCAGCATCTCAGGTGTCTGAGCAAGGAGATCTACTGATGGATGCAGCAGAGGTTGTGAGTTCAGATCCCAGTTCTGACCCTGCATTACCAGGGTTCCTTAAAGTGTTACTAAACCTGGGACCCTGCATTCACTATATCTGGTTTCCCACATAACATGGAAATGCAATTATTTTAGTAATTATAAACTGCTAAATACCTTTTTCTCATCAGCAGTATATAGCAGTCTTATGACTTCTATTAGTGACTGGTTAAAGCTTGTAGGAGAAGTTTTCATTCTCCTCCAACTGTCCTATGAGGCTGCAGGACCCCTGACCCTCTGTCTGGACAGTGCTAATTGGCCCTGTGCTGATCACATGCACTTTCCCATAAAAAATAAAACTCTCTAGCAATACACACAAAACTGAGCATGTGCAGAGTGCCTCCAAGGCTCTGTGCTATCAGCAGATGGATTGGGGACAGTAGAAGGAGAGAATCAGAGAAGATTGTCAGGGCTGGGCTCAGCCCTTCCTTCTCAAAGCTGGGTGCTCAGCTGTCGGCTAATTGCCAGCTCCTATCTCTCCACAGTGACTCACCTGTTGATGATATCCTGCTCGTTGGTCCTGCCTACTTAAGCCGTCCAGTCCAGATAATCTCTGCCTTCGCCTTGGTCACACCTCTAGAGACTTCCTGTTAAAGACTTGCTTGGCTGACATGCCTTCTGGCTCCAGATCCTGCTTGCTGTTCTACTACGCTCATCTCTGGCTCCCTGACGTTTTGGCTTGTCTGACTATCCATCCCGGTTCCTGAACTCTGGATATGTTTTGACTAAGTTTACTCTGTTTACCTTTTTTTTATTACTATTAAACAAGTGTGATTCAACTACTCCTGTCTCAGTCTGATTCATGGTTTCTGACAAAGACAGGATCAAACAGCTTTTTTAAACAATGCAGAGGATTAACCCCTTCGGTTCCACAGTGAGTATAACAAGCATGCTTTACTGCATATACAGACTGATTTTACTGTTGTGGGTTTAGTAACACTTTAGGAAGAGGAATCTGGGAAGTAGCAGCACCTCATATCAGCTCCACGTCTCTGTTCCAAACACCAGAAGATTGGCAATAACTCAGGAGCCTGCCCTGAAATTGTCCCTTCTCCTCAGGAACCTTTTCCCTACACTTTTCACTCTCCTTCACAAGCAGCACCAAAGTGAATTGGGTTCCCCTCACTCCAAATGGCTGCTGAAGTCTCTTGTGAGTTCAGTGCCCAATCAGACCACTTCTCCTCTCAACTGCATAATAAAATTCTTAAGGGTTCAGTTCCCTTAAATTCGTTGAAACAGACGATACACAAATATTTTTCCCTTCATTACTTTAACTAACTCACTGCCTATGCTGGAAGTTTACTCCAAGCACCAACTACTTTTTGATAAAAAAAAAAAGAAAATAGGATTTTTAATGTACCAGTAAAATCCATTTCTTGGCTGCTGGCAAACAAAGCTGCTGGGACAACCCCTACATAACACCCAACCCCATCCCACCTCCCAAGCCATCCTCCATTTGGTTGCAGGCAGTGGCGGCTGGTGAAGTTTTAGGATGGGGGGGCGCCACTTGACCCCTCCCACTTGGTGAAAATGGGCATGGTTTCAATGAAATAGTGGGCGTGGCTCTAAGGCTGTGTGGTTGGCGTCTGAGATGAACGAGGGATGGAGGGAGAGGGAGAGAGATGAACGAGGGATGGAGGGACAGCAGGCCCAGATCCTACACAACAATAGAAATATGTGTATTCTAGAAAGTTTGACAACCATTGGATGTTTTTCACTCCATTGAGGTACAACTTTTTTACTTACCTGACATCTATTGGGTCTGTTACATTGTTTTTATACACATGTAATACTATATCATTCTATATTGCCCCGTAGTCTCTCTGCCCATACCAGTTTTTATAACCATGCATTCATGCATTTACTATATTCCATATCTCAGGCTGCATACCAAGATACTCTTATAAGCTTAATTCACTTACTTACATCTTTATGTGTATATATAAATTAAAGCTTGAAACCCTATACAATAAGCTTATTTTTCATTTATGATGCCCTCTGATATATGTGCATCCTTGCAGACATTTTCCAGACACAATTTTAAGGGGCTAAGTGGAGACCGCAGTGAGAGATACCCATATCCAGACCGTGCTGATCCTCCGGATGTTCCCCTATTGTGGCCTTTGTTTTTGTTCCGCCTCCTCAGCTCCCGAGCTGGATGCATCACACTGCTGCCATCTTGATATCCAGCATTTGGCGATTTATCTCAGACTTCGGTAAGTATGAGGTCTCTGCTTCAGGCCTCTCTTGCCAATAATTCCATCTGCCCCAATTTACCAACCACATACATTTATTGATCTTATTACCTACATTGCAGATACAACATTCATGCATCCGCCCCTGAAGAAGCGAGCAGGGTCTCGCGAAATGCATAGGGCTTTATTGATGCTTGTTTTATGCCGGTACATGCTGGGTTTTTGTTGATGTCTGCATTATGTTCACATACTTCCCTGTCCACATGTATGTACATTTTATCATATTTTGTATGTGTATTTACTGACCCAGCAACTTTCATGTTTTATTGTTGCTCATTGATGTATAACATTTGTAATAAATCTTTGTATACTTACGTTCATCTCTGTTGTGTACATTGGCTATTATGCCTGGTAACTCACAATCATTGTTGTTACCGCTCCGATACATAACATTTTGAAATGAATAAATTGATTTTGTCTCAGTGTTCGCTGTGGACATTGGCTAAACCTCTCTCGCCTCATCTAAAGTCCCAGGGCTATTTTTCTTGTTTTTTTGTGCACTATTAGGGATGGAGGTGTCAGAGGGGTCACACCAGACCTTAATCTTCCCTTTTTTTGAACAATCAGCAGATAAAGATATTCCAAACACTTGGTGTTAGCACTTCAATCATCCCGGCACCATGGTTGTTATGGTGTTAGGATGATCGAAGCACATTATTTCTATTACTACATTGCAATATAAAATAAAATCATTCAACTCACCATAATGCAGAATCAGTGGGAGCCCTGAGCGTGTCACTAGCCATGTCGCCTGCCACCAGATGCCATCAGGTGTCCCCAGCGGAGTCCCTCCTTACATGCAGCCTGTGTCACACAAAATGCAGCCTGTGTCCCACCAAATGCAGCCTGTGTCACACCAAATGCAGCCTGTGTCACACAAAATGCAGCCTGTGTCACACCAAATGCAGCCTTGCCTGATAGGACTGGTATTAAAACCCCATGTTACTGAACATTAATGAGAGGCCCAAAGCTTTGGTGCATCCACTTTTGTTTCACACACAGAAATGTCAATAAATTCCTTTGCGGGTAAAATAATATTTGCACGCAGTCACTAAGCGTCCACTTTGTCACAGGGCACAGGGAGATGATTTAGGAAAGTTTGAGCCTGAGGAGAACATTATTATCAGAAAACTCCGACAGTACTTCAGAACGTGGCGCGCTCTCAGTCTCTTACCTTCCTCCTTCCTGCAGCTCCCCTCGGGCAGAAGAACGGAGCTGCTGACGTCACTTCCGGCTTTCATCTGTTTCACGAAACCCGGAAGTGACCTGGAGATTTGAACAGCAATGCTCCCGCCCGTAGAATCACAGTGATTTTACGGGCAGAAGCTACTCGGCGTTATGTATTGCGCCGCAAGGCGCCGCAAGGCGGGTTAAGAGCCCGCAATCTCGTGATTGCATAGACGTGGCGCTTCCCATAGTGCACTACATCCGGCACCCGAACACAGTGCACTCGGCATTCGTTATTTCAGATGATTCGTAACTTCGGATGAATCCGTATTTGTTACGTTCACTAACAGCCAAATTATTATTAGTTAGTTATTATTTCCAATTTTCGGGTCCTCGAATTTTCGGATTTTCATTCTTTTGAATTTTCAGATTCTCATTCTTATTTTCGGATGTATAAATTTTAAAAAATTTAGAATTTTCAAATTTCCGAATTTTCGAATTTCCGAATTTCTGAATTTCGAATTTCTGAGCTTCCGAATTTCTTAAATTTCGAATTTCCGAAAATTCAAATATCAAAATTTTCGGAAATTCGTTAATTCCGAATTAACGAATTCAGAACTAAACTAATTGCACATGTCTAGTGTAAGCTGCATTCAGGAGTATCTACAACTCCTCCGTAGAAACTGCTCCCAGCTCTACTGCCTGCAGGAACTACCAGCCCTTCTGGCTGCTTATCTACCAGCCCACCTGGCTGCCCTGAAGATCTCCCAGGGCAAGGAATGGGAAGGGTTAAGCACATCGCTGTTCGCCTGAAGGCTTGCTACATGTGGCAGTCTCTCACCTTGTGAATCTCCTGTGTGCTCACATACTCACACTGTCCTCCTTGCTTCCTGCTGCTCCTCAGGCAAGATTCCTTTCAAACTCCACTGCTGTCAGGATCTTCTCAAGCCAGCCCGAGCCCAGCCTGGAGGCAGAGACTCCCAGACCCAGGGGTCCCTCCTAGGCCACCAACAGTCTCCTCAGCATTCCATCTTCCACCCGACTCCCCTGCTGGCACGGCTCTGCCATATTTTAAGAGCTGATTCGGCCACCCTGTCAGGACATTCTGCCTGGGGATTCTTGGCCAAGTTCCCTTAACAGCTTGCCGACCGTCTGCCGCAGTTATACTGGCACAGGCAGGCGAATCGCCGTCATGGTACGTCGGTACCATAGATGCCCACTAGAGGGCGCATGCGTGCCAACGGGGGGGGCTCGCACGTCCCCTGCTCGCCCACGGAGCCGCTGCGGGTGCCCGGCGGTCTCGATCACCGCCGGGCTCCCGTGATCGCTCGGGGCACACAGAGAACCTGGAGCTGTGTGCGTAAAACCCACAGTTTCCGGTTCTCTGAGGGGAGAACAGACAGATCCTCTGTTCATACAGAGTATGAACAGCGATCTGTTAGTTTCCCTGCACAGTCCACATCCCCCTTCAGTTAGAACACTTCCTAGGACACACATTAACCCCTTCAGTGCCCCCTAGTGTTAACCCCTTCACTGCCAGTGACATTTTTACAGTAATCAATGCATGTTTAATCGCACTGATCGCTGTATTAATGACAATGGTCCCAAAAATGGTCCCAACCGCGCAATTGTCAGTTAAAGCGACGCAGTGCCGAATCGCAAAAAGTGCTCTGGTCTTTTGCCAGCCAAATGGTCCGGGGCTTAAGTGGTAAAGAAGTTGTAAAGTCAGGTTTTCTATGTTAATGCATTCTATGCATTAGAATAAAAAGCCTTCTGTGTGCAGCAGCCCCCGTCGCTCCCCCCCCACCCCCCATATGTATCGGTGCCCCATCTCTGTCCTCGAGTGTCTCGCCCATTCGGGCCTCTCCCTCTTGATCGGCTGAGACACAGCAGCGGCGCCATTGGCTCCCGCTGCAGTTAGCCAATCTAGATAGAGTGGGCGGGGCCGACCCGCAGCTCCATGTCTGAATGGACACATGGAGCTTCAGCTCGGCTTGGGTGCCCCCATTGCAAGCTGCTTGCTGTGGGGGGGCACTCAACAGGAGGGAGGGGCCAGGACAGCCGAAGAGGCAAAATCACTGCAACAGAGCAGGTAAGTATAACATGTTTGATAATTTTATCGAAAAAAAAAAAAAACGAGACTTTACAATCACTTCAATCCAATCGCCATGGAATGAGTCAACACCGACGTCACTTTCCAAAAACATGATGGGAAATGGGAAATTTTGAGAAACTTCCTTCTTCTAATTAAAAATATTTTACTTCTGGGTTTAGAAAAGTTATTATTTTAATTAGAAATGATAACTTCCCACAATGCTGAATGGTATGCAGTGCTCTTGAAATAAAGTGGTTTTATGGGCTTTTTTTCATGTTATTCTTACTTGCTCTGTGCCATGGTATGACACAAAGCAGCCCCAACCCTCCTTTTCTGGGGTCCCCCATTGACTGCCTAGGCTCCTCCTCTTCTGTGTCTGCCCCCCAATAGCAAGCCTTGGTATTGTGGGCAGATGTGTGGGCTTGATTCCAAGCTGGGCTGTGTGTGCCTATTGACACACACAGGATAGCCCCCTCCTCACTGAATTAGACTGACAGCAGCGGGAGCCAGTGGCTCCCGCTGCTGCCAGTCAGATCCTGTGTGAATAGGGAGAGAGGAGAGAGGACTGCAGTCAGGAACAGCGCTGGATCCATCCAGGGGGAAGGTAAGTGTTGGACTTAGATTTTACCTTTCAACCAAATAGAATGTATGAGAAACTGGTTATTAACCCCAGTGCCACTGCCATGAGGTCTCTCAAGAAGATCTCCCTAAGTGGGTACTTCTTCAACATTCTAGATTCCATCAGCATTCAATCTCTGCTCACATTGCCAAAGAAGAAGGAAATTTACCTCAGAACAAACTTTATCCTACAGACCAACCTGAGCATGCTTTTGTTAAACAAGAACATTCACAAAGTTGATTTGGCGGGAAATTTGATCTCTTTCCCACAAAGCTGCGAAAAAAAAAAAAGGATTATTTCTCAACTTCCTTTCTCAGTCAACAAGGAGATTATGTTGATGGCTGGGTGGACCTTCAACATGACACAAACATAAAATAAAAGGGATACTACAAAAGAAAGTCCAAACTGCTGGCATTATAACTGGTCAGTTGACTTATCATCTAATAATCTCATGGCTCTCCACTCAGATAACTTTGCGGGAATGAAAGACATCAAAAGCCTGGGCATTAGATACAACTACTACATCAACCAATGTCTGGATGGTAATCAGTTTGGGCACCTGAAGTCTCTACAACATTTGGATCTCTCGTACAGCAGATTTGACTTGTACTATTATTTGGCTTTTAGTGAACTACCAAACCTCAGCATACTACACCTGGCCCATAATGAGTATCAGTTCATGCTAAGAGGTGTAAACCACAGGCTCAATTTCCTTGAGAATCTCACCAGTCTGATTGAACTGAACCTGAACAACAACATGATTGGCTTGCGTATAACAGAAGAGCTTAAGAACCCCTCACTGGAGAGACTTTTTTTCAGGCATAACGAGTTGATGAATGTGTGGGAATATGATAGACATACATTACTCTTTTTACTAACTTTACCTGTCTGAAGTTACTGAGCATTAGCTACAATAAGCTAGTGGTCATCCTAGGTAATGTGTTGGAATAGTCACTCTCATCATCTCTCACAATAATCTGTATTCCTTCCACTGGGAGAAGATCGCTCCGGTTAGTCAATCTTACCCACCTGGATCTCAATCATAACTCCCTGAAATCTCTTAATAGCAACATGACCTTCCCATCTCCTTACTCGCCTTCTCCTCCAAACTTCTTGAAAGACTGGTCTACAACTGACTAAGTGACCAACTGACCATGAATAAACTTCTCGATCCCCTTCAGTCTGGATTTGGCCCTCAACACTCCACGGAAACTGCTCTCCTTAAACTCTCAAATGACCTACTAACGGCTAAAACCAGTGGACACTATTCTGTACTACTTCTCCTGGATCTCTCTGCTGCCTTTGACACAGTGGACCACCCCCTCCTCCTCAATAAACTCCACTCCTTTGGTCTCCGTGACTGTACTCTTCGCTAGTTCTCATCCTACCTATCCCACCGCTCCTTCAGTGTCACTTACAACTCTACTTCCTCCTCTCCTCTTCCTTTCTCCGTTGGGGTCCCCCAAGGTTCTGTTCTTGGACCTCTCCCTTTCTCAATCTACACCACGTCCCTGGGTCAGTTGATTGCCTCCCACGGCTTTAAATATCATCTCTATGCTGATGACACCCAAATCTATCTCTCCACATTACCAACTTACTAGCAGACATATCAGCCTGGATGTCACATCACTTCCTCAAACTCAACCTATCCAAAACCAAGCTCATGATATTTCCTCCCTCAGGTGCCACTTTCCCTGATTTCTCTGTCAGTATCAACACCTCAACTATCAACCCATCTCCCCACGCCAAGGTCCTAGGTGTAATCCTGGACTCTGAGCTAACCTTTCGGCCCCACATTCTATCACTATCCAAAATTTGCCGCCTCAACCTCCAACATCTCCAAGATACGCCCCTTCCTAACCAATGTCACCACAAAGCTTCTAATCCACTCCCTGGTCATCTCCCGCCTCGACTACTGCAACTCCCTCCTCATTGGCTTACCTCTAAATAGGCTATCCCCACTTCAGTCCATCATGAACGCTGCTGCCAGGCTCATCCACCTCACAAACCTCTCAGCATCTGCTATACCCCTCTGCCAATCCCTCCATTGGTTGCCACTCAGTCACCGAATTAAATTCAAGATACTAACTATAACTTACAAAGCCATCCACAACTTGGCCCCCAGCTACATCTCTAACCTAGTCTCAAAATACCAACCTAATCGTTCTCTTCGCTCCTCCCAAGACCTCCTGCTCTCAAACTCCCTTGTCACCTCCTCCCATGCTCACCTTCAGGACTTCTCCAGAGCCTCTCCCATCCTCTGGAATGCTCTACCCCAATCTGTCCGATTTTCTCCTCCTTTATCCACTTTAAGACGATCCCTGAAAACTCATCTCTTCAGAGAAGCCTATCTGGCCCCCACCTAACAACTGTTCATTTATCTTCTCAATCAGTACATCGCCCACAGTTATTACCTCTTGTATCTATTGATCTTCCCTCTTAGATTGTAAGCTCTAAGGAGCAGGGCCCTCTGATTCCTACTGTATCAAAGTGTATTGTATTTGTACTGTCTACCCTCAAGTTGTAAAGCGCTACGTAAACTGTTGGCGCTATATAAATCCTGTATGATAAAATAATAATAATGACCACCATCAGAAGCAAACTCACCTACTTAAATCTGAAACCTAACAAAATTACATCTGTAAACAAAGAATTTTCTTTTTTGAATCGTATCTGGAGCTCAAGTCCCTGTACCTAGGTGGAAACCGTATTCAAGCCATAGACGTGAATAGTTTCCCAAAGAAGCTCCCCCAAACTTTACAATACTTACACATGCAGAAAAAACGATTTGACTACCTGTCACACTAGTTGGTTCACGAATTTCCTGATGGAGACAAAGATCTCAGTGTCCGGTCTTGCCACCAAAATGAGATGCGATTCACCGGACAGTATGAGAGGTAAGCTGACTCTCTCTAACAACCCGCACTCGTATGAAGACTTGTATGGTCAAACTTTTTTTTCTTCTGGTGATTGCCTGGTTGGTGGTTACCCTAACCTTGAAGCTTTTTTCGTGGTACCTGAGTCAGGTGCTTTTGGCATCCATCAGACCTTATTCAAAGCTACCAGACAGTCAATGGAGGAGTATGATGCCTTCTTTGTGTTTAATACAAAGGATGATGCCATAACTGACTGGGTCTACCATGAGCTTCTGGTGAGGTTGAGATGTCATGAAATGGGCAGTTTCAACTTATGCCTGGAAGATAGAGATTGGCTAGCTGGAAAATCAAGCATTGAGAACCTTTATGATGCCATATGTAAAAGCAGAGAACGGTTTTCATTCTTGACTGTGAAGAATTTAGTACTGGTGTCCTCTGCCATGCCTTCTTAATATACCATCAAAGGCTACTGGATGAGAAGAAGGATGAGGTGGTTCTGGTGATTTTTGCTCACAGGGTTATCATGTCTCCATATTTACTGACCAGGAGAAGGATTTGCCCAAAAACGTTCATGATCTGGCCAAAGAACCCCAAAGCACACAGCTACTTCTGGCACCGCCTTCGGGTCCTCCTAAAATAAGACAGTCAACGCTACTATGCCCCTCGTCTCCACAAACAGTTAACTCAGTAGTAGCTCCTATTTCCAGCTTTATCTAAGCAACTCCTCAAGTGAAATGTACAAGATGTGAACCACTGATAGAGTTTAAGTTTTTTATCTCAGTTTTTAATCCTGCTTTAGACATCTTTTAAACTGGAAAAATGTATGTTTGAGATAAATGTGCAACTCTAACCTAATCTAATCTAATCTAATATAAAGATTGTGTCTTACTTGCTTCCCTCTGAAAGATTCCAACAATTTATTACACCCAAAATGTCCAAGATTTTCCTAAAATCAAATTATCTTCAAAGAGCTAAATATTTTGTTTTCTATTTAATAAATTATATTTTTATTTTGTCATAAAAAAACAGTTTTGCTCTAATTTGTTTAAGAGATTATTCAACTTCAGCCGTGCCACTCACAAGTTACCACTGCAGAAAAGAAGAGCATTACAAAGTGAAATTCCCATTAAGCCTCAGGAAACCCAGCGTCGGTGGGGAATGGTATTTTAGTTTTGGGGCCATTGCTTATGGCTTAAGGATGGTTGTGTACCTGTCTGTGGCAGTACTGTTACTGCTACTTTGTAGCACTGTGCTTCTGAAACTTTTCTACAGCATAGCTTAAATAAAGTGTTAAAAAACACTATGTAGGCAAGCCACACACTTCAGATAAGGCAAAGTTCTTTTATATGGGTCCTTGTTATAATACAGCACAAACAGGCAAACGGTCTTTGACACAGATATATGGAAGTATTTCGGTTTTGAGTGGTGTAACATTGTACACTATTGCATTTGCCGGCTGTGTTACCAGCGTTCCCTAAGAAGAGGTATCCGGGATGAAGTAGCACCTCACCCCAGCTCCACGTCTCCATTCCGAAACACCAGAGGATTGGCAATAACTCGGGAGCCTTCCCTGATATTGTTCCTACTCCTCAAGAACCTTTCCCTACGCTTTTCACTCTCCCTCACGTGTGGCACTAGAAGTGCACCAAAAGTCACATGGATTCCCTTAATTAGAAGGTTCCCTCACTCAAAATGGTTGCGGAAGTCTCTCAAGAATTCAGTGTCCAATCAGACCACTTCTTCCCTCAAGACACTGTATGGAAGCCCCCAAGGGTTCAATTTCCCTAAGAGACTCGCCTTTCTAGGTGCAGTTAGAATTCAGGTTGGAAGTGAGTCATTTTTATCTTTTTTATACAAAATTTACTTGGAATAATGCCCAAGGCTGGTGCGCCCTCTCTTCATTTATCTTTCTAGGGAAGGCTAACTGTACCTGCCTACATGACGGTCACTTAGAAGAATTCTACTTACATTGTGGTCATTGGGAAGATTCCACCGCCTTTCCCGCAGATAGCTAAAAAGATCATTGTGAATGAATGGTAACTGATTTGAGAAGCAGAAGATGCTCATCGCTCAAAGAACCCCTAACAGCCTCTGGAGGAACCCTCGGATTCCACAGAACCCTGGTTGAGAAAGGCTGACCTAAATCATTCTATTTCAAATTACCGTATATACTCGAGTATAAGCCGACCTGAATATAAGACGAGGCACCTAATTTTACCACAAAAAACTGGGGAAACTTATTGACTCGAGTATAAGTCTAGGATGAGAAATGCGCAGCTACTGTAAGTGGAAAAGAGGGTCAACAATGCCCATTTGCAGCCTCACTGTGCCCATTTGCAGCCATAGGTCCCCCAAACTTCAAACTCGATAGTTAAGGGTTCCTAGATGCCCCCTAGCTACAGCCAAAATTTGGGGTCTCTGGACCCAAAGGGTCCCGAAATGACATTGCTGCAGATGGACATAGTTGACCGACTTTGGGGCCCCGTATCTCAGGGCCACTTGGTGCTAGGAACCCCACATTTAGTGTGAAAACCCAGTGGAACTAGTACTACAACATATCCCTAGCACCAAGTGGCCCCAAGATACGGGGCCCCAAAGTCGGTTTGGAAAATGTCAAGCACTTTTGTGCAGCAGAGAATGACATTTTCTGAACCGAGTTTGGGGCCCCGTATCTCGGGGCCACTTGGTGCTAGGAACCCCAGCTTTGGATATGTTGGAGTGCTAGTTCCATTGGGTTTGCACACCAAATATCAGGGCAGACAGCAGGCTTCGGGTCATCGAGCTGGGTGGCAGGCTCTGGGTCATCGAGCTGGGCGGCAGGCTTTGGGTCATCGAGCTGGGCAGCAGGCTCTGGGTCACCGAGCTGGACAGCAGACACTGGAACATCAGGCCGAGCAGCGAGCACCATAACGGCAGGCTGGGTAACAGGCATTGGCTCAGCAAGTTGAGTAACGGGCCCCGGCCCAATGGGCTGGGTAACGAGCCCCAGATCAGTGATCTGGATGCCGGGCACTGGCTCAGAAAGCCGGATGATGGACACTGGCATGACAGGCTGAGACACGGGCACCGAAACTTCAGGCTGAGACTGGGACACCGGGGTCTTCAGGCTGGAACATTGGATCTTCAGACTGGGACATCAGGACTTCAGACTGTGATGCCGGGACATCAGACTGGGACACCGGGACTTCAAGCAGGGACACAGGCACGTCAAGCTGGGCAGCAGGCATGGGCACTTCAAGCTGGGCAGCAGGCACGGGCACTTCAAGCTGGGCAGCAGACACAGGCACTTCAAGCTGGGCAGCACGCACGGGCACTTCAAGCTGGGCAGCAGGCACGAGCACTTTAAGCTAAGCAGCAGGCATGGGCATTTCAAGCTGGGCAGCAGGCACTGCCACCTCAAGCTGGGCAGCAGGC
Source organism: Lithobates clamitans (assembly GCA_037952925.1). Lineage (NCBI taxonomy): Eukaryota > Metazoa > Chordata > Amphibia > Anura > Ranidae > Lithobates > Lithobates clamitans. Next base: position 187,012 of record JBBGZY010001059.1, on the reverse strand, counting down.
ACGGGTACTTCAAGCTGGGCAGCAGGCACGGGCAAATCAGGCTGGGCAGCAGACAGTGGCACATCAGGCTGGGCAGCAGATCGGGACACATCAAGCTGGGCAGCAGACAGGAACACATCAGGCTGGGCAGCAGACAGGAACACATCAGGCTGGGCAGCAGACAGAACACATCAGGCTGGGCAGCAGATAGAGGCTCATCAGGCTGGGCAGCAGACAGGAATACATCAAGCTGGGCAGCAGACAGGGATACATCAGGCTGGGCAGCAGACAGGGATACATCAGGCTGGGCAGCTAACACTGGCACAACAGGCTGAACAGCAGGCACATCAGACTGGTTGGCAGGTATTGAAACATCGGACTGGAAGGCAGGCACCGAGACACCAGACTGGAAGGCAGGCACCGAGACACCAGACTGGACAGCGGGCACTGGTACGTCAGGCTGGAGTGGATTAGCTGGTGCGGAGGCAGATTGGGTTACTGGCAGGATCAAATGGGTAGGAAAGAACTTCTGTCTCTTTTTAGGTTTAGCTACTGAAGTCCTATAGGTAACTGCAGGAATGTAGGTAGGGGATGAAGCAGACTGGAGAGGAGGGTTGGAATATGGCAGAGGTAACAGTAGCTGGGGGAAGTTCTTGAGGGATTGCAGGCAGCCGAGAAGAGGGTAGGGACCGATGTGGGTGTACGATGTATGTGCGGAGTGCTGCGTGAATTGGCGGCGCTATATGGGTACCTTAAATAAAAATAGGGATGATTGTAGACATGCACCCACACTCACTCAGGTTGAACTGGATGGACTGGTGTCTTTATTCAACCTTATTAACTATGTAACTATATGTAAGAGGCAGGTGGGTTAAAGACAGGATAAGTGCAGGGAGAAGAAACTGGGTTTTGATATTTGGTGGGAAGCAGGGTGTACTGAGCTGCGACTGAGGTTGCCATGGGTGAAGGGGAAAAAGACATTTGGGCTGGCAGGTGTCTGATGGCAGAGGTGGTTAGTTGTGGGTTGGCTGGGGCTGATTGCAGCCTATCAGACCATGCTAAGAGTATTGGTTGCACAAACTGTAGTTTACATTCTGCCTGTCTGACCAGGGACTGAACAGACTCAATGCACTCTGTTATCACTTGTTGTGAGCAGGCTGAATAGTGTTCACAAAAGTGTGTGGGATCATCCTCCAAAAGCCATACCAGGGATACAACTTGATTATTCTTAAAAGGTGGAGAAAAGTCATCATGGCCTTTGGGAATACTGGGCAGGGCCAGCTCTCTACATATGTGAATTAAAGGCTGCACATCCCCAAACAGCAAACAACCCTGATCCACCAGAGAGTGAGCCAAACGCTTGATTTCAAACAACTGGTCACTCGTCCACTCCTTAAGTGTCTGGCGGAGATAATCACCACTCTCTGACGCCAGCAGAGCATAGTAACTAATAACATCCACATTCATTTTCACAGAAGTAAACAGAACCGTGATGGTTCCTCTGTGCAGCCACTTCTGGTCAGGAATGGCCTTGGTGTACTGTCAAATATCAGGTGTGACCAGAGCTGTGTGGACGGCAACAGAGGAACAAACGCAGGTAAGGTGAAAATATAAGATTTATTAAGATAAGTGAATAAATACAACCACCTCCAATATACTACAATGTGCAACCAACCAACCACCTATAGAAACCCACAAATAATAACAGACAAATATATACAAGTAAAGGGGAATACCAGAATCATAAAACAGGGCCAGGACAGGGTCGTCAACAGGATGTCAACCGCTGGGGAAAAGGAAGACGAACAGGACAGGGAGAGGATGGATGGATCACAGGAGGGACGGGTACAGGTACAAGGCTCAGGGTCCAGGGTGACAGGGACAGGATCAGGTACAGGTGCAGATCTTCACAGGGTCAGAGTCAGGGCGCAAGGAATGAAATCAATGCAAACATGTAAGTGTTTGCTGGTGTCTTGCCGAGAAAGTTCCCTCGGCGGATAAGTTCCCCCCCTGTACTGCGCAGGCGCAGCGCCTGCGCAGTACGAACTACTGTCAGCCGCCGGAGATAGCCGAAGCTCAAACTTTTCAATCAGCTGTACACGGCGCCTGGGCCCTAGGTCCAGGTTACTTCCCCACCATCCAAGTGGACCTAGAGGGAGAATCAAAAAGAGCCGAGCGAAGTGAGTGTGGCGAGCGAAGCGAGCCCGCGAGGGGCCCTCTTACAGGTTGCCGTGTACAGCTGATTTTCCCCTATTCATCTTCGGCTATTTCCGCCGGATTCTACTGCGCAGAGGGGGGTCCTTATCCGCCGAGCGGAACTTTCTCGGCAGAACACCGGGTATTTATAGGCCTGTAATTGGTCTCAAGTGACACCTGATTGTAGGAGGTGCTGTCTGCTCCACACTGCCAGGATCTATCCGCTGGTGGACGCCAGTACTGCAGCCCAAAGATGACATAACATCTAAAGAAGAAAGGTGCACTAAAATAGCCACAGCTGTAAGTAATGAGGAGACAGAAAAAGGTACTACTGAGTATTACCAAAAGGGTGGACTTTATAGGCTAAGAAACAATAAAGAGGAAGAATAGTACAAACAATCAAGTTTATTGAAATTTATATTACACAAAATAATCAAAGGAGTAAAAACATAGCATATATGCATCTGTATTTTTGTGCAGTGAGTCCTTGTGCGTATTTCACCGTTAGGCTTCTTCAGGACACGGCCAAGGTTCAGAGACGAAACAGATAAGAGAACATATTTCTCTATCTTAGTTTGAAATACATTATCGTATCTACCCACGATCAGATGAACAGTGAGTTTTGAAAATATGAATAAATCACAATTTATTAGCTGAGTCTGTGAGCAGGGGGCAGAAAAAGGGCTTATAATCCTGGTCTGAAAAAGGCCAGCGAGGCCAAGATATCCATCATATATATGCGACACAGGTCCTTAGTTGGGCTTCAGCAGTGCTAGTGGCTAAGTAAAGCCTGACAGCGAACCGCTGTATAGCCAAAATTCATGTAAAAGAGCGTGCCCCTGGGAGACAGCAACTTACTGCACACGATGACATAACATCAGCAGGGAAAAGCTCTCCTGACAGTTCCAAACTGCCAGGAGACACCTGCTGGTGGACCTCAGTACTGCACGCCAAATGACAGATATTACCAGAGGATGGAACTTTTCCTGACATTACCTTTGCTGGAAGTTCACTCCAAGCACCAACTACGTTTTTGGCAAAAAAAAAAAAAAAGATGATTTCTGAATTACCAATAAAATCCTTTCTTTGGAGTACATTTCAGGACATAGGCTCCTCCCTTCTGCTCTTCATGATCTCAATTTGGCCTGCTACAAAACTGAGGATTGCTTGGGTGGTGGGATGGGGTTGGTTGGGTGATATGTAGGGGATGTCCCAGCAGCTTTGTTTGCCACTGTCCAAGAAATAGATTTTACCGGTACATAAAAAAAAAAAAAAAAATCTTAGTCATACAGTACAGGGCACAGGATTTTTGGCTCTTGATCATGGGACATTCAAAAGCAGTCCAACTGAGGGGAAGGTAACCCAGCAAACAAACACCAACAATGCCATGTAAGAAACAAGTCAGGAAAGGTATGACAGGATAAGAGAGGAGCTTTTAGCCCCTAATGTCTAAAACTGGCACCAGAGGTGGCCTGAACAGCGATCTAGTAGAATGTGTGAACAGAAGACCAGGTGCCAAATATGAGGAACAGTTGGCTGATGACACATGGACCTGCTAGAATGCACCTCAACAGGGAAGAACCCTATTCTTTAGACCAGGAGATTGGATTCTCACAGCAGATTGGAGAGCAGGAGGCAGGACAGTAATAGATGGAGAGCGGGAGGAAGGACAGTAATGGATGGAGAGCGGGAGGAAGGACAGTAATAGATGGAGAGCGGGAGGCAGGACAGTAATGGATGGAGAGCGGGAGGAAGGACAGTAATAGATGGAGAGCGGGAGGCAGGACAGCAATGGATGGAGAGCGGGAGGCAGGACAGTAATGGATGGAGAGCGGGAGGCAGGACAGTAATGGATGGAGAGCAGGAGGCAGGACAGTAATGGATGGAGAGCGGGAGGCAGGACAGTAATGGATGGAGAGCGGGAGGCAGGACAGTAATGGATGGAGAGTGGGAGGCAGGACAGTAATTAATGGAGAGTGGGAGGCAGGACAGTAATGGATGGAGAGTGGGAGGCAGGACAGTAATGGATGGAGAGTGGGAGGCAGGACAGTAATTAATGGAGAGTGGGAGGCAGGACAGTAATTAATGGAGAGTGGGAGGCAGGACAGTAATTAATGGAGAGTGGGAGGCAGGACAGTAATTAATGGAGAGTGGGAGGCAGGACAGCAATGGATGGAGAGCGGGAGGCAGGACAGTAATGGATGGAGAGCGGGAGGAAGGACAGTAATGGATGGAGAGCGGGAGGCAGGACAGTAATAGATGGAGAGCGGGAGGCAGGACAGTAATGGATGGAGAGCGGGAGGCAGGACAGTAATGGATGGAGAGCGGGAGGCAGGACAGTAATGGATGGAGAGCGGGAGGCAGGACAGCAATGGATGGAGAGCGGGAGGCAGGACAGTAATGGATGGAGAGCGGGAGGAAGGACAGTAATGGATGGAGAGCGGGAGGCAGGACAGTAATAGATGGAGAGCGGGAGGCAGGACTGTAATGGATGGAGAGCGGGAGGCAGGACAGCAATGGATGGAGAGCGGGAGGCAGGACAGTAATGGGTAGAGAGCGGGAGGCAGGACAGTAATGGATGGAGAGCGGGAGGCAGGACAGTAATGGGTGGAGAGCGGGAGGCAGGACAGCAATGGATGGAGAGCGGGAGGCTGGACAGTAATGGACGGAGAGCGGGAGGAAGGACAGTAATGGATGGAGAGCGGGAGGCAGGACAGTAATAGATGGAGAGCGGGAGGCAGGACAGTAATGGATGGAGAGCGGGAGGCAGGACAGCAATGGATGGAGAGCGGGAGGCAGGACAGTAATGGATGGAGAGCGGGAGGCAGGACAGTAATGGATGGAGAGCGGGAGGCAGGACAGTAATGGGTGGAGAGCGGGAGGCAGGACAGTAATGGATGGAGAGCGGGAGGCAGGACAGTAATGGGTGGAGAGCGGGAGGCAGGACAGTAATGGATGGAGAGCGGGAGGAAGGACAGTAATGAATGGAGAGCGGGAGGAAGGACAGTAATGGATGGAGAGCGGGAGGCAGGACAGTGATGGATGGAGAGTGGGAGGCAGGACAGTAATGGATGGAGAGCAGGAGGAAGGACAGTAATGGATGGAGAGCGGGAGGCAGGACAGTAATGGATGGAGAGCAGGAGGAAGGACAGTAATGGATGGAGAGCGGGAGGCAGGACAGTGATGGATGGAGAGTGGGAGGCAGGACAGTAATGGATGAAGAGCAGGTGGCAGGACAGTAATGGATGGAGAGCGGGAGACAGGACAGTAATGGATGGAGAGCAGGAGGAAGGACAGTAATGGATGGAGATCGGGAGGCAGGACAGTAATGGATGGAGAGCGGGAGGCAGGACAGTAATGGATGGAGAGCAGGAGGAAGGACAGTAATGGATGGAGAGTGGGAGGCAGGACAGTAATAGATGGAGAGCGGGAGGCAGGACAGCAATGGATGGAGAGCGGGAGGCAGGACAGTAATGGATGGAGAGCGGGAGGAAGGACAGTAATGGATGGAGAGCGGGAGGCAGGACAGTAATGGATGGAGAGCGGGAGGAAGGACAGTAATGGATGGAGAGCGGGATGCAGGACAGTAATGGATGGAGAGCGGGAGGAAGGACAGTAATGGATGGAGAGTGGGAGGCAGGACAGTAATGGATGGAGAGCGGGAGGAAGGACAGTAATGGATGGAGAGCGGGAGGCAGGACAGTAATGGATGGAGAGCGGGAGGCAGGACAGTAATGGATGGAGAGCGGGAGGAAGGACAGTAATGGATGGAGAGCGGGAGGCAGGACAGTAATGGATGGAGAGCGGGAGGCAGGACAGTAATGGATGGAGAGCGGGAGGAAAGACAGTAATGGATGGAGAGCGGGAGGCAGGACAGTAATGGATGGAGAGCGGGAGGCAGGACAGTAATGGATGGAGAGCGGGAGGAAGGACAGTAATGGATGGAGAGCGGGAGGAAGGACAGTAATAGATGGAGAGCGGGAGGCAGGACAGCAATGGATGGAGAGCGGGAGGCAGGACAGTAATGGATGGAGAGCGGGAGGAAGGACAGTAATGGATGGAGAGCGGGAGGAAGGACAGTAATGGATGGAGAGCGGGAGGCAGGACAGTAATGGATGGAGAGCGGGAGGCAGGACAGTAATGGATGGAGAGCGGGAGGAAGGACAGTAATGGATGGAGAGCGGGAGGCAGGACAGTAATGGATTGAGAGCGGGAGGCAGGACAGTAATGGATGGAGAGCGGGAGGAAAGACAGTAATGGATGGAGAGCGGGAGGCAGGACAGTAATGGATGGAGAGCGGGAGGCAGGACAGTAATGGATGGAGAGCGGGAGGAAGGACAGTAATGGATGGAGAGCGGGAGGAAGGACAGTAATGGATGGAGAGCGGGAGGAAGGACAGTAATGGATGGAGAGCGGGAGGAAGGACAGTAAGGATGGAGAGCGGGAGGCAGGACAGTAATGGATGGAGAGCGGGAGGCAGGACAGTAATGGATGGAGAGTGGGAGGCAGGACAGTAATGGATGGAGAGCGGGAGGCAGGACAGTAATGGATGGAGAGCGGGAGGCAGGACAGTAATGGATGGAGAGCGGGAGGCAGGACAGTAATGGATGGAGAGCGGGAGGCAGGACAGTAATGGATGGAGAGCGGGAGGCAGGACAGTAATGGATGGAGGGCAGGAGGCAGGACAGTAATGGATGGAGAGCGGGAGGCAGGACAGTAATGGATGGAGAGTGGGAGGCAGGACAGTATTTAATGGAGAGTGGGAGGCACAGCAGCACTGGAAGGAGGGTGGAGGAGGAGCCTGAATTAACTTTCCAGATTAACCAGCAGGTGATTAGTTGGTAGGACACTAATATGAAATATTAACTTGGGTAGTTCCTGCTCTCCATCCAGTGGTTCTGTGCCTCTCACTCTCTGCTCTGTGTACCTTTGTTGTGTAAGGTAGGAGAATGGGGGGGCGGGCAGAGGATGATGTAAAGGTGCAGAGAGCACTACTGTGGGGGGGTTATAAAGAGGGAGCACTACTGTGGGGGGTGGGGGTGTAAAGGGAAAGAGAACACTACTGTGGGGGGGGGGGGGGTATAATGGGGGAAGAGATTATTACTGTGGGGGGTGGGGAGATGTAAAGGGGAAGAGAACACTACTGTGGGGGGGGGGGGGGGGAGAATAATGGGGGCAGAGAGTATTACTGTGGGGGGGGGGGGAGATGTAAAGGGGAAGAGAACACTACTGTGGGGGGGGGGAGAATAATGGGGGCAGAGAGTATTACTGTGGGGGGGGGGGGGAGAGATGTAAAGGGAAAGAGAACACTACTGTGTGTGGGGGGGGGGGTATAATGGGGCAGAGAGTATTACTGTGGGGGGGTGGGGAGATGTAAAGGGAAAGAGAACACTACTGTGGGGGGGGGGGATGTAAAGGGAAAGAGAACACTACTGTGGGGGGGGGATGTAAAGGGAAAGAGAACACTACTGTGGGGGGGGGGTATAATGGGGGCAGAGAGTAGTATTACTGTGGGGGGTGGGGAGATGTAAAGAGGAAGAGAACACAACTGTGGGGGGGGGGGGTGATGTAAAGGGAGGCAGTGCTGTGGTTAGTGATGTAAAGGGGGGCAAAGGTCACTACTGTGAAAGGGTGGGGGGTAATGTGGACGGGTCAGAGGAGGACACTATTGTGGGGACAGGGTGATGTGAAGGGGGACACAAGAAGACACTACTGTGGGGAGTGCTTTGAATGGGTGCAGAGGAAAATGCTGTGGGGAGGGGGGTGATGTGAAGGAGGGTACTGCTGAGGAGGGGGTGTTGATGTAAAGGGGGACAGAGGGGCTGGAAACACTACTATGGGGGGGGGGGGGAGATGTGAAGGGGTAATGCTGTTGGGGGCACTGGACACTACTGCAGGGATTGATGTGAAAGGGGGAAGGATTTTGCAGTGTGGGGGGGGGGTGATGTTAAGGAGGGCAGAGGACACTGCTAAGGAGGGGGTGTTGATGTGAAGGGGGGCAGAGGGGCATGAAACACTACTGTGGGGGGGGGGGTGATGTGAAGGGGGCAGTGCTGTTGGGGGCATTGGACACTACTGTGGGGATTGATGTGAAAGGGGGAAGGATTTTGCAGTGTGGGGGGGGTGATGTTTAAGGAGGGCAGAGGACACTGCTAAGGAGGGGGTGTTGATGTGAAGGGGGGCAGAGGGGCATGAAACACTACTGTGGGGGGGGGGGTGATGTGAAGGGGGCAGTGCTGTTGGGGGCATTGGACACTACTGTGGGGATTGATGTGAAAGGGGGAAGGATTTTGCAGTGGGGGGGGGGGGGTGATGTTTAAGGAGGGCAGAGAACACTGCTAAGGAGGGGGTGTTGATGTGAAGGGGGGCAGAGGGGCAGGAAACAGAGGGGCAGGGGGCAGGAAACACTACTGTGGGGGGTGATGTGAAGGGGGCAGTGCTGTGAAGAAGGACAGAGGACACCACTTTGGGGGAGGGGGTGATGTGAAAAGGGGAAAGGACATTACTGTTGGGGGGTGTAATACAAAGGAGGGCAGAGGACACTGCTGAGGAGGGGTGATGATGTGAAGGGGGGCAGAGTGGCAGTAAACGATACTGTAGGGAGGGGGGTGATGTGCAGGGGGGCAGTGATATGACAGAGGCGGGGGGGAAGAAATGATTGTGGGATGGGGTTATGCAAAGGAGGGCAGAGGACACCGCTGAGGAGGGAGTGTTGATGTATAGGGGGCAGAGGGGCAACATTACTTGGGGGGGGTAATGTGAAGGGGGCAGTGCTGTAAAGAGGGACAGGGGACACTACTGTGGGGGGGGGGGTGATATGAAAGGGGGGCAGGACATTACTGTGGGGGGGGATGTGAAGGAGGGCAGAGGACACTGCTGAAGAGAGGGTGTTAGTGTGAGGGGGGTTGAGGACACTACTGTGAAGGGGAAACTGTGATGTAAAGGGGGGGGGATTGTGCTATGCAGGGGTGTGCCGGGTGTGCTTTGGCACACTCTAATCACTCTGTGCATTACAAACCTACCCTACGGCCAAGGCTTCCCCCTTCTCTCCTCTCAGCTCTCCCGAGGGATGTTTCAGGCTGGAGAGCGGGAAAAGAGCTAATCAATATGTCATTTACTGGCCCCTTCCCTTTCTAAATGAACACAGTGAATACACTCACTCACTGTGTTCATTCACAAACTGAAGCATAGTAAACACAGTTCTCTATGCTTCGACGCATTTGAGTCTGGGGGTACACACCTCTGCTGGAAGAAAATGTTACCGATCGGACCTCTGTGAATTTTAAGTCAATACCCCTGCTTTAGACTATAGGCTCAAATGATGTCTTGTCTGATCCACTTAGCAATTGTGGAGCAAGAAGCAGGGAGCCGCCTTGGGGAACCTTTGGGAAGGACCAAGAGGCAATCTGATTGCATAAAAAGAGGCTGTAATCAAGAGATCGACTCCCATAAAGTGTATCGTGTTAAGACAGTGGAGGAGCATCAGCATGTCCTCCCTGGTAATGATACAATGGACCCAAACATCTGGGATTTCCTAAAACCAGAAGGCCAAATAGGCAAACAGATGCCCCCGCATGGGCGTGTGCAAGGGGTGTGCCGGATGTGCATAGGCACACCCCAATCACCTTGTGTGCTTTAGAACACCCCCCCCCCCCCGCAACGCTTCTGGCTTCCCTGCTCTCCAGGTGCTGTACACACACATGGGGATCTTCAGGATGGAGAGTGGGGAAGGGGGCCAGTAAAAACTACCATTCCTTTTCTGAATGAACACAGTGAGTGATCGGTACCGATTACTCACTGTGTTCATTTATAACTGTGTTTACTATGCTTCCGTTTAAAAATGAACAGGAAGGCTGTGTAGAGATCTTCCTGTCCATTCATTCTGTGAAGCTGAGGCTACAGAAAGGAACTGGGGAATGTGTTTCCTTAGTCCCTTTCTCTGTCTCAAAAGTGAGTCTTCAGGGGTCTATTTAGACCCCTGATATTTCACCAAGGCCCCCTCAAAAAGCATTGTGAAAAAATGTAAAAAAAAAAAAAATTGCAACAAATAATAAAAAAAAATGTATAAAAAATTCAAAATGGAAAACAAAAATATAAATAAATTGAAAGGGTAGACGACAAAGTAGATGGTCTTCAAACTCTGGGCTGGATATAAAGGATCTTCCTGGTTTAAACCTCCATTAAGGACATAACCCAGAAAGGGTCTTCAGGGACAGGGCTCCTCTCCTGGAAGACTACAGCCCTGAACTTGCATAGCACTCTGTGGCTACCTCAACATGACACACCATGTGCCAAGGTGAGTGGCCGTGGCCACACAGGATCCAGTGACCAAAGTGACATGATAGGTCTGCTTCACGTCTTCATCCAAGTGTGGTGTGGCTACAGTCCCCCAAGGCACAGCTGAGAAGTCAGTCAATCCAGAACATGCAAAAGGAGCACCCTATCGGACAGCACTGACAGTTCCTGGACCTGCACTGCAGTAGTACACCTTAGTCAGGGGACACACTTCTACCCTGCTGATTGGACAGTGCAGTAGTATACCATAGTTGCCAACTGTCCCGATTTGGCCGGGACAGTCATGGATTTTAATCATCTTTCCCGATATACCTTAGTCACAGACACACCTACACACTGCTGACTGGACAATACCAACTGTCCCGATTTGGCCGGGACAGTCACGGATTTTAATCATCTGTTCCAATATACTTTAGTCACAGACACACCCCCCCCCTCTGCTGATTGGGCAGTGCAGTAATATACCATAGTTTCCAACTGTCCCGATTTGGCTGGGACAGTCACGGATTTTAATTATCTGTTCCAATATACCTTAGTCACAGACACCCCCCCCCCCCCACCACCACCACCCTGCTGACTGGGCAGTGCAGTAATATACCATAGTTGGCAACTGTCCCGATTTGGCTGGGACAGTCACAGATTTTAATTATCTGTTCCAATATACCTTAGTCACAGACACCCCCCCCCACCACCCTGCTGACTGGGCAGTGCAGTAATATTCCATAGTTTCCAACTGTGCCGATTTGGCTGGGACAGTCACAGATTTTAATCATCTGTTTCAATATACCATAGTCACAGACACAACCCCACTCTGCTGACTGGACAGTGCCGGTATTTTTTACTATGGCTGACTCTCTTTTGGAGAAAAGTGTTCCCACGAGCGGAGTCGCTGCAGGATCACTTTTCGAAGCGGCGGGAGGGGTGCCCACTGCCCCTTCCCCCGCTGCCCATTCATTCCCGGGCCTACCTCATCGATCGGTGAAGCCCGGGAGCAGTCCAATGCCGGCGGTAGCTAGGCATATAAAGAAGAATGAGGCCACTCGTCTCTATGCCCTAGGAGGACTTTTTGACCCCAGATCTCTCAATAAAGAGGACCTGTCAGAATTATTCCTATTATAAGGGATGTTTACATATCTTGCAATAGGAAAAAAAGTGATTAAAAAAAATAAAGGGACAGCGTAAAAATAAAAAGTAAAATAAATAAAAGAAAAAACGTACGTTGCGCAAGCATATATAAACTGTGTTCAAACCACAAATGTGAGCTATTGACGCAAATATTAGAGCGTGGGGCAATAATTCTAGCACAAGACTTCCTCTGTAAGTCTAAATAGGTAACCTGGAAACATTTTTATAGTATCGCCTATGGAGATTTTTAAATACCGAAATTTGTTGCCATTCCATGAACATGTGCAATTTTTTCAAACATGACATGTTCGGTATCTATATACTCGGCGCAACATCATCTTTCACATTATACAAAAATATTAGGGTAAATATTGTGTTTTGGTTTTTTTTTTTTTAAACTTAAAATATTGCAATGATCGCCATTTTATTCTCTAGGGTCTCTTCTAAAAACAAATATATATATATATATATATATATATATATATATATATATATATATGTATATATATATATATATATATGTATATATATAATGTTTGGGTTGGTTCTAAATAATTTTCTAGCAAAAAATACTGATTTAAACTTTTAAACAAAAAGTTACAGAAAAGGACTGGTCAGCAAGTGGTTAAAGTGGAGCTCAGCTCGTTTGCTTCCTCCCCCCGCTCTGATGCCAAATTTTTACCTTTCAGAGGGGGGGAGTGGGTGCCCATTTTTGACAGGTACCTGTCCCCACTTCCAGGTGACCCCGCCGCGGTGAGGTCCCCCGGAAGTTCAGCCCCCCTCCTCCTTCCCCCGCCGCCGGACCATTCACAAAGTGCAGCGCGCTTCACGCATTCGCAGTAGGAGATCGGCTGTGAATCCGCAAGGCTTCACTGCCGGTTTCCCTTACATGGAATGGCGACGGCAGCACCCGAGAGCCGATTGAAAAATCAGCTGGGGTGCCGACATCGCGGAATCCCTGGACAGGTAAGTGTCCTAATATTAAGAGTCAGCAGCTACAGTATTTGTAGCTGCTGACTTTTATTTTTTTGGTGGAGGGGCTGGAGCTCCTCTTTAATGTAAAAACTGTTAATATTTAAAAAAAAATAAATACATAGCTGCATAATTTGATGGTTTTATACCTTCCTGGAGTTTAGTTTTAAGGCGAAATTGCCATGTGATTATAGAGCAACCTATAACAACCCGATTTCTCTCATCTTCGATTAGAACTACAGAACAAGTGTATACTTTCACTCTGCCTCGTTGAGCCAATTAAGAGGATCTGAGGAAGTCATCTGTCATTGAGTGGAATTATGGGAAATATAGCGTAAGTATGATTTGGACACACCACAAGTAGTTTGCAGAACTGAAAGAAGAACTTCAAAGTGAGGAACCAACAGCTCCATTCCTGATCTTCACACAACCGTGACGGCAGGAGATGTGAAAAGAATGGTGAGTTCTCCTCTCAGCTTCACATATTGATAGAGATATTTAGTATCAACAATGTAACAATGTGTGCCGTAATGCCTCCTCTACCTGCAGAGCTTGTATGTAGCCATTGCACATCATGGAACTCCTTGTAGGACCAAATGTGGTCTGGCTCAAGAAGCCTGTGCCAAATAAGTAGAGTGACTAGAACAGCCTTTCTCAAACTTTTTAACACAGGGGGACCCTTGAAATAACTTTCCAGGTCTCAGGGAACCCATGCTAAAAATGACTAAGTCTACAACTCATGATACATTAATGTGGTGGTCAGTGTTAAGCATGCCCCTTACACTTGTGGTCACTGAGAAGAATTACTCCCTTACAGATAGCTAAAAAGATCAATGGTGTCAGTGGGAACTTATCTGAGAGGCAGAAATTCTCATTTCTCAAGGAACCCCTAGCAACCTCTGGAGGAACCCTAGGGTTCAACCCTGGTTAAGAAACCTTGGACTAGAATGAAGGTCCAGCCTAGAAACTTCAAGCTGTATGTTTGCTGCAGTGAGGAGATGATGTTCACCCAATCCTCACATTAATAGGTACCATGCAGATGGCAGCGGGCAGATCAGGATTGGGTTGGTGTGTATACTTGGGAGATCTAAACTTCATGTTCATCTCTCAATCATACAAAACAGCAACGGTCTAACCTAACCTGACACTAGTCCAACATGTGCAAATAATTATTTAATTCTACAAAATATTTTCATTTGCCATCTTTCAGTCTGTCCAAAACTGGCAAACAATGTTTTAACGGATCCGTCGATTAATCATTTTGCACACAAAGATAGATCATACAACATACACCTTATGGCGAGGAGGATGGTTCAGGTGCTAGCGGTGGGGAAGAGAAGGAAATGGGGAAAACTTCAAAGGAGGATATTTCACCCCTCACAAACCCCAGGAGTTGAAAGTTGGTGGGGGTGAGATTGTTGAGGACAGCGTTGTCCTCAATGCCTCCAAGGACTCGGGATCCTCTGCTAAGGGCAATTTTTGACAAATAGGGCCTTTTATGCTTAAATGCCTATTCAAGGACCCCAGAATTCAAGGCATCAAACAGGAACTATTATTAGTTGGCCACCATTAGAAATCCTGGGGCCCCATACAGCTTACTGCTTTTTTGGCCACTGAGAGAGAAAAATGAGAAGGCATAGTGAATTGTGGATGTGGCCAGGAGTGAATTGTGGATGTGGCCAAATTGAGCGGTGAGAGCTTAAAAAAACAAGCCTATGTATAGAGTGAAGGGTCAAAAGTTTGTAATGTACAAAGTGCAGAGGTCAGCAGAAGGGGACATACAGAGTGCAGAGGTATGTAATGTAGTGAATACAGGGGACAGGAGTGATTTAAGCCCCATACACCCAAAAAACAAACATCCAACATTCGGTCCGTGTGTATGGCACCCTTTCCGACAAATCATACTGGTAAGCCAGCAGCCGACCAACTCCCAATCAGCGCTCTCAGCCAATAACAGAGAGCGCTGATTCGAGTGTTCTGGTGGGGGGGGGCACTGTTGATGTTGGTAGGATTAAGGCAAATTTCATTTTTGGCTTCTCTGTAGCCAGTGGAGCAAAGTTTGATTGCTTTTGGCTGGGGCCTAGAACAGCCGGGGTCCTTGTCCTGGTGGAGGAGCCCCCAACCTGAAGGGCTGCGGCCCTCTGGGTCACTTAGCTGAGGTCCGCAGGGCAGGGGGCCAATGAGGTTCCAGCTCAGGGACCTATTTCTGAAGTTGCTGGGAGCAGTTTGAATTAAATTCACCGAGAATCTTGCCTGGAGGCTCACAGTACAGAATCTGGCTGGTAATGGAGGAAGTCACCCAAGAACACAGGGCACACAGAGTAAAGGCCTAAAATAGGGAGAGCCTAGTCAGTGGCATCGCTAGGGGGGGTGAGGGGTGAGGTTCGCACCCAGGTGACACCCGCTAGAGGGTGACACCAGGCTGAGACTGGCACCAGCACCGTGGCTCCTTCCTTCCCTTACAGATCTTCTCAGCTGCATTTGATGTGCGAGGAGAGTGGGGGAGGAGGGAGTGAGGCAGAGACAGAGGTGCCCGGAGTCTGACACTGACTGTTCTACATGCCCCAATCATCTCTCTCCCTGCCGGCTGGACTCACTGCAGACCAGACTATAGCCGCCGCCTCCTCCTCGGCTCTGATGTTTCATGTACACAGACCAGGAGGAAGAGCCAAGGACGGAGGAGGAAGAGCCGAGGACGGAGGAGGAAGAGGGACAGCGCACTACAGCACCTGCCCAGGGCCGAGTTATTGCAGAGGAGGGGGACGGACATCTATGCTGCCAGGAGTCATTTTAGGGAGGAGGGGTTGAGGATATGTACTAGGGGGTGCTTTGTTTTGGGTTAGATATTACTTGTGCTAAAAGGAGGGGTGGGGGTGTGATTTAACGTTTAACCCCCCCAGCACAATTCCTCTCCCCTTCCAAAGCACGGCCTAGCACATATCCTCTAACCCCCACCCCCCAAATCAAAGAAGCTCCATCCATCCCCCCCAATCCCATCCCAGCTCCATCCATCCCACCCCGGATCCCATCCTTCCTCCATCCCATCACAGCTCCATCCACCCCCCCCCCCTCGATCCCGTCCCTGCTCCATCCACCCTCTGATCCCATCCCTGCTTCATCCACCCCCCCATCCCATCCCCATCCACCCCCCCATCCCATCCCTGCTCCATCCACCCCCCCATCCCATCCCTGCTCCATCCACCCCCCATCCCATTCCAATACACCCCCCCACCCCCGATCCCATCCCTGCTTCATCCACCCCCCATCTCATCCCAGCTCCATTCACCCTCCCCCGATCCCATCCCGGCTCCATCCATCCCCTCATCCCATCCTAGCTCCATCTATCCCCCTGACTTATCGCATCTAGGTCGTGGGCTTCCTGCGTCTCCTCCCTCCTCCTCGGCGGCCAATAGGATCGCTTTTCCTCTCGGCCAATTGGGTCCCAGGATCACTTCCTGACCCGGGATTGGCTGGGAGGAGAATCAGGCAGACAACAGCGAATGTTAATTCGCTATTGTCACAAAACAGGGTGGGCCCGGAGCCTCTGGCTCTAATCACGTGCTTCTTAAACAAATAAAAACTGCCATTAGGGGCCGGACGCATGGATAGGGGGGCCACCACTGCCCCTTAACCTTTCCACCCCAGAGGAACTCTTGAAATAAACTTTTAAGTCTCAGGGAACCTCTACTAACATGTTTATACCTACAGCTCCCAGTACAATATTGAGATCAGTAGTTTGCAGATATAGGGATAAATAGAAGAATAACGAATGCGCTATATATTTGACACCCAGCGCACACTACAACAAATTTTTATAAACTGGAAATATAACAAATAGCAACCAGAAAAATGCAGGCAGTAAAAATTATGTTAACTATCCAACGTAACTGGCATTCATGTCTCTGAAGTAATCTCTTTGCTCTCATATGTATATAAATCAAATTATTTATGCTACTCATAATTGTATTAAGGTTTTCAATATTAATAAAGCCCAACTTATTTTATCTCACTTTCTATATCCCTTTAAAAGGACAAGAGTCATCTTCCAAAATGGACTCTACTGTTGATATTTGGGGTGTCTGCCTCACTCGGCATCGCCCCGAAGTTCCTCCCGTGTGATGATGAAAAAAATGCCACAGTTGTGATCTGTAGTAAACGTGAGCTCAAGCATGTCCCTCTGATCACATCAGACAGAGTCCTTGAATTCGTCCTGTCATTCAATAACCTGAGGCACGTGACCAAAAGAACTTTCGCCGGTGTGCCAAATCTGAAAAAACTAAATATGAGCAGCAACTGCCAGCCAACAAACCTGAGACCGGACAAAGGGCAGTGTTGGGTGACCATTGATCCTGATGCATTGACTGATCTAAAGCAACTAGAGGACCTGGACCTGAGTGGGAACAGTCTGACCACAATTCCTCCTTTACCAAAAAACATCAAACACTTAAGTCTTGATCTTAACAACATTTACACACTGTCTGAGGGAGATTTTGCTGGATTAACCAAACTGACCTCCTTAAACATTGGATGGAACTGTTATTACAGGAACATATGTGCCAGAGAGTTCAGTATTTCAGAACGTGCTCTCAGAAATATCACCACCCTGGAAATATTGGTGCTGTCCTTTAATAACATAAGCTCCATCCCCAGGAACCTGCCTTCATCTCTCACAGAATTATATCTAGCAGAAAATAAGATCTGGAAGATTGACAAAAAGGACCTGTGCCACCTCACCAAGCTCCAGAAACTGGATGTTCAGTGGAATTGCCAGAGGTGTGACCATGCCGCCCAGCCTTGCTTTCCCTGCCAAAACGACAGTGCCTTGCAGCTTGGGCCTGGAGCTTTTGACTGCCTCACCAACCTCTCCGACCTCAACCTCAGAGGAAACTCACTTTCCACCATGAACAGTTCTCTGTTTGACAAGTTGGGCAGCTTGACTGATTTAGATCTATCTGATAACTTGCTACATTTAGAAAAGGAGACATTTTTTTCAAAGTTAACAAAGGTGCGAACCTTGAACTTAGATTTTAACTTTCACCCACATCACATGTACGAGAAATTGGTTATAAACCCCAGTGCCGCTGCCATGAAGTCTCTCGAGAAGATCTCCCTGGTTGGGTACTTCTTCAACATTCTAGATTCCAACGGCATTCAATCTCTGCTCACACTGCCAAACCTAAAGGAGATTTACCTCAGAACAAACTTTATCCTACAGACCAACCTGAGCATGCTTTTGTTAAACAAGAAGATTCACAGAGTTGATTTGGCGGGAAATCTGATCTCTTTCCAACAAAGCTGCGAAAAAAAAATTGGTGATTTCTCAAATTCCTTTTCTAGTCAACATGAGGAATACTTTGCTGGCCGGGTGGACCTTCAACATGACACAAACAAACAACATGAGTATTCTACAAAAGAAAGTCAATACTGCTGGCAATATAAGCGGTCAGTTGACTTATCATTTAATAATCTAATGGCTCTTCACTCAGATAACTTTGTGGGAATGGAGGACATTGAATGCCTGAACATTAGCTACAACTACATCAACCAACGTCTAAATGGTAGTCAGTTTGGGCATCTGAAGTCACTGCGCCATTTGGATGTCTCGCACAACAGATTTGACTTGTACTATCTCTTGGCTTTCAGTGAATTACCAAACCTCAGGATATTAAATCTGGCCTATAATGAGTATCAGTTCATGCTAAGAGGTGTAAACCACAATCTCAGTTTCCTTGAGAATCTCACCAACCTGATCGAACTGAATCTAAACAACAACATGATTGGTTTGCGTATAACAAAAGAGCTTAAGAACCCCTCACTGGAGAGACTTTTTTTCAGGAATAACGAGTTGATGAATGTGTGGCAATATGGTAAACAGACGTACATTACTCTGTTTACTAACTTTACCCGTCTGAAGTTACTGGACATCAGCTACAATAAGCTAGTGGTCATCCCAGTAGAAGTTTTGGAATATTTTCCTTTGTTGCTTGAAACTCTCATCATCTCTAACAATAATCTGTATTCCTTCCACTGGGAGAAAATCGCCCATCTAGCAAATCTTACCTACCTGGATCTCAGCCATAACTTTTTGGAATCTCTTTACAGCAACATGACCACCATCAATAGCAAGCTCAGCTACCTGAATCTGAAATCTAACAAAATTACATTTGTAAACAAAGAATTTTTTAAATCGTATCAGGAGCTCAAGTTCCTATACCTAGGTGGAAACCAGATTCAAACCATAGATGTGAACAGTTTGCCAAAAATGCTCCTCCAAAATTTACAATACTTAGATGTGCAGAAAAACCCATTTGACTGTACCTGTCATACCAGTTGGTTCATCCATTTCCTGATGGAGACAAATATCATGGTTCCCGGCCTTGCCACCAACATGAGATGTGATTCACCGGACAGCATGAGAGGTGCGCTGCTACTCTATATGAACCCGGAGTCATGTCAGGACTTGTATGGTCAAGCTTCCTTTGTGTGTTCATCTCTTCTGGTGATTTCCTGGTTGGTGGTTACCCTAACCTTGAAGCTTTTTTCATGGGACTTGTGGTACCTGAGTCAGGTGCTTTTGACATCCATAAGACGTTATTCAAAGCTACCAGGGCAGTCAACTGAGGAGTATGATGCCTTCGTAGTGTTTAATACAAAGGATGATGCCATAACTGACTGGGTCTACCATGAGCTTTTGGTGCAGTTGGAAGGCCATGAAATGGGGAGGTTTAACTTATGCCTGGAAGACAGAGATTGGCTACCTGGAAAATCGAGCATTGAGAACCTTTATGATGCCATATATAAAAGCAAGAGAACAATCTTCATTCTTGATTGTGAAGGATTTAGTACCGGTGTCCTCTGCCATGCCTTCTTAATGTCCCATCAAAGACTACTGGATGAGAAGAAGGATGTAGTGGTTCTGGTGATTCTTGATCACCGGATGAAAATGTCTCGTTATTTACTGACCAGGAAAAGGATTTGTCCAACAACATTCTTGGTCTGGCCAAGGAACCCCAAAGCACACGGCTACTTCTGGCACCGCCTTCGGATCCTCCTAAGACTAGACAGTCAGCACTCCTATGACCTCCGCCTTCAAAAACTGTTAGCCCAGTAGGGCTTATTTCCAGCTTTGTGTAAGAAACTCCCCAAGAAAAATATGCGTTATGTGAACCGTTGTGAGCTTAAAATTCTTGTTTCAAAGGGACATATTGCCTCAGTTGCTCTGGACAACATCTCCACTTTCAACAAAAGTGAAACCAGGAGTAGGAGTATCACTCCAATTTAAGGAAGTTGAGTGATTCAGCAGCCATGATGGTTTGGCATTTAGTGCAGCACTGAAGTTCTGACTCTCAACCGAGATGAAGAGTGCAAGGATTCAACGATTGAGCAGAAAGTGAGCAAAGCATTATATATGGAGGGGCTCAGCAATTTAACAATATTTTACAAAAGCAATTTTGGCAACTCTCTTCCGTATTTTAGCACAATGGCATCAGCATAAATTTTACAATAATCCTGGCCAGAGCCCTGCTCTCTATAATTTCAGAATCCCTTTATAGCAGTGAAGGCCTCCTAGGATTGTTCCTGTGTGTAGGAAGGGTGCTGACATTGATGATCAATAACTATTCTGCATGTTAAACACTGGGTCAGTAAAATTAACTCCATCAGGAGGATGGAAGAACAGAACTACCCGCATGATCGCTACTCCAATTGTACTGCAACATGGAGCACTTGGATTGAGTTCTCCAGTGCTACTCATCTCCAATCCTCACAGCTGGACCTGCTGGTACCTTTTAGTATCATCCCAACTGGATCGCCCCTCCGATTTTGCGGTAGTGGAGGGCCGTGCATCCTCCAACCCTACTATGTGTTGTGATTGCCGTCTGCTTCCACAACTGGCTCTACTGCAATTTATTATTATGTATACTTTATTTTTTGCATTGAATTTACCTCAGAAGTGTTGCTGTAGCTTTCCTGAAAAGGATGGGGGTCCTGCACACATTCTGTGTACTCATGTTGAGAGCCTTATTAAATGCCTTCATTAAAAGAATGGCAGTCATCCAATCTAATTTAACTACAAACATCCCACCCGTTATTGGTATTGTAGTTTTTGGGGCTGTGACGGGAGTCACTGTTGGGCGCAGGGTGACCCAAGAAAAGAACGAACCCTGAGAATATGATTGGATTACTTCAAATGGGACAGTAATATTTAATAACAATATCTCTCAAGAATATATGTAAAGACTATTCTTGGGTTGTTTGATTCTGAACTCAACATGTTGGCTGATCACATTGGCCTCTAGAACTGGGTAGGAGCCGGACAGTCTACTCCTACTATAGTTTGTTGCCTACTAGGCTGAGGAGGGGAGGAGATCACTGTTTGCATTGTTAATTGTAATTAGCTCCTGCTATTGTGTGAAGGTGTTCTGTGTTTATACTAATGATAATGTTGATTGTGTCTTCTGAGCTAAAAGACGGCAAGTCTGTCCTAAAGGTCATGTCTTTGAGTCACCTAGTCTGGGTAAATGATTTAGTTAGCTCATGTTAATTAGGTTTCTGGTTACAGGTGTATTGTTAGAGTAATATGAGCAGGCGGTAGGTACCTCCTCTTTAACCGTATATAAAGACTTTGGGGTGTCGTTACAGGGGCCATTACACAAGAGTTAACCATTGCCCACCCTGCTCGAAAGGGAGTACAGTTATCCTGGGGGGATGTCATATGACGTCCTTCACAGTCATGCACGTGACATGTCCCAAGGGCCGCACTGCAGTGCAATCTGTCACCACCCTGTGTCTGGAAGACAGGGTGTTGTCCCGGGCCTGGCTCCGGTACCATGTGATCACTATGACCAATCACAGCGATCCCATGTCAGTTGCACATAATGAATTACTTTCATTCATAGCCATTCATTGTATACTATTGTGATGATCTCTTTGATTGGTCACGGTGCTCACATGGTACAGGACAGGGCCAATCACAGTGCATCTGTACCATGTGATAGCTGTGGCCAATCACAGTTATCACAATAGTACACAATGGCAATGAACGGATGCAATTCTTAAAAATGATTGCTTATAACAGTGATAACATCACTGTTATAAGCAATCATAGTGGAAAAAAATAATAGAGTACCTTTCCAGAGTTGTACAGTGTCACTATGGCAACACTGCACTGCTTTGGTCAAAGTATGTAAAAAAAAAAAAAAAAAAAATGAAAATAAATGTAAAAAACAAAATTAAAAATTTTTTTTTTTATTACACTAGTCATATGATGCTGTACTGTGCTGGTGACAGTAAGGGAAAAAAACGTTATTTAATATCTTAATTTTCCAAAAAATTGTGATAAAAAAAAGAACAACTTCAAAAAATTCACCATGCCTCTTACTGAATACCTTTCCAAAAAAGGGGGGCATTTTAGGGCCTCAAGAAATCAGGACTGATCAATTTTCAATAGTTTGTAGACTCCACATCTTTCACACAGACTAAATAATATACACTGATTTGAGTTATTTTAACCATTTTGGCCCAAATTTATGAGGAAAGATCATTTATTTGCAACATTTTATAACCAAAACTAAGAAAAACATTGTTTTGTTTTTTTTTTTTTTTAATTTTTGCTATTTTTTTGTTTATATACCACCAAACACAGTGGTGATTTAATACCGCCAAAAGATAAAGCGATGTCTAAAAATAAATAAATAAATAGATTAAAAATGTAATTTAGGTTCAGTGTTGCATGACTAAGTAATAGTCAAAGTGTGACAGCGCTGAAAACTTAAAACTGGCCGGGGCAGGAAGGGGGTGAAAGAGTCTGGTCGTGAAGTGGTTAAGAACGGTTGTGTAACTCTTGCAGTGCTGTTACTTTGCAACACTAGGTTTCTGAAGCCTTTATACAACACTAGACTTCCATAAACTACTATCCTTGCCAAATAACGGACAGGCACGCTCCAAACCACGTCCCCCCCCCGCCCCCCGAATGAGCCCTTCAAGCATCAGCCACACTTTACTGGCTCATTTCATACTGCACAACTAGATGAGAGTGGGGATCATGGTAGGGAGCTGTCCCTGCTAGAGCCATGGACCATCTATAACGGAGATATCACTGCACCGGGTCCAGTACACATAGATTTGGCAGTAGCAAGCACTGTGCATGGCTCGGATTGTTGGGGTGATTATCTAATTGGTGGGGTGATTATAGGATTGGTGGGGTGATCATCTGATTGGTGGGGTGATTATCTGTTGGTGGGGTGATTATCTGATTGGTGGGGTGATTACTGGATTGGTGGGGTGATTATCTGATTGGTGGGGTGAGAATAGGATTGGTGGGGTGATTATCTGATTGGTGGGGTGATTATCGGATTGGTGGAGTGATTATCTGATTGGTGGGGTGAGAATAGGATTGGTGGGGTGATTATCTGATTGGTGGGGTGATTACTGGATTGGTGGGGTGATTATCGGATTGGTGGAGTGATTATCTGATTGGTGGGGTGAGAATAGGATTGGTGGAGTGATTATCTGATTGGTGGGGTGATTACTGGATTGGTGGGGTGATTACTGGATTGGTGGGGTGATTACTGGATTGGTGGGGTGATTATCGGATTGGTAGAGTGATTATCTGATTGGTGGGATGATAATAGGATTGGTGGGGTGATAATAGGATTGGTGGGGTGATAATAGGATTGGTGGGGTGATTATCTGATTGGTGGGGTGATTATCGGATTGGTGGAGTGATTATCTGATTGGTGGGGTGAGAATAGGATTGGTGGGGTGATTATCTGATTGGTGGGGTGATTACTGGATTGGTGGGGTGATTATCGGATTGGTGGAGTGATTATCTGATTGGTGGGGTGAGAATAGGATTGGTGGAGTGATTATCTGATTGGTGGGGTGATTACTGGATTGGTGGGGTGATTACTGGATTGGTGGGGTGATTACTGGATTGGTGGGGTGATTATCGGATTGGTAGAGTGATTATCTGATTGGTGGGGTGATAATAGGATTGGTGGGGTGATTATCTGATTGGTGGGGTGATTATCGGATTGGTGGAGTGATTATCTGATTGGTGGGGTGAGAATAGGATTGGTGGGGTGATTATCTGATTGGTGGGGTGATTACTGGATTGGTGGGGTGATTATCGGATTGGTGGAGTGATTATCTGATTGGTGGGGTGAGAATAGGATTGGTGGAGTGATTATCTGATTGGTGGGGTGATTACTGGATTGGTGGGGTGATTACTGGATTGGTGGGGTGATTACTGGATTGGTGGGGTGATTATCGGATTGGTAGAGTGATTATCTGATTGGTGGGATGATAATAGGATTGGTGGGGTGATTATCTGATTGGTGGGGTGATAATAGGATTGGTGGGGTGATTATCTGATTGGTAGAGTGATTATCTGATTGGTGGGGTGATAATAGGATTGGTGGGGTGATTATCTGATTGGTGGGGTGATTATCTCAGAGCAGAAGTAGCTGTAAATTGTGTTCTGCTGTATATGCAGAAGTGTAACTTCCACACGTATTTCCAAATGTGTGCTAAATAAACCTCTGCTATTAGCAGGTGTAGTTAAGAGATTTTTTCTTTTCTTTGGTGGCTACCTTGGGGGGGGGGGAACGATTGAACTGGGGGCCTCCTTTCTATCGCTTTGTATATTGCCCTGTCCATGTGCTCCTTTCACTTTTTGCTAGTTTAAAAACAGATTGGAGTGGCCGCCATTTCTGTTTTTTTTTTTTTTTTGTATTTTGATGTAGACACGCATGGGGAGTCCTCAGCTGCTCTGTAAAGGCGCAGCCTAGGCTCCTGAGGTGTTGCTGTACCTTTAATGTGGTTGTAAACCACAGACATGAAATCTGAACAAAGCATATTCCTTTAATAGCAGGCATGTCCAAAGTCCGGCCCGCGCGGGTCAATTGCAGTCCGGGTTCCGGTTTAATACGGCCCCCCTGGTGATTTGGATATATATATATATATATATATCTTTTGTGGCCCCCATATTTTGAGGCCCTGTATTTATCAGCGCTACCTCGGAGGGGGCGGGACGAGCGCCGTCAGATTTTACGTACAGTGAGAATCTCCTGTTTACTTGGCGGCATCTGTATTAGGAAGTCCCGTCTCCTGGGCGGCCATTGGACGACTGTTCTGTCTATCATAGGAGGCCGGACTTTGTATTAAAGATGCCGCTGCGTAAACGGGAGATTCTCTTGTATGTAATCTGTTAGCGATCGTCCCGCTCCCTCTGAGGCTGCAGATGTGCATCGATCAGGCACATCTGCAGCCAAGCGCTGCGGTGATCTATGCCAGCAAGTGGGAGCAAATACCTGTATTAGACAGGTATCTGCTCCCTCCTCCCCCCTAAAAGGTGCCAAATGTGACACCGGAGGGGGGGGGGGGGATCCAAAAAGTGGAAGTTCCATTTTTGGGTGGAACCCCACTTTAAGGGTAGGGGGTTCGGACGACTTCCAATGCAACATTATCTCCCTCCTAGCATAGAACAGTGAGAACGTAATGCAGAGCTTAGTGTATCTGTCCCCCTCCACCTCGCCTAAGTAGCTCAGCAGGAGTACCATGGAGGTCTAATGGCACCCTAGTTCCCCCCCCCAATGTCACTAAGCATCTCCGCTACCCCCCTTCCCAATATGCTCTGAGCCTTGGGCAAGCCCAAACCATATGCCAGAATGTCCCTTCCTTGGTCCTACATCTGGGGCAATTCGGAGTCTAGATGTGGGTATATTTTGGCCACTCTGTGTGGGATGAAGTAGGCCCTATGTATAAATTTGAGCTGAATGAACCTGTCTTTGGCTGCTATCATAGAGGGCATGTAGGTGGAAATGCAGTCCTCCCATTCATCCTCCCCCAAAGCTGGGATGTCCTCCTTCCATTTCTCCATTGAGCGGGCGGGTTTAACGTCATGGGCTGAAGTCGGATAGTTTAGACTCGCAGGGGTCTTCAAACTACGGCCCTCCAGTTGTTCAGGAACCACAATTCCCATCATGCCTAATCATGTCTGTGAATGTCAGTGTTTTACAATGCCTCATGGGACGTGTAGTTCCACAACAGCTGGAGGGCCGTAGTTTGAAGTTCCCTGGTTTAGGGTTAGGGACCAGACCTATCAGAGAAGCCTTGACGTAGCAGTGTTGCTTCCACAGGTAATTGCAAAGTGTTGGCTGGCTAAATTGAAAGCGTGGTGGGGACCTCTTTGCATTTTTCATCTATACTGCCCTGCCCATGAGCACTGCTCTCCTTTTTGTTACCCCGTTTCCCCCAAAATAAGACCTAGCGTAATTGTCTGTGATGGCTGCAATATAAGCCCTACCTCCCAAATAAGCCCTAGTTAAAGTCCTTGTAGGTCTTATTTTCAGGGTAGGGCTTATTTGGGGTGGTAGGGCTTATATTGCAGCCATCAATGACAATCACGCTAGGTCTTCTTTTGGGGGAAACAGGGTAGTTCGAAACAGGTCACATGGGATGCTATGGTTGCTTTTCTGCTGTATAAAGGGGCTGCACATTTACTGTGTATTAGTTGTGTACTTGGGAGAGGATTTGGCTTTTTCAAGACATGGCTCACACAGATCAGATGGTATCTATTTGAAACTGGCTGCGTTTCCCCCACAGCAACAGATAATTCTTATGTGAGGCACACGGATAACGGATGTCCTATATACTGTAGAGCAGGGGTCTCCAAACATTCTAAACAAAGGGTCAGTTTACGGTCCTTCAGACTTTAGGGGAGCCGGACTACGGCCAGTGCCCCATCTTTGGTATCAGTGGGAGGACTAGTGCCCCATTGTTGACGTCAGTTGGAGGAATAGTGCCCCATCATTGGTGCCTATAGAAAAATTCTGTCTGGTTGGTGTCAGTGGGAGGAATTTTGCCCTTTTGTTGGTGTCAGTGGGAGGAATAGTGCCCATTTTTGGTGTCAGTGAGAGGAATAGTGCCCCATAATTGGTATTAATGAAAGGAATTGTGCCCCATCGCTGGTGCCAGTGGGAGAAATTGCGCCCTTTTGATGGCGTCAGTGGGAGGAATGGTACTCCATTGTTGGTGTCAGCGACAGGAATTAAGCCCCATCGTTGGTGCCAGTGGGTGGAATGGTGCCCCAAGGGCCAGATAAAAGCAAGCAAAGGGCTGCGTCCAGCCCCAGGGCCACAGCTTGGACACCACTTCTGTAGACGGTTCCTAATGAAAGGAGTGCTAACTATACTATGTGTAGGTGACTGGTTGGGTGAACGGCAATTCTAACTTAAACACAGCAACTTCAATTCTGGTCTCAAAACACAACACATCCAATCTCCACCAGGTGGGCTGGACTGGTAATAAGTCTAAAGGAGAACATTTTTTTCAGCCTTTGTGTCTGAGTTTAGATCTCTTTTGTCCCAAGTATTAAATTCACTTACTGTTGACCGATTCACTGCCTTTGCTAGAAGTCTTTTCTAAGCATCAACTCCTTTTTTTTTGTAAAATACTTTCTAAGGTTAGTCCCTAATTTTCCTCCAGATAGTTGAAGGCCATGTCCCTATGTTCTTCATCTTAGCTTCATACTCAAAATCCTGAACCTTATTCACGCACTTCTTGTATTTCAAGGTTACACGTCCCCTATTTTCCGTCTTTCCTCCAGACTGGACATATGAAGTTCCTGCAGTCTCTACTGATATATTTTATCCCTCAGACCTTTCACCATTTGCATTGTCTGACTCATTCTATCTTATCAATATCTTTATGTAAGCGAGGTCTCCTGAACTGGACACACTATTCTAAATGCGATCTAACTAAAGATCTATATAGGAGGAATCAGGACCTCCTTCCTCCTGCTGGTGATCCCTCTAGTGATATAAACATCTACAGTGGTATTCAGACCCCCTTAAATTTTTCACTCTTTGTTATATTGCAGCCATTTTCTAAAATCATTTCAGTTCTTTTTTTTTTCCTCATTAATGTACACACAGCCCCCCATATTGTACACACAGCACCCCATATTGACAGAAAAACACAGATTTGTTGACATTTTTGCAGATTTATTAAAAAAGAAAAACTGAAATATCACATGGTCCTAAGTATTCAGACCCTTTGCTGTGACACTCATATATATAACTCAGGTGCTGTCCATTTCTTCTGATCATCCTTGAGATGGTTCTACACCTTCATTTGAGTCCAGCTGTGTTTGATTACACTGATTGGACTTGATTAGGAAAGCCACACACCTGTCTATATAAGACCTAACAGCTCACAGTGCATGTCAGAGCAAATGAGAATCATGAGGTCAAAGGAACTGCCTGAAGAGCTCAGAGACAGAATTGTGGCAAGGCACAGATCTGGCCAAGGTTACAAAAATATTTCTCCTGCACTTAAGGTTCCTAAGAGCACAGTGGCCTCCATAATCCTTAAATGGAAGACGTTTGGGAAGACCAGAACCCTTCCTAGAGCTGTCTGTCCGGCCAAACTGAGCTATCGGGGGAGAAGAGCCTTGGTGAGAGAGGTAAAGAAGAACCCAAAGATCACTGTGGCTGAGCTCCAGAGATGCAGTCGGGAGATGGGTGAAAGTTGTAGAAAGTCAACCATCACTGCAGACCTCCACCAGTCGGGGCTTTATGGCAGAGTGGCCCGACGGAAGCCTCTCCTCAGTGCAAGACACATAAAAGCCCACCTGGAGTTTGCTAAAAAAAAAAAAAACAAACAAACACCTGATGCCCTCCAAGATGCTGAGAAATAAGATTCTCTGGTCTGATGAGACCAAGATAGAACTTTCTGGCCTTAATTCTAAGCGGTATGTGTGGAGAAAACCAGGCACTGCTCATCACCTGTCCAATACAGTCCCAACAGTGAAGCATGGTGGTGGCAGCATCATGCTGTGGGGGTGTTTTTCAGCTGCAGGGACAGGACGACTGGTTGCAATTGAGGGAAAGATGAATGCGGCCAAGTACAAGGATATCCTGGACGAAAACCTTCTCCAGAGTGCTCAGGACCTCAGACTGGGCTGAAGGTTTACCTTCCAACAAGACAATGACCCTAAGCACACAGCTAAAATAACGAAGGTGTGGCTTCACAACAACTCCGTGACTGTTCTTGAATGGCCCAGCCATAACCCTGACTTAAACCCAATTGAGCATCTCTGGAGAGACCTAAAAATGGCCGTCCACCAACATTTACCATCCAACCTGACAGAACTGGAGAGGATCTGCAAGGAGGAATGGCAGAGGATCCCCAAATCCAGGTGTGAAAAACTTGTTGCATCTTTTCCCAAAAAGACTCATGGCTGTATTAGATCAAAAGGGGCTTCTACTAAATACTGAGCAAAGGGTCTGAATACTTAGGACCATGTGATATTTCAGTTTTTCTTTTTTAATAAATCTGCAAAAATGTCAACAATTCTGTGTTTTTCTGTCAATATGGGGTGCTGTGTGTACAATATGGGGTGCTGTGTGTACAATATGGGGGGCTGTGTGTACATTAATGAGGAAAAAAAATGAACTTAAAGTGGAGTTCCACCCACTTTTACAACTCTTCAGCATCCCTCACTAAACTGTGCACTGTAAACAAATTGGATATTTTTACATTTTTTTTTCTCAACACCTACTGTATATCTGCTGTATTCATTTTTCACTTCCTCCTCCCTGGCCGCGGCCCACCGCATCATTTCCTGTTTGCAATGCCTTCTGGGAAGGGGCGGCAACTTCCTCTGAAACTGCCGTTGCTATGGAAACCTGACCTGAAAACTATTACACTGCTTGTGCTGCACTGAGCATGTGCGAGATCTACAAGGATGAGATCCAGGAAAAAATACAGTCTGGCTTCAGATGCCCACACTTAAGATGGCCACGGCCTGCTGTATGTTTATAAAATAACAAACTACTGCTATAAACTAACAAAACAGACCTTAGTTTACAGACTAACTTTACTAGAATACATTAAGCTTGTGTATTATAGGGATATTTTTATTTAAAAAGTATAATTTCGGTCAGAACACCACTTTAAGGTGATTTTAGCAAATGGCTGCAATATAACAAAGAGTAAAAAAATTTAAGGGGGTCTGAATACTTTCCGTCCCCACTGTATATAGAGGAATCAGGACCTCCTTCCTCCTGCTGGTGACCCCTCTAGTGATATAAAGGAATCAGGACCGCCTTCCTCCTGCTGAACCAGTAAACAGGGACTCACTGGACCCCAGGCACGAACCGGCGGCCGCATATGTGTGAACCCGGCCTAAAAGTGTCATTCCTCCCAGAAATGATGATGGGGATGTTGGGCTCTAAACCACCTTATCTACAATTGCAAGCTGTATCACCCCCCCATCATGGAGTTCTCAATAGACGCAGCAAGAGGGCATTTGAGGTCCTATAAATGATAAAGAAGGAGTAGATCTGCAAGCTTCACACTTATATGTACATTTATTTGCACAGAAAACATGCACAGAATATTCCATTCATTCACAACAAAACTCACAGATTCTTCCCTGAATATAAAATAAAAACGTAAAGTGCATCTACAGCCATTTTAGTTGGGGATGGAGTGGTGAGCGGTTAGTTTTAGATTGCTGCGTGTCCCTGCTGTGGAGATTCACCCTTATGTATCCTGGTTACCATTGTCACCAAGACTGAAAGTGATGGGGAAATCCAAACTGTTACAGAATAGGAAGTGACAAGACGTGTTTCATTGGGGACAATGAAGAAGGGAATTTCCTCAGTCCCATTGCAGCTCTGAAAAATGATCTCCAAAGAGGACACAAGCAGAAGATGTTGCTGCTTACATAGCGTGCCACCAGTGCACATGCAGGCAGGGTGGCTCTCGTCCATGCTCCCGCTAGAAGGCTGAATCACAAAAAGACAAGCCCCACCCACGGAGGTCAACGTTTTCATAAAGCTTTATTGTTCCACCAATGCACACTGGAAGCCCCCGCCACTGTAGAGCATTTCACCCTATTGGTGGGCATACAATTCCAATGACTAAGCCCACCTCCTGAAAACGCATCAAGGTGGGAGCTCCCAGGTGGGGCTTTCTGTATGCACAACCCACAAGAACATTTCAAGAAAATGCTGAAATCGGTGTTCAGCCGATCTTTGTGATCCAGCAAGAAAAACCCAGAAGATCCAACCATTCTCCTACTCCATCCAAAACTACAAAAGGTTTTGGCTTTAGCTACACTTAAATGTGAATGTATAGTCAAAAGCTACTTTCCCCCCCCCCCCCTTAGTAACAGTAGGAGATCAGGATATTCACTTCTTAGCAGAAAGAAATGCCTCCAAAAAGGGGAGGAGGAAATCTCCTCTTAGTTGTCCCCACTGGAAAATTTCACTTCACCTCTTGTTCTGGTGACAACTTCTAAAGAATTCCCCATCACTTTCTGTCACGGTCAGCAAAACAAATGTAGGGTACGCTCTCCATTGGGGGTCAGACAGCAATATAAAAGTGGCAGGGGTCCTAACCCTTCCCCACTCCCCCCAAACTGAAAATGGTTTTGTCTTTATGTACACTAAGTAGCCATTGTAAGTTATAAATTTAGAATTAAAAATAAAACTAAAAAATAAAGATCGGGTAATTTTCCAGGGATGGGGGAGTGTCTGTGTTGCTTTGTATACCATGAGGACCAATCGGCACACATGGCATGGCAGGCTTTCTATTGAGGCAGGACATACCTCCGTCCAATCACAGTCCACACACACTGCAGGAAATGGGCACATTTACATCGTAGATTTCCAGGCAGTAATATACGGAGGGACATCTTCTACAGAGCCAAGTACGACTCCCTCGTCATCCGGTCACAACGCAAGACTAGCAATCTCCTATAGAACCCTTCCCTCGTCTAGAGTCCAGAGGACCGACATTTCACCTTGATACAAAGGACTTTTATTACATTAGATGGCTGTCACAACAGTCCATAGAGGAGAAGGAAAAGGCGTCTCACTTCAGGAAGTCCTCCAACCGCGGCTGATTGGAAGTGCTGGTGGAGGATGCCACCGGCCGGCTAACCTTCTTCCTCTTTAGCTTGGCCGGGAGAGGCCGGATTTCAGTCAAGGGGCTCTGGAGGGCGCGTTAAGGAGATCAACTACAAATACAATACAGGTGTCTAAGTAGCGATAAAACAAATGAAATAGGGTGCACCAGCCTAGTGCATTATCCCACTAAGCTGGGGCGCCCTCTTTTTTTTTTTCCTCCCACTTTCAATAGATTTTTATTGAAAAAAAAAACAAAAAAAAAACCTGCAAGACAAAAAATGAGCATGCTATCTCATTATGAAATACCTACCTTAGAAGGAAGCTGTTGCAGCGGCACCAGCACACCACTGACATTTTCCCCCGGAGCGTCTTCCGGGTTTCACAGGCTCAGGCGGTGTGATTGGCCGGAGCTGTGATGACGTCACGCACTGCGCATGGGTGCCGGTCACCGCACAGGGCCCTGACGAAATAGCACGATTGGCCGGCCGTTCCTTCAGTGCGCCGGTGACGTCGGCGTATATAACAAAGAGCTCCTAAAACGGTGCAAGTTTAGGAGATATTTATAGTACTTACAGGTAAGCCTTACCTGTAGGTAGAATTAAACAGGAAGTCACTACTTCCTCTTTTTACACAAAACATGGTAACCAAGAACTTTTAGAAATTGCCAAGAAGATCACCGACAGAATGTAGCTGCTAAGAATGTAAAAAGATCCAACAGTATAAATAGCATATTAATAAGCAAAAGTAATGTAGTTAGAGTAGGTGGTGCGCCCTCTTTTGTTTATTTTGTACTAGTAATGGCGGCGATCAGCGACTTATAGTGGGACATTGCGGTGGACATTTTTTTAATCGGTGGCGGGAGAGGGCCCAGCCCCCCCCCCCCCCGAAGGTAAGAGGTGGCGTCCTTTCTGCTCACTGCTGGATACCGAGTGAAGGGGAAGATGGCCCCTCGCTCGGCATAGCGCTGGAAGGCGGAAGTGATGTCAGACGTCACTTCCGCCCAATGCTCTTAAAAAAGGAGAATTTTTTTTATTTTTGTTTTATTTATTGCATTTTAGTGTAAATATGAGATCTGAGGTCTTTTTCACTCCAGATCTCACATTTAAGAGGTCCTGTCATGCTTTTATTTTCGGTTACTATTTTTTCATTCCGTGTAATAGGAATAAAAGTGACCCAAAATTTTATTTTATTTTAAAAGGACAGTGTCAAAAAAAAATAAAAAGAAAGCCGAGCTTGCGTGCAGAAGCGAACGCATACGTGAGCAGCACCCGCATCTGAAAAAGGTGTTCAAACCACACATGTGAGGTATCGCCGCGATCGTTAGAGCGATAATTCTAGCCCTAGACCTCCTCTGTAAACTCAAAACTGGTAGCCTGTAGAAATTTTTAAACGTCGCCTATGGAGATTAAGGGTAAAAGGTTGTCGTCATTCCACGAGTGGGGGCAATTTTGAAGACAACAGTAAAATTAGCCCAAATTTCTTTTTTATATCGTGAAAGATAAGGTTACGCCGAGTAAATTGATACCCAACAAGTCACGATGTTGGGTATCAATTTACTCGGCGTAACATTATCTTTCACTATATATATATATAAAAAAATTTAAAAAATTGGGCTAACTACTGTTGTCTTATTTAATTTAAAAAAGTTCATTTTTAAAAAAAAAAAAAGTGCGCATGCAAGACCGCTGTGTAAATACGGTGTGACAGAAAGTATTGCAACGACCGCCATTTTATTCTCTAGGCCAGGGGTCTTCAAACTACGGCCCTCTAGTTGTTCAGAAACTACAATTCCCATCATGCCTAGTCATGTCTGTGAATGTCAGAGTTTTACAATTCCTCATGGGATGTGTAGTTCCGCAACAGCTGGAGGGCCGTAGTTTGAGGATCCCTGCTCTAGGCCATGTTTGGGGGTTCCAGGTAATTTTCTAGCAACAAAAAAAAAAAAAAAAAAAAGATTTTAACTTGTAAATACTGAGTCTGAAAAATAGGCCCGGTCCTTAAGTGTTTAATCAGGGTTCACATCAGAGCCGAGCCCCCCCCCCCCCCCCCATTACATCAGAGCCACCCTTACTACTATAAGGCTTTCAGCTTGCCTGAAGCATGGGGGAAGCTGGAAGGAAAAGCAGATATGGAGGTTTTGTCGTCCTGTTAATGTAGGGGCAAGCAGGTCATTGGTTGCCAAGATGCCAGCGTTCCTAGCAACCAACAGAATTATGACATTGCAGCAGAGGCAAACCTGTGCTTCAGATTGTGAGGGGTGGGGGGGTTGGCGCCTGAAGTGGAGACCATTGGGCAGCCTTTTCAGACCCGAATCCTCAGTTTGTGCACGTTGAGGATGCTCTATTGACTCTAGCCATGGGCCAGATAAAACCTTGTAGAAGGTCGTAGTTTGGAGACTCCTGGTCTAGGAAAAAGAAAAAAAATTAAAAATCCCCAAATTATACACATTTCTCCATATTCTCTAACTTCCAGATCTCCAGCAACCTTTTAACTTCCTGTTTGAGTTAAAAAAAAACTTCCAGCTCTGATTGCGAAGACTGGCCCATAGGCGGATCGAATCTCAGCCGGTTCAGCAGGAAGCGGCCAAGATTCGAACTGTGTGTGGGCAGGCTGAAGTACCAAGTCGATCGATCAATTTGGGTAAATCCAGCTTGCCAGATTTACTTGCGTTTATCGTTAGCGGCTGCTGTAGCCACAAGCAATAATTATTGTCTTCTCCCGGTGGGCATGGCTTCCCCTGCCCTTCCCCCCCGCCGGGAAAACACAACGCCTTGGCCAGAGGGATTTCCCTGTGAGCACTGTCTGTGTTGATGGGGGGGGGGCGGCATCTATGGCCTGCCTAAGGCCTACAAATCTGCGGCTATCCCCGCCCCCCTCTCCGCATGCATAGATTTCTTTCCCAGCAAATGACGTTGCTGCATTGCTTTCCAAGAGCCTTACCCACACAATGTATACAAAGGGCTCTCGGGAGATGTAGTTCTTGGGGATTACCTTTGTCAATGGAAACTGAACTTCCAAAAGCTCCCCCACAATAGGTTTTACCAGCCTAGTGATGTCACAAAACTACAGTAAGATTATAATGAAAAAAGAAATAATGCTGGGACATAATCTAGAAGGGGGGAGTTTTGGGGTTAATTTGAGTCATGCCTTCACAACTGCTTCAAAATTAATCGGTAACTATAGTCAATATATTTGGCAAGGTTGACTGTTCTCTGTACCAAATGTTATATTTCAGAATCATTCATTTGCAGCAATTAAAGCTAAACCCCCCCAACCACAATTTCTTCTCATGTGCTCCACTTCCTATATACACTCACCGGCCACTTTATTAGGTACACCTCGCTAGTAGCGGGTTGGACCCCCTTTTGCCTTCATTCTTCGTGGCATAGATACAAGGTGTTGGAAACGTTCCTCAGAGATTTTGCTGCATAGTGACATGATAACTTCACACAGTTGCTGCAGATTTGTCAGCTGCACATCCCAAAGGTGCTCTATTGGATGAGATGTGGTGAGTGTGGAGGCCATTGGAGGACAGGGACCTCATTGTCCAGTGGTGAGATGATTGGAGCTTTGTGACATGGTGCATTATCCTGCTGGAAGGAGCCATCAGAAGATGGGGACACTGTAGTCATAAAGGGATGGACATGGTCAGCAACAATACTCAGGTAGGACGTGGTGTATAAACCATGATCAATTAGTACTAAGGGGCCCAAAGTGTGCCGAGAAAATCCCCCCCCCTCCACCACCAGCCTGAACCGGTGATACAAGGCAGGATGGATCAATGCGCCAAATTCTGACCCCACCATCTGAATGTTGCAGCTGAAATCCAGACACATCCGACCAGGCAATGTTTTTCCAATCTTCTATTGTCCAATTTTGGTGATCCTGTGCCAATTGTAGCCTCAGATTCCTGTTCTCAGCTGACAGGAGTGGCACCCGGTGTGATCTTCTGCTGCTGTAGCCCATCTGCTTCAAGGTTCCATATGTTGTGTGTTCAGAGATGGTATTCTGCATACATTGGATGTAACGAGGGGTTATTTGAGTTACTGTTGTCTTTCTATCATCTGGAACCAGTCTGCCCATTCTACTCTGATCTCTGACATCAACACACAACTACCGCTCACTGGATATTTTCTCTTTTTCCCCACCATTCTCTGTAAACCCCGAGAGATAGTTGTGTGTGAAAATCCCAGAAATACTCAGACCGGCCCGTCTGCCACCAACAACCACGCCACGTTCAAAGTCACTTCAATCCCCTTTCTTCTCCCATTCTGATGCTCGGTTTGAACTTCAGCAAGTCGTCTCTTACCACGTCTAGACGCCTAAATGCATTGAGTTGCTGCCATGTGATTGGCTGATCAGCAATTAGTGTTACTGAGCAATTGAACAGGTGTACCTAATAAAGTGGCCGGTGAGCGTTTATTCTCCACCTTCATCCCAAACACCTCACCCTCAGATAATTGCCCACTGCTGGATAAACCCATATTATGGGGGTAGAAGGATACAGTCTGAATAAATTTTGTTCGTCCACCCAGACCATCAAATCCCATTCTGACCTGGAGAAAAAATAAATAAATAAATAAATAAATAAATAAAATAAATAAAATAAAAAAACAAGTTAACAAAATCCTCAGGAACACATTTGTGTTGAATAGGGCGGCATTATTATGTCTCATTAGGTGTGAAGAACTCCGGTATTGGCCCAATAGGGACAATGCTGTGAAGGAGATTGGTGGAGATCGGGGGGTGGGGGTGGGGGTGGATGCTGTTCTTGGTTTTCAGTTTTGTATCAAGAATGTCATTTAGATTTATATCTACTTTGATTTGCTCTGTAAACTGCATATCATTAAAAACGCGCCAGTTTGAAATAAAATCCATGTTCACCCCGCCACCTCTTTGCAGTCACTTCACATAACATACTCCGGTGATGGCTGCCTGGCATTTCTTAGGACGGGTTTTCTGGTGGTGACAAGAGTGGATCATTTTCAATAATGTGCGTCTAAAAAACAGCCATTTGTAGTCTCCACCTGAAGTCCATGTGACAAGGTGACAACGCAGAACAGCATTTGGGAGACAGGGACAGAGCGTTGTCACCCTAGAACAGTAGAAGCCTGAACAAGGACTTTCATGGCAGGAGCACCAGGGGATTTTAATGAAAGCTGCAGATATTAAAATAAAATAATTGAAGGAGGACATGTTATAGCTTATATGACAGGTTAGTGATCTGGTTTACATCTACTTTGAGATCTTTTTTTAGCCGTTTAGTATACACAATTCTATAATGTTCCCAAGTCAATCACCAATTTTAACTGTAAAAAGTAAATGTAATCAGGGCGAGGAGAGCGCTGGGGGTTGGAGAGCCGGGTGATCTGCCTGCTGTGAATTGGTGGGAAGGCGGGGGAACACTGGTGGCCAAAACCTGATTATTGCTGTGAATTGGGGGGAGTGGGGGGGGGAACCTGATTATTGCTGTGAATTGGGGGGAGGGGGGGGAACCTGATTATTGCTGTGAATTGGGGGGGGAGAGAGAGCTGATTATTGCTGTGAATTGGGGGGGGGGGGAATAATGGAAGTTGATGCATAGAGGATTGCCCTGAATTGAAGAAGAAATGTTCTCACCACTCCTGTGTTGCGCTGTGCAGGTAACATACTCCCAATCGGTCTCTTGTGCATCAGAGAGTTCTTTATAAAGGACGGCAACGTCGGTTCATCTTCCTCATCAACGTTTATGTGACCCGGTACTGTCTGAAAACAAATGGGCCAGTTGACTAAAAAAATGACACAATCAGTATGATTGCATTGTTATATATCCATACAATTGGGATTGATACCACAATGAAAGAAGGAGGAGGAGAAAAGAAGGAGGAGGAGAAAAGAAAGAAGAGGAGCAGAAAAGAAAAGAAGAAGAGCAGAAAGAAAAGAAGAAGAGCAGAAAAGAAAAGAAGAAGAGCAGAAAAGAAAAGAAGAGGAGCAGAAAAGAAAAGAAGAAGAGGAGAAGATCCCTGCCCTAGGGGGTGCTTGCTAACTGTGTGGGAAATGGTCTAACGGGGGGGGGGGGGGGGGGGACAACAACGACACAGATCCATGTTCCTAGCAGGAACACAAGATCTCCATTTTCTTCCCTGTCTGTCAGAACGGCAATCTGCCTCGTTTACATAGGCAGATTGTTGTTCAACCTCTCTCAGGGAACGATCAGCGCATCCGCAGGACCCGCTGATTGGGTCCCCATCTGTCCAATCAGCACATGTCCCCGCTTTCTATGGCATGAAATGACGTACAGGTATGTTTCACGCAATAGAGCTGACCTGCCACAGTATATTTGCGGTAGGCAAGACCTCTAATCTCTGCGTGAAGGTAAAAAAACAAAAAAAAAAACAAAAAACAAAACTTCTGTGCCACAGGATGCCCCCCCCAATCCATCATACTTACCTGAGCTGACCTCGATCCAGCGCTGTGCATGAGAGCAGCGCCTCACAGGGCAGACTGGTAGCAGTGGGAGCCATTGGCTCCTGTTACTGTCAATCAAATCTTGTAATGAGGGAGCAGGGGGCGGGGCCCAGCCGCATTGTCTGTCTATAGACACAGGCAGGGCAGATTGAAATTGAAGCAGCTTCCTAGGAAGGCACTCGCCGAAGAGGAGGAGCCTGGAGCGCCAGTGGGGGACCCCAGAAGAGGGGGATCAGGGCTGCTCTGTGCAAAACCATTACACAGAGCAGGTAAGTATAACATGTTTATAAAAAAAAAAAAATCAAGGTAATAATCACTTAAAGCCTAAAAAGGTTATTTTATTAGGAAACTCACCTTTAAGGCTTTAGACTCCTGCAAGGTATTCTTTGCTTGACGCTTCACAGGGGAACTGTGTAAAAAAAAAAAAAATGAATAAAAAAGGAAATAAGAAATAAAACTAAACCCAGAAACAAAAAAACACACACACATCTCCATTGACTTACTTTCCCTGATCGAGCTTCAACTTCTTAAAGGGAGCGATTACTGGTTTGGTTGGTTTGGTTCCGGGGTGTCGATATTAAAGGTGAGGTCGAGGGTTACATCTTCGCCTAACATTGGTGGGCGGAAGTTTTGGCCTTTCTAGTCCAATGGGAGCAGGGCTAAAAGATATGGAACGTGGTTAGTTACACAGTAAGAGAATAGTAAGGATGCCCCCAACTTACTATAGAGTCCAGGACACGGAGTACAAGTTTAATCATTATATACACACCAGAGGGCACCCATCATTCCGCCAACTTGGGGTAGGCAAGTCCAGGAGTTGGAGATTTACTTTAAAAATGCAGAAGTCGTCAAAACATTTTAAAAGGGGCACCCGCTGAACTACTGTGGATGTGCTTTAAGATATAAATCATATATTGGTTGTCAGTGGACCCCCCCCCCCCCCAGTAATGCTTTGCTTCCATTGGTGGTCAGCAGGGGGCCCCAGGAAAATGAATTGTGGTCAGTGAGCTCCCATAATAGTGCGTTCATAATACTGCTCCTTATTCTAGAGCTGCTCATCATTATAGCGGAAGTTCCCCACGTGCTACCATTACAACCAAGCTACAGCACCCAGTACCTTAAAGTGGTTGTTAAGCCACTACATTAAAATCCTCCCATCCACTCTAACATAATGTGTGTCCCAGTGTCTGTTCTATAAAAAAAGCTGCTGATTTGTATCTACAAGCGGAGCGTCTCCCGTTGCTCATGCGACTCCTCGGCTCTCTCCTCTGCCTGGCTGACAACTATAGGGGGGAGGGGCCAAGCACTCCCACTGACATCAGCCGGGGAGAGAGAGCCGAGGAGTCACGTGAGCGTCAGGAGACGCTCTGATATAAAAAAAAAAAAAAGGTACAAATCGTCACCTTGTTTATATGGCACACAGCGACACAACATTATATTTATTGTAGTTATAATAGCAGCAGGAGGGGGGCACTGACACAGAGCAGGACAGGCGGGGAGGAGGGGACAGAACAGAGCTGCAGATGATGGAGGCACGTTAACGGATCAGTGTCAGGGCTCAGCAGCCACGATATACTGTGGTCAGTTTACAGGGGGGGGGGGGGGAACCAGGCCTTAAGGGAACAGGATCTTTTTTTTTTTTTTTTTTTTTTTTTTTTAAACTATAAAAAGTTAAGAGCTTTAAGAGCTCATTCCAGGAACGTGTGCAACGGGAATATGGACTATGGACCATTACAACCCACCCACCGTGACAACAAGATATACACCTTTGTTGTCACCATTATATCCCCCCTCAAAGTGCTTTCTTTCTTCACTCCTCCAACATACAGAACAGTGCAGAGAAGCGGCAGCGTACTGGGTTCTCTGGCATGCCAGTCAACACTGATCAAGCTCTGGCACCCATCCCATCCCATCTAGGCACCTGGGAAAGATGTGAGAAGAGGATTGCTGGGACCAGTGCATCACAATATGGGAGCGTCTCTCAGCTCTCCAATGCTGATCTGATTTGAGGTCAGAGCGTGGGCAGGTATAGGAGCTGGCAGCACGATAGAAGTGGGGTCCATGATCCCCCCCCCCTCCCCCTCCAATACCACATCTGCTGTATTTACATTACATGTGAAAAGCTCCTTATCTGAATTGTTGGCGACAAACCTCTCAAATATCAGGCGGCTCAGGGCTTCGTTGGTCGCCGTCGGGTGCTCAGTGTCTTTTGCAAGAATTCAACTTTTTTCTTCAGACTCTGAGCAAGAGAAAAAAAAATACACAAAGTCACAGAACGTCCTGCAGAAGAAGGCTTGTCATCAAGTCTGCGTCTGATCTACAGGATGGACTGAATATCGCTACTGGACCCCAAAGTTGGGGTGATGCTCTTCAACCACTCAGCTCTAGAAAGTTTTACCCCCTTCATAACCAGGCCATTATTTACTAATGAGAACTGTGCTACTTTACTTGGTAATTGCGCGGGCAGGCAACATGGTGCACAAATTTAATTATATATTTTTAAACAAATAGAGCTTTCTTTTGGTGGTGTTAGATCACCACTGGGTTTATTTTACAAATTTAAAATAAATAAAAAAAACCCCCACACCTTTCTGCTGTAAAACATATCCAATAAAAAAAAAAAAAAATAATATCAAATATCTTCATAAATTTTAGGGCAAAATGTATTCTGCTACAGGTCTTTGGTTTAAAAAAAAAAAAAAGAATAAATAAAATTCCAATAAGTGTATATTGATTGGTTTGTGTAAAAGTTATAGCATCTACAAAAACAATGGTATATATACACACACACACACACACTAGTAAAAAAAAAAAAAAAAAAATTATATATATATATATATATATATATATATATATATATATATATATATATCCGCTAAATCTATGCCATAGTTTTTAGACACTATAACTTTTGCACAAACCAATATATGCTTATTGGGATTTTTTTTTCTACCAAAATTATGTAGCAAAATTGGCCTAAATTGATGAAGAATTAAAACAAAAAAAAAATTGTTATTGGATGTGTTTTATAGAAGAAGAAAGAACAAGAAAGAAAAGAAAAGAAAGAAAGAAAGAACAAGAAAGAAAGAAAGAAAGAAAGAAAGAACAAGAAAGAAAGAAAGAAAGAACAAGAAAGAAAGAAAGAAAGAAAGAACAAGAAAGAAAGAAAGAAAGAAAGAAACAGAAAGAAAGAAAGAAAGAAAGAACAAGAAAGAAAGAACAAGAAAGAAAGAAAGAAAGAACAGAAGAAAGAAAGAACAAGAAAGAAAGAGAACAAGAAAGAAAGAAAGAACAAGAAAGAAAGAAAGAACAAGAAAGAAAAGAAAGAACAAGAAAGAAAGAAAGAAAGAAAGAAAGAACAAGAAAGAAAGAAAGAAAGAAAGAAAAGAAAGAAAGAAAGAACAAGAAAGAAAAGAAAGAAAGAAAGAACAAGAAAGAAAGAAAGAAAGAAAGAAAGAACAAGAAAGAAAGAACAAGAAAGAAAGAAAGAAAGAACAAGAAAGAAAAGAACAAGAAAGAAAGAAAGAAAGAACAAGAAAGAAAGAAAAGAACAAGAAAGAAAGAAAGAACAAGAAAGAAAGAAAGAACAAGAAAGAAAGAAAGAAAGAAAGAAAGAACGAACAAGAAAGAAAGAAAGAAACAAGAAAGAAAGAAAGAAAGAAAGAAAGAAACAAGAAAGAAAGAAACAAGAAAGAAAGAACAAGAAAGAAAGAAAGAACGAACAAGAAAGAAAGAAAGAACAAGAAAGAAAGAAAGAAACAAGAAAGAAAGAAAGAAAGAAAGAAAAAAGAAAAGAAAGAAACAAGAAAGAACGAACGAACAAGAAAGAACGAACGAACAAGAAAGAACGAACGAACAAGAAAGAACGAACGAACAAGAAAGAACGAACGAACAAGAAAGAACGAACGAACAAGAAAGAAACGAACGAACAAGAAAGAACGAACGAACAAGAAAGAAAGAAGAACAAGAAAGAAAGAAAGAAAGAAAGAAAGAAAGAAAGAAAGAAAGAAAGAACAAGAAAGAAAGAAAGAAAGAAAGAAAGAAAGAAAGAAAGAACAAGAAAGAAAGAAAGAAACAAGAAAGAAAGAAAGAAACAAGAAAGAAAGAACGAACGAACAAGAAAGAACGAACGAACAAGAAAGAACGAACGAACAAGAAAGAACGAACGAACAAGAAAGAACGAAC
The DNA here is from genome assembly GCA_037952925.1 of Lithobates clamitans. Taxonomy (NCBI): domain Eukaryota; kingdom Metazoa; phylum Chordata; class Amphibia; order Anura; family Ranidae; genus Lithobates; species Lithobates clamitans. The sequence continues at coordinate 144,893 of JBBGZY010001059.1, read as the reverse complement.
GAACAAGAAAGAACGAACGAACAAGAAAGAAAGAAAGAACAAGAAAGAAAGAAAGAAAGAAAGAAAGAAAGAAAGAACAAGAAAGAAAGAAAGAAAGAAAGAAAGAAAGAACAAGAAAGAAAGAAAGAAAGAAAGAAAGAAAGAAAGAAAGAACAAGAAAGAAAGAAAGAAAGAACAAGAAAGAAAGAAAGAAAACAAGAAAGAAAGAAAGAAAGAAAGAAAGAACAAGAAAGAAAGAAAGAAAGAAAGAACAAGAAAGAAAGAAAGAAAGAAAGAAAGAAAGAAAGAAAGAAAGAAAGAAACAAGAAAGAAAGAAACAAGAAAGAAAGAACAAGAAAGAAAGAAAGAAAGAACAAGAAAGAAAGAAAGAAAGAACAAGAAAGAAAGAACAAGAAAGAAAGAACAAAAAAGAAAGAAAGAACAAGAAAGAACAAGAAAGAAAGAACAAGAAAGAAAGAAAGAACAAGAAAGAAAGAAAGAACAAGAAAGAAAGAACAAGAAAGAAAGAAAGAACAAGAAAGAAAGAACAAGAAAGAAAGAAAGAACAAGAAAGAAAGAAAGAACAAGAAAGAAAGAACAAGAAAGAAAGAAAGAAAGAAAGAAAGAACAAGAAAGAAAGAAAGAAACAAGAAAGAAAGAAAGAAAGAAACAAACAAGAAAGAACGAAAGAAAGAAAGAAAGAAAGAAAGAAAGAACAAGAAAAAAAGAAAGAAAGAAAGAAAGAAAGAAAGAAAGAAAGAAAGAAAGAACAAGAAAGAAAGAACAAGAAAGAAAGAACAAGAAAGAAAGAAAGAAAGAACAAGAAAGAAAGAAAGAACAAGAAAGAAAGAAAGAACAAGAAAGAAAGAAAGAACAAGAAAGAAAGAACAAGAAAGAAAGAAAGAACAAGAAAGAAAGAAAGAACAAGAAAGAAAGAAAGAACAAGAAAGAAAGAACAAGAAAGAAAGAAAGAACGAAAGAACAAGAAAGAAAGAAAGAACGAAAGAACAAGAAAGAAAGAACAAGAAAGAAAGAAAGAAAGAAAGAAAGAACAAGAAAGAAAGAAAGAAAGAAAGAACAAGAAAGAAAGAAAGAAACAAGAAAGAAAGAAAGAAAGAAACAAGAAAGAAAGAAAGAAACAAGAAAGAAAGAAAGAAACAAGAAAGAAAGAAACAAGAAAGAAAGAAAGAAACAAGAAAGAAAGAAACAAGAAAGAAAGAACAAGAAAGAAAGAAAGAACGAACAAGAAAGAAAGAAAGAAAGAAAGAAAGAAAGAAAGAAAGAACAAGAAAGAAAGAAAGAACAAGAAAGAAAGAAAGAAAGAAAGAAAGAAAGAAAGAAAGAAAGAAAGAACAAGAAAGAAAGAAAGAAAGAAAGAACAAGAAAGAAAGAAAGAAACAAGAAAGAAAGAAACAAGAAAGAAAGAACAAGAAAGAAAGAAAGAAAGAACAAGAAAGAAAGAAAGAAAGAAAGAACAAGAAAGAAAGAAAGAACAAGAAAGAAAGAAAGAACAAGAAAGAAAGAAAGAACAAGAAAGAAAGAAAGAACAAGAAAGAAAGAAAGAACAAGAAAGAAAGAACCAAGAAAGAAAGAAAGAACCAAGAAAGAAAGAAAGAAAGAAAGAAAGAAAGAAAGAAAGAAAGAAAGAAAGAAAGAAAAGGTTTTTTTTCTCTAAATTGTCAGGGTTTTTTTTTTTTTTTGTCTATAGCACAAAAAAAAAATAAAATAAACCCGCAGAGGTGATCAAATACAACCAAGAAAGTTCCATTTGTGGGGGAAAAAAAAAAAAAAAAAAAAGGAGGATGTCATTTTTGTGTACAGCGTGGCACCCCACATAATTGTCAGTTAAAGTAAGGCAGTGCCGTTTCGCAAAAAAAGGCCTGGTCATGAAAGAAGGGGGGGGGCAGAACTTTAATCTTCCAGAAGTCAAGTGGTTAATACTAGGAATGGCAGTGATCAGCAACTTATAATGGGACTGCGACAGTGTGGTAGACAATCTGATCCTGGGGGGGGCGGCACTTACTAACTCCCTTTGACATCACCAGTGACCCCAATACAGTGATCATTGCTAATGCTATAGAGTCTTAGACGGTCACTGTACTAAAGACACTGGCTGGGAAGGGGTTAACATCAGAGTGATCAAAGGGATAACTGTGGGCCTAAAATGTGTAATATGTGCAGCTTTTACTAATTGATGTAGCTGATTTTTCTCGCTGCCCTGTGTTAGTAGAGAAGATGGGAGAAGAGTTTTGTCTTACCATAATTTCCTTATCCGTATTTTGCAGCTCCTTCTGGGAGGTGCTGAGCTCAGCCTTGATCTTCTGCAGTTCCATTTCTGCTTTCTGAGCCTGAGGAGAAAACCATCCTTAGGAATCACACAATCCTAAAACAGAGTCAGATGGATAGGTCTATCCCTCTACAGCTCTCTTTCTACTGTATAGCTCTCTCGCCTTGAAAAAGTATTCATACCCCTCACAAATTTTCCACATTTTCTCATGTTACAACCAAAAACAAATGTATTTTATTGGGATTTTATATAATAGACCAACACAAAGTGGCAGATAATTGTGAAGTGGAAAGAAAATTATACATTTTTTTTACAAATAAGTGAAAAGTGTGGGGGGTACATTTGTATGGCGCCCCCCGGAGTCAATACTTTGTAGAACCCCCTTTCTCTGCAATTACAGCTGCAAGTCTTTTTGGGGATGTCTCTACCAGCTTTGCACATCTAGAGAGGGACATTTCTGCCCATTCTTCTTCTTTGCAGAATATCTCAAGCTCTGTCAGATTGGATGGAGAGCGTCTGTGATCAGCAATTTTTCAAGTCTTGCCACAGATTCTCAATGTGATTTAGGTCTGGACTGTGACTGGGCCATTCTAACACATGAAGATGCTTCGATCTAAACCATTCCATTGTAGCTCTGGCTGGATGTTTCGGGTCGTTGTCCTGCTGGAAGGTGAACCTCCGCCCCAGTCTCAAGTCTTTTGTAGACTAACAGGTTTTCTTCTAAGATTGTCCTGTATTTGGCTCCATCCATCTTCCCATCAACTCTGACCAGCTTCCCTGTCCCTGCTGAAGAAAACAGAGTTAGGTACCTGGTAACTCTTTTTCTAAGAAGTCTTCCAGGGCAGCATCCGAGAGATAGGCTCCTCCTCCCTAAAACAGGAAACACATTAGTCCACCATTATAAATTTCACACTCTTACCTGTGTGCCTCAGTTATGTTAAAGAACCGAAGGAATTCCCTGTAAGCTGCAAGCTCCCCCTCTGTACCTGGTTTTTGTTGTTTCAAGGGTGGGAACTAGTGCTGCCCTGGAAGACTTCTTAGAAAAAGAGTTACCAGGTACCTAACTCTGTTTTCTCGAATCGTCTTCCAGGGCAGCATCCGAGAGGATATATCAAGCAATACTTACTAGGGTGGGGTTAGAGACTGGAGCACTTTACGACCAAATGCTTGGTCTTGGTCAGACAGCTGGTCTATGCGGTAGTGCTTAGCGAAAGTACTGAAGCTCGACCATGTCGCTGCCCTGCAGATCTGCTCCGGAGTTGCCCCTGCTTTCTCTGCGGCCGAGGTTGCCCAGGCTCTAGTTGAGTGCGCTCTGATTTCACTAGGTGGAGTGAGATTCTGTGCCTTATAGGTAATCTGTATGGCCATCCTTATCCATCTGCTGATGGTGCTTTTTGAGGCTTGTTTCCCTCTGTTCATTCCTGCATAGAGGATGAAGAGGGAGGTCGTTCTACGCCATTCTTTTGTTCTATCGAGATACGCTATGAGCGTGTTCCTTACATCAAGTTTGCTGTAAATGTCTCTTTTCCTACTATCCATGGTTGTTGGAAGTGAGGGTATGACGATGTTTTGGGTTCTGTGAAATGTAGAAGAGACCTTGGGTAGAAAGGCCGGATCTGGAGAGAGAATTATCTTGTCCAGATGTATTAGACAGTATGGTTCTATTGAAGATAGAGCTTGGATCTCACTCACTCTTCTGGCGGATACTAAGGCCAGAAGGAGCGCAGTTTTTAACGTGAGGTTTTTGTCTGAGCTGTCCTCGATAGGTTCAAACGGAGGGGAGAGAAAGCCCTTAAGTACTGTGCCCATGTCCCAGGTGGGAGTTTTGTACAATTTGGCTGGTTTGGATCTTTTAAGAGCTATGAGGAATCGTCTTATCAGCGGGTCTTCCGCTAGTCTAGTATCCATGACCGAAGAAAGTGCTGCAACTTGTACTTTCAGGGTACTTGGTGATATGTTTTTGTCTGCACCGTCTTGTAGGAAGTCCAAAACTATTGGAATTATCCCACCGTTGGAGATTGGTCTGTCTTCGTACCAAGAAACAAATTTTTTCCTTATTTTCTCATAGATGGCTCTCGTTACCGGCTTTCTGCTGTTTAAGATGGTGTTGATTACTCTGTCTGACAGGCCCTTGTTCTGGAGTTTTACCCTCTCAGTAACCAAGCCGAGAGCTTCAAGATTTTGTGGTTCGGGTGGTTGACCGGGCCCTGTGACAGTAGATCCGGGCGGTCCGTCAGTGTCAGCTGAGGTTGTATGCTGAGATTTTTTAAATGACTGAACCATGCTCTCTGGGGCCAGTGTGGTGCTATTAGTATTACTGTTGTTTTCTCTGCCTTGATTTTTTGGATTACTTTTGGGATTATGGCAGTTGGAGGGAATGCATAGCACAGATGCCATTTCCAGTTTTGGTTGAAAGCATCCACCCCGCTGTTGCCATCTGTAGGGTCCAGGGAGAAAAATATCGGAGATTTTGCGTTCGCCCTGGAAGCAAATAGGTCTACTTCGGGTATTCCCCACTTCTGGGTGATTTGAGTGAAGGTTGTTTGGTTTAGCGACCATTCCGTGTGTTTTATCGTTTTCCGGCTCAGGAAATCTGCCACTGTATTGTCTGTTCCTTTTAGATGAATACCGGATATCGATCTTATGATGTTCACTTCTGTCCACAGTAGGATAGATTGTGTCAGTCTCATCAGTTTTTGGGATTTTGTGCCCCCTTGTCTGTTTAGGTATGCAACTGTCGTTGCGTTGTCCGATTGTATCTTTACATCCTTCCCCTGTAATGCTGGCTTGAAGGCTTTTAGCGCTTCTCCCACGGCTTTCAGCTCTCTCAAGTTTGAGGAGGCTAGTGCCCATTTGGGTGTCCATTTCCCTTGCGAGAACCGCCCTTCCATGTGGGCTCCCCATCCTAGGGCGCTTGCATCGGTGGTGATGCTGACTGGATTGACTTGAGCCCATCTGTGCCCCTCGATGACCCGAAGTGGGTTGAGCCACCAGTAGAGTGTTTGTTTGACTGTGGCGGGGACGGGAATGGATTTTTCTAGGGATGCTTGCCTGCCATCCCACTGGGACAGAATGTAGTTCTGTAAGGGTCGCATGTGAATTTGTGCCCAGGTGATGGCTGGAATGGAAAACGTCATCAGTCCTAGTACGGACATTCCGTGCCTGATCGTTGTGGAATGGTTCCTTAGCAGGGACGTAATTGCTTGTGTCATTTTTACGTCTTTTTCCTTTGTTAGGAAAATTTTTGACAGTCTGGAGTCCAGCACGTATCCCAGGTACACTACTCTCTGGCTTGGGATCATTTGCGATTTCTCTGCGTTTATTAACCATCCCAGGTTTTGCAGATAGTTCATACTCTTGCGCAGGTTGTTTTCTAGGATTGCTGCTGAGTCCGCAAAGAACAGGAGGTCGTCTAAGTATGGTATTATTCCAATACCCTCCTGTCTTAGACCTTTTAGTGCTTCCGCCATTATTTTTGAGAATATTCTTGGAGCTGAGGAAATTCCGAAGGGGAGAGCTGTGTACTGTAGGTGCAGCGTAGCTGCTGGCCCCTGGATTGCGAACCTTAGAAACTTTTGGTGATCCTTCCTTATGGGGACATGTAGGTAGGCATCCTGTAAGTCTAGTGTTGCCATGAATGTCTCCTGCGGTAGGATGTTCCTGATTGAATAGATAGATTCCATTCTGAATCTCTTGTATCTTATTCCTCGGTTGAGTGGTTTGAGGTTTAGTATCAGCCTTAGTTTGCCTGATGGTTTTCTTTTTGCGAAGATGTGTGAGTAGAAGCCCTTTTGTTCCTCCTCTTGGGGAACGTGACAAATCACCTTCTGATCTAATAGTTTCTGTAGGGATTCTAAAAACACCTTTGCTTGATTGCTGTCCTTGGGTAGCATGGTCGCTAAGTATTTGGTTGGGGGGCGGTTGGAGAATTCTATTGCGTAACCGTCCGCTATGGTGCGCAATATGAATTTGTTTTCTGTTATCTCCTCCCATTGGTGGGAGAAAGCCGCCAATCTGCCCCCCACCTGAAGGCAGTCATTGTTTTTTGTTCTTTTGGGTATTAGGCTTGAGGATGAATTCACCTTTGCCTTTCTTGTTTTGTTGACCCCAGTGCTTTTTTGCCCCCGGCTTATTGAATTTCTTGAAATGCCGAAAGGGCGCCTTCCCTTGTCTCTTCTTGGTTTGAGGGAACCCCTTATTTTTTGCTGCAGTCCTATCCAGGACTGTTTCTAGCTCGGGACCAAACAGTAGGTCTCCAGTGAATGGTATGCCACATAAACGGTTCTTGGAAGGCGCATCCCCCCCCCAGGATTTTAACCACAGGGCTCTGCGGGCCGAGTTTAGTAGTGCCGTGGTCCTAGAGGATATTCTGACAGTTTCTGCTGAAGCATCTGCCAAGAAAGCTGCCGCTCTAGTTAGTGTGGGGATGGTTTTAATTAGTTCCTCCCTGGGCGTGTCGTTCTCCAATAGATCTTGCAGCTGGGTTAGCCAGATTAGCAAGGTTCGGGCTGTGCAGGTGGAAGCAATAGCCGGATTTAGGTTTGCCGCCCCTGCTTCCCATGCCCTTTTCAGGAGAGCTTCTATTTTCTTGTCCATGGGGTCGCTGAGGGTACCTGCGTCATCAAAAGCCAAGTCCGATTTGTTCGTGATTTTTGCCAGAGAGGCATCCACCTTGGGGCATTTAGCCCAGGTTTTGGTGTCTGCTTCCGCAAACGGGTATCTGCGTTTGATTGTGGCGGGGATGAAAAGCTTTTTCTCTGGGTCTTCCCATTCCTTTTTGACTATGTCTTTAAGTGTTTGGTGTACCGGGAACGTTCTTGGCTTCTTGGGCTGAAGCCCTTTGTACATTCTGTCATGCATAGTGAGTTCTGCGGTTTTCTGTTCTTTAATGCCTAGAGTGTCAGTGATGGCTTTGAGAAGGCTGTCTGTGTCCTCAGAAGGAAACAGGTTGCAGTCTGTCGTGTCATCTTCCTCCTCTGAGTCTGAACAGATACCGTCTTCTGATTCAGATTGTTCAGATTCATCTGAATCCACCTCTTGTTCTGCCTGTACCTTGTTCTCCCTTGGAATGTGTGTTCCGCTGGTAGATGGGATACTGGCCTGAGCGACACTTGCTGGCGTTTCTAATTTTTCTATAGCTGAGCGTAGTGGTGCCATGGTGCTCTGAATTTCTTTCTTAAAAGAATTGAGCAGGTCTTTCAAAAATCCCTGCGATTCTTTTGCCACCATTTTGTTTAAGCATTTCTGACACAGGGGCTTTTTCCAATCTGGGGAAAGCCTGTGGCTGCATGAGGCACATGTTTTGCCTTTAGCCTTCCTTTCCTCAGGGGTCTTTGCCTGCAAGCGAGCATAGAGAACAAAAAACCCCGTGAGATAGGTGGTCAAAGAAACTGCCTGTAGATAGGCAGTAAAGAGGTTAAGACAGAGATAATTCAAGAATATTCTGGCTTACCTTGGAGCTGTCCTGATTTGCAGGATCTGCAGGGCAGGGTGGGGAAGCGTCAGACATGATCAGCCACCAGGATCCTCTGCTTAGAGGCCTTTTTATCTGCTTCCTGCATAAGCTCCGGCCCCGCCCCCGGCTGACCCCGTGCAGGTTGGTGGACACACCTGCACATGCCGCTGTATTGTAGAGTAACTGTGCTGGTAGTGAAGGGTAGCATTGAACAAATTTGCTATTTGTATTCGGTTTTCTTTCTCTGTTTTTTTTTTTTTTTAAATTCCCGCCCCTAGGTGTCCCTGCTCTATCTCCGCAGTAGATAGACTACGGGAAAATGGCCGCCAACCCGGAAGCGGAACTTCCTCGGCGCCATCTTGGTACACCCCCGACTTCCTGTAGCGGTCTGTGGCAGTGAGGACGCTGCTGCGCCGCCCGGAGAACGGTGGATTCGTTTGGGGGGACAGCCGCAGCTACCAGGGACCTAGTTAGAAGGTGCAAAACCCTCCCTGCTAGACCCTCTGCTGTTGGGGTTTTCGGCGGCGGTCGGTGGCGGCGGCGGGGGGGGGGGGGGGGGGGCGCCCATCTATGCATGCATCTATCCCCCCTGGCGGGCTCCAGATTCTGCGGAAAGCCAGAGGGGGGTGCTTGCGGAAGCATACACAGGGCTAAACAGCGGCATGGGGTGGGGATGACAGAGTCCTCCTGCAGCCTGGGGGGATGATTGCAGACCCCTCAGTAGGGGCGAAATCTCAGGCTTTGAGCAATATTGCCCAGTGCTGCGCCTGCTCGCCCTCCCAAAGCCCCTTGGGCTGTATGGGATGCTGGCAGGGGGTCTCCTGCAACAAGCACAGAGACAGGTGAAAATAAAATAACAAACGTTCTTGCAGCTCCTGTGGGTCCGGAGGAAACACAAACAACTGAGGCACACAGGTAAGAGTGTGAAATTTATAATGGTGGACTAATGTGTTTCCTGTTTTAGGGAGGAGGAGCCTATCTCTCGGATGCTGCCCTGGAAGACGATTCGAGAAAAGCATCCCCACCACATGATGCTGCCACCACCATGTTTCACGGTGGGGATGGTGTGTTCAGGGTGATGTGCAGTGTTCGTTTTCCCCCACACATAACGTTTTGCTTTTAGACCAAAAAGGTCAATTTTGGTCTCATCTGACCAGATCACCTTCTTCCACATGTTTGCTGTGTCCTCCACATGGCTTCTCACAAACTACAAACAGGACTTCTTATGACTTTCTTTCACCAATGTCTTTCTTCTTGTCACTCTTCCATAAAGGGCAGATTTGTGGAGAACACGACTAATAGTTGTCCTGTGGACAGATTCTCCCACCTGAGCTGTGGATCTCTGCAGCTCCTCCAGAGTTACCATGGACCTCTTGGCTCTTCTCTGATGAATGCTCTCCTTGCCCGGCCGGTCAGTTTAGGTGGACAGCCATGTCTTGGTAGGTTTGCAGTTGTGCCATACTCTTTCCATTTTCCGATGATGGATTGAACAGAGCTCCGTGAGATGTCCAAAGCTTGGGATATATTTTTTTATAACCTATCCCTGCTTTAATCTTCTCCACAACTTTATCCCTGACCTGTCTGGTATGTTCCTTGGCCTTCATGATGCTGTTTGTTCACTAAGGTTCTCAAACAAACCTCTGAGGGCTTCACAGAACAGCTGTATTTATACTGAGATAAAATGACACACAGGTGGACTCTGTTTACTAATTAGGTGACTTCTGAAGGCAATTGGTTCCACTAGATTTTAGTTAGGAGTATCAGAGTAAAGGGGGGCTGAATACAAATCCCCCCCCCCCCCCCACTTTCCACATATTTGTAAAAAAATATGTTAAAATCCATTAATCATTTTCCTTCCACTTCACAATTATGTGCTTCTTTGCGTTGGTCTATCACATAAAATACATTTGTTTTTGGTAACATGAACAAATGTGGAAAATATCCAGGGGTATGAATACTTTTTCAGGGCACTGTGTAGCTCTCTCTCTATAGCGCTTGCGCTGTCTATATCTACCACATAAATTATTTTTGTACTTATTTTTTTTCTTTTTGTCAACATGGATTCCGCATGGAAGGTTCTGGAAGAATTAGCTGGGCCTCGGTTTTACCAAGGTTGAGAATCGCTCGTGTGCAGAACACTCACGGGATCAGTCTAATGCCGCGTACACACGATCGGAATTTCGGCCAGCAAAAGACCGATGAGAGGTTTTTCGTTGGAAAATGCGACCGTGTGTACGCTCCATTGGACTTTTGCTGGCCGAATTCCAGCCAGCAAAAGATTGGGAGCTTGTTCTCAATTTTTCGGTCGGGAGAAGTTCCTGTCCGAAAATGCAATTGTCTGTAGCAATTCCGACGCGCAAAATCCCTACGCATGCTCGGAAACAATTTCGACGCATGCTCGGAAGCATTGAACTTCATTTTCTCGGCTGGTCGTAGTGTTGTACATCACCGCGTTCTTGACGGTCGTAATTTCAGCAAACTTTTGCGTGACCGTGTGTATGCAAGGCAAACTCGAGCAGAATCCCGTCGGAAAAGCCGTCGTATCTTTTTCCGACGAGAAATCCGCTCGTGTGTAGGCGGCATAACAGAGAAGTGGCATCACTGCTAAAAAGAATAATCATTTAGAAGACGAACCTTGTGGTTTGCGGCAAACAATTCCTTCTTCAGCTTCTCCGTCATTTCGGACGATACTTTCCGAGCTTCTTTCAGGTTTTCATACTCCCTGGGAGGAGGAGGAGGAGGGGGAGGGGAGAAAGAGGTTAATGGCGGAAATCCTCATTATATCCTTATCTGCTTTGCGTCCTGCGCACCTTGTTTCCGCTCAGCAGAGTGCTCCAATATAAATTATTTACCTAAAACGAGTCTCTGGTGACCCCAGTGACCCTACAAGTGCCAGACACGAGCGTTTTATCCGGGGTCAGCCAGCAGAAGAGAATATAAACTGTTTATAAAGTGGAGGCCTTCCCCCGCCCCCCCCCTCCCGGCAAACACTGCATCCCGCTCACTCCATTACATTGATAGGACCGGCACTGGCGGTGGAGAAGGAATATGAACAATCACATCACACAAAGAATCTCAGACTTGGAAATATTTGGAGTTACACAACTTTACTATTTATAGAACTCTAACCAAGTTGCAGCAAAGGGGGCTCCATTCCGCTTTCTGGGGTCTGAACTGCAAACATACTGCATGGGGCCCTCATTGTCGGCCTGCAGTGTTCTCTCTGCCTTTCTAGTGAACAGAGACATTGAAAACGGCATTACAGCAATGTGCAGTAAATCGCATCTATTGTGAATGACCCCCCAATGCCTAAGAGCAGCTTGAGGACTATTGTGATTGATGAAAGCGATTATAATGCGAATGAAAGGTTAAGACGGACAATGCAGTACATGTTTAAAGGTCTGCTAAAACTGCACCCCCAGCTTCCTCCCCTGAAGACCGGTATGGGCCTGCAGACCGCCCCCTAAGTCACACTCACATGGAATGCCGAGCCCCCCCCCCCCCCATGACTGAAAGAACTGTAATCCAATTAAAGAAAGGGACGGGGCCCAGGGACAGTCAGGCTTGAGAGCACTAGATGACAATGGACGTCCTCCAGCCAGGAAGTGAGGCGTGCCATTATCAGACTTGCTGCCATCACAATAATGCTCGATTCACACAGGGGCAACACGACTTCAGCGCGACTTTGCACGGCGACTTCAACGCGATTTTGATCAATTTACAATGCGACTTCAAGTCGCCTCCAGGACAGGCGACTTTGGCTGTGGCCAATCACAAAATAATCAGCTCTCTGGGAGGGAGGGGTTTGCCTGGGCAAACTAATTTTTTTAACTGTAAAGTCGCTTCAGTATAGCTTGAGATCCGACTTGGAGGCGACTTCCATTGATTTCTATGGTACAGGTCGCCTACCAAGTCGGATCCAAGTAGTACAGGGAGTACACTCTGAAGTTGGAGAGACTTCAGTAGTGTCTATTAAGACGCTCTGATTCTCTGTAATGTTAATCTCTTCTTGGGGCGACTTGGGGCGACTTGAGGGCTTACAAGTCGGATCCCAAGTCGTCCTAGTGTGAACCGAGCCTAAAGAGCAGCGGAATTATTCTCCACATAGTAATATGGTGCAGCTTACTTCTTCAGAGACACGCAGTATATGGCCAACTGCTCCACCGCAGACTGTCCGGACCCCATATCCCTGACCATTTCCTCCACCTCCTGCCGCCGGGACTGCAGCAGAAGCTCAATACTGAAAAACAGGAAGGAAAAAAAAAATTACAGCTCTGATAACCGATATCGTACCCCCCCACACTACACCCATATCGTACCCCCCCCCCCCCCCCGACGGCCCACCCATATCGTTACCCCCCCCATATCATTACCACCCAAATCGCCCCCCCCCCCCCCGACGCTCCACCCATATCGTCCCCCCCCACCCATATCGTCGTTCCCACCCCCCCCTCCACCCATATCGTCCCCGTCCCCCCGACGCTCCACCCATATCGTGTCCCCCCCCCGACGCTCCACCCATATCGTGTCCCCCCCCCTGACGCTCCACCCATATGGTCCCCCCGATGCTCCACCCATTTCTCCCACCCCCCCGACGCTCCACCCATATCGTCCCGTCCCCCCGACGCTCCACCCATATCGTCCCCAATCCCCCGACATGCTACCCAACCACTATCAACCCTGATGACCCCTCCCTCTCCACCCTAACAAATACACCCCCCCCCAAATTACTTCACCTAACCTTTCTAAAGAGCGCAGCTTATTGCGCAGTTTGCGGGCCTCCTCCTTGGCAGCTTTGGCCTCTGCTTGCTGCACATCGAAGAATTTCATTTGTTTCTAAGACAGAAAAGATCAAAGAAATGAGAACGTAATACGGAAGGTGATAAATAAGGCTGCGCGCTGTGCAATGTCCTCCGTACCTTCAGTGATGTGCAAAGCATCTCATAGTCTCCAATCTTCCTCTCCAGGCATTCTACGGTGCAGTTCCTCTCATCCAGAACCTGCCGCAGGGAGTCCACCAAGTCCTGACATTCCCGCTTCTCCCTCTCTGATGAGCAATTCAATTGTTATGTTAAAAAGAAAAAAAAAAAAAAGAAGAAGACTGTGATTTGTGTCTCTGCCCCTCCCACAATGAGATTTCCTGCAGTAGTTTGTGTCTCTGCCCCTCCCACAATGGCGAGATTTCCCTGCAGTAGTTTGTGTCTCTGCCCCTCCCACAATGGCGAGATTTCCCTGCAGTAGTTTGTGTCTCTGCCCCTCCCACAATGAGATTTCCTGCAGTAGTTTGTGTCTCTGCCCCTCCCACAATGGCGAGATTTCCCTGCAGTAGTTTGTGTCTCTGCCCCTCCCACAATGGCGAGATTTCCCTGCAGTAGTTTGTGTCTCTGCCCCTCCCACAATAGTGAGAATTCCTCCAGTAGTTTGTGTCTCTGCCCCTCCCACAATGGTAAGATTTCCCTGCAGTAGTTTGTGTCTCTGCCCCTCCCACAATGGTGAGATTTCCTGCAGTAGTTTGTGTCTCTGCCCCTCCCACAATGGTGAGATTTCCTGCAGTAGTTTGTGTCTCTGCCCCTCCCACAATGGTGAGATTTCCTGCAGTAGTTTGTGTCTCTGCCCCTCCCACAATGGTGAGATTTCCCTGCAAGTTTGCAGGAAAGGGTGGCTACGTTCCTACATACGCGTACAGGAAGTTGGATCACAGGGGAAAAAAAAAAATTTGAAGGAGGCCGAGAGCAACAGAAGGGACTTTTTTGGGTTAGGAGCACATACTGGAATATCATTTTTTTTTTAAAACCACATCACTTAAAGTCCACATAACTGTAGCTATAAATAAGGATCCCCCATGCCGTTGTGTGTTAACTTTGTAAATCAAGCCCAGTTAGCCTAAATCTAAAATTTTTAAAAAGGGGTGGTGACACAATCACTTTGTTCTGTAATGTTTACGATAGTCAAGCTGAACGTCAGTTTCGGGTGGAGTTAGCAGTTTGATGCACCCACCTTTGATGTGAAGGCTGGCTTTTATTCGATCAACTTCATTCTGCAATAATAAACAAGACAAATTTAGAGGAACAGTACATAATAAATGTCTAGACACAGCTAGGTACTTTCAGCTTCCCACACAAGGAAAATAACCGTACTCCGATTAGCAGATCCCGTGCAAAGATTTTTGTACAGTGCATCCTGCAGAAAGTATTCACAGCGCTTCAATTTTTTTCACATGTTACGGCCTTATTCCAAAATGGATTACATTAATTTTCCTCAAAATTCTGCAAACAATCCCCCATAATGACAATGTGAAAGACGTTTGTGTGAAATCTTTGCAAATTTATAAAAAAAAAAAAAAAAATCCCATGTACATAAGTATCACAGCCTTTGCTCAATACAGTAATACCTTGGATTGTGAATGCTTGTAATCCAAAGCACTCAGATATCAAAGCGAGTTTCATCCATAGGAATCAATGGAAACTCAGATAATGCGTTCCAGAGCTGGTGTATGCAGTACCGCATGTGGCCAGAGGTGCGGGGGGGCGCCAGAGACACTCAGATGCTCATAGATACTCGGCAACGGAGTATTCGAGGTATTACTGTACTTTGGTGAAGCTCCTTTGGCACCAATTACAGCCTTAAGTCTTTTTGAGTATGATGCTACAAGCTTGGCACTCCTATTTTTGGGCAGTTTCTCCCATTCTTCTTTGCTCCCTCTCAAGGTCCATCAGGTTGGATGGGGAGGGTCGGTGCACAGCCATTTTCAGATCTCTCCAGAGATGTTCAATCGGGTTCAAGTCTGGGCTCTGGCTGGGCTACTCAAGGACATTCATAGAGTTGTCCCATAGCCACTCCTTTGTTATCTTGGCGGTGTCCTTAGGGTTGTCCTGTTGGAAGCTGAACCTTCACCCCAGTCTGAGGTCCAGAGCACTCTGCAGCAAGTTTTCACCAAAGATGTCTCTGTACATTGCTCCATTCAGCTTTTCCTTGATCCTGACTAGTCTCCCAGTTCCTGCCGCTAAAAACATCCCCACAGCATGATGCTACCACCACCATGCTTCACTGTAGGGATGGGATTGGCCAGGTGATGAGCGGTGCCTGGTTTCCTCCAGATATGACACTTGCCATTCAGGCCGAAGAGTTCAATCTTTGTTTCATCAGACCAGAGAATTTTGTTTCTCATGGTCTGAGAGTCCTTCAGGTGCCTTTTGGCAAACCCCAGGTGGGCTGTCATGTGCCTTTTACTGGAGGAGTGGCTTCCGTCTGGCCACTCTAGAATACAGGCCTGATTGGTGGAGTGCTGCAGAGATGGTTGTTCTTCTGGAAGGTTCTCCTCTCTCCACAGAGAAACGCTGGAGCTCTGTCAGAGTGACCATCAGGTCACCTCCCTGACCTTCTCCTCCGATCACTCAGTTTGGCCGGGTGGCCGACTCTAGGAAGAGTCCTGGTGGTTCCAAACTTCTTCCATTTATGGATGATGGAGGCCACTGTGCTCACTGGGACCTTCAAGGCTGCAGACATTTTTCTGTACCCTTCCCCCGATCTGTGCCTCCATACAATCCTGTCTTGGAGGTCTACAGGCAATTCTTTGGACTTCATGGCTTGGTTTGTGCTCTGACATGCACTAACTGTGGGACCTTTATATAGACAGGTGTGTGCCTTTCCAAATCATGTCCAATCAACTGAATTTACCACAGGTGGACTCCAATCAAGTTGTAGAAACATCTCAAGGATGATCAGTGAAAACAGAATACACCTGAGCTCAATTCTGAGTGTCATGGCAAAGGCTGTGAATACTTATGTACAGGGGAGGAGCCTGAGATACTTATGTACAGGGGAGGAGCCTGAGATACTTATGTACAGGGGAGGAGCCTGAGATACTTATGTACAGGGGAGGAGCCTGAGATACTTATGTACAGGGGAGGAGCCTGAGATACTTATGTACAGGGGAGGAGCCTGAGATACTTATGTACAGGGGAGGAGCCTGAGATACTTATGTACAGGGGAGGAGCCTGAGATACTTATGTACAGGGGAGGAGCCTGAGATACTTATGTACAGGGGAGGAGCCTGAGATACTTATGTACAGGGGAGGAGCCTGAGATACTTATGTACATGGGATTTTTTTCCTTTTTTTTATTTTTTAATACATCTGCAAAGATTAAAAACAAATTTATTTGACGTTGTAATTATGGGGTATTGTTTGTAGAATTTTGAGGAAAATAATGAATTTAATCCATTTTGGAATAAGGCTGTAACATAAAATGTGGAAAAAGTGAAGCGTTGTGAATGCACTGTATACAACGTATTCTAGAATGTATCCTGTATGGATACAATGTATCCTGTGTGTATCTTATAATGTATTTTGTATGTATACAATGCATCTTTCTCTACATTCAAAGGAGAAAAAAAAAAAACACACATATGGGAGAGCTGCACAGTGGCTATCACAGCGATCAGGTGATTGGGAACCAGGAGTCCGAGTCCCAATCGTTAGGCTGGTGAGAGGCCGGGTCCCTGTGTTGGGAGAACACTGTGCTCCCAGCACAAAACACTGGTGTGTACAGGCAGCAGGAAGGGGTTAAAAATCCAAACCCCCAGCAAGTGGCTGAGAATTCAGATTTCTCTGAACCTTCCCTTATGCTAGTGCCAGCCCTGCCGATTGGTTGCCATCAGCGATGATAAAAGAACTTCTTGTGTTTAACAATAAAGTTTTTTCATGGCATTTCTGCGGGCTTAGGAAGGGCGGCTTTCCCTGGCGCACGCGGGTACTCCGATTGGTTGTTGTGATCAGCACTGACCATCTCCTGCAGTTGATGTACATCATCCGCCCCCCTCCCCCGAGTACCAGAAATCTACAATTACCTTCAGAGATTCGGCATCGAGAGAAGAGTCATCCTCCAGGCCGACATCAAAGAAAAGTTTGTGGATGATCTGCCGGTTGCTCACCTAAAAACGAGACACAACGCGGGTCATTTCCTGAAGTGGAGGCCGTTCACCGAGCAAAGTGAATGTTCCTGAATAGGAGGGTGAAGCCAACATGTAGCCAATCGTGTGCCAGCACAAATCCTGTCTTGGCATTTCCCTTGCATGTGATTGGGTCACCTTATTCACTAAACATTTACCTTGCTCAGTAAATAGCATTTGTGATGGTAATAAATTGAACCCAATATGAGGTGTGATGGGATGTGAGCTTTGTCTGCAGAATCAGTTCATATGGTTCAGCCGTGTCATGTCACCTGTCACAGGACAGGAAGGGATCTGTGGGCGACTCTCAGCCATTTTCTATAATATATCTCTATCTCTCTCTATATATATATCTATATCTATATATATATATATATCTCTCCATCTCTTTCTCTCTCTCTCCATCTCTTTCTCTCTCGGGCTGGGGGAAAAAAAATAGATTTGAATCTTTCGCCAGGACCGGCGCTGACACTGTGCCGGTCCTGAGGAGCTGCGAGCAGGAGTTTTTAGGCGAGGCCGCGGCTTCGGCCTAGTCCGTGAGGTCGGACGCCACGGACTAGGCCGAAGCCGCGGCCTCGCCTAAAAACTCCTGCTCGCAGCTCCTCAGGACTGGCGCGGTGTCAAAAAAAAAACAAAACAAACCCTTGATTCGAATCGTGAAACAAGTTTTTTTTAAAAAAAAGAAAAAAAGGAAAAAAAAAAAAAAAAGCAAATTTGCTGATTAATTTTTTTTTTTTTAGAAAATCGCCCAGCTCTAATAAAAAAAAAATTATATATATATATATATATATATATATATATATATATATATATATATATATATATATATATATATATATATATATAAATTTGTAAGTTCTGTATATAATTGTATTCTATTTTGTATATATTACACACTGCCCTCACTGTGCACACGGCACCAATAATGTTTTTCATTACATATTTGAATTCTTTCGAGTTCTGATTAGAATTAGCCTGCCTATGTTACGCCCCTTGTTACCATAAACATACAATTGTAATATTAATGCGATACCTACATAATCACGTGTATAAAAACCTTCCATTGCGTCATAATAAAGCAGAACAGTTATTTGGCAAGATGCTGATCTCTTGTGTCTGTTCCCTACTGTAGTAGCTATTAATTTGGAACCACTAATCAATATGAGGATAGGAGTTACCCATCTATAAATTCCCATGTCAATATATATATATAATTTGGAGGTTATAAATAAAGTAAGGCCTGGTCTTATTACTTCTATGGATTGCACACAAAAAAATAAATAAAAAAAAAAAAAAAAAAAGGGAAGAATTTGCATGACATGATCACTAAAATAAAGCCCCAGGAATGGCAGCTTCGGTGTGATGCTTCTCAGACAGGCGCGTCCCTTAATGACAGATTCCATTTAAGGGGGCAGATTTAGGAAGGGCATTGATCAGCTGACTCCGGGTGTCACACACATGGAATGCGAAGTTCAGGGGCCCATCTGTTTGATCCTGGGGCCCCCCAGGGGCTTCCATAGAGTTCACAGGGTCAGGGTATCAGGAGTGTCATTGACATCCGCCACGCCAGGGTGGCACTAGGCGGAGCTCCAACATGTAGGACCACCCTAAAGACAGGAAGGAATAGGTCAGTGACCCCCCCCCCCCCAATTATAATTACCTGGATGCGGCACTGCGGACAAGTCCGGCTTGGGGCGGTGCTGAACCATTGCTGGAGGCTGAGGAGAGAAGAGGGAGAGGGGGGTCAGTACACAAAACATTCACAGATCATCCAACCCGGTGCTGTGCAATTTAGGGGGGGAGGGGGGGTACAGGGGCATCAACTTTGTCAGGTTTTTCTTCTGTCTGTGACCCCAAACAGGGAGATCCCCCCCCCCAATCATCACCACCAGTGCCAGACAGAAGCATCTATTCATGGTGGAGAGACAAGAGGGGAGATGATCCACCCCCTCCCCCATCATTGGATCTGGCGGGGGGTTCTGTATTGTATATATGGGTGGAGGATTGGTATAGTAGTACATAATCTAGCAGTGTTGGTGGGGATGTGCCCGGCAGTAGAAGGGTATATAGTGATGTATATGTGGGTGGGTGAAGTG
Organism: Lithobates clamitans; assembly: GCA_037952925.1. Classification (NCBI taxonomy): domain Eukaryota; kingdom Metazoa; phylum Chordata; class Amphibia; order Anura; family Ranidae; genus Lithobates; species Lithobates clamitans. Next base: position 126,126 of record JBBGZY010001059.1, on the reverse strand, counting down.
TATAATACAGATAAGGGTGGAGAAATACTAAATTTGGAACAAAGCCGGAAACGGCTTCGCTCCAGTCTCCTGAATGTAAACATGGAAGTGACATCACTTCCTGTTTACTCGGCTGCCAATGGTGCCGGATTAAAAAAAAAAATTAAAAAAAAAATACAGTATTCAGAATCGCCGTTTTCTGAATACTTAAAGTGCAAAGGAGGGATTGAAGGTCTTTTAGACCCCCCCCCCCCCCGATCTCTCCATAAAGAGTACCTGTCACCACCTATTACTGTCACAAGGGATGTTTACATTTCTTGTGACAGCAATAAAAGTGATCAAATTATTATTTTCTTTTTTAAAAACACAATTTAATGATATAAAAATACATTAAATAAATAAGGAAAAAAAAAATTTTTTTTTTTTAATGCGCCCCCGTCCCCGCGAGCTCACGCAGCAAAGAAACCGCATATGTAAACGGTGTTCAAATCACACCTGTGAGGTATCGTCGCGATCGGCAGAGTGAGAGCGATAATTCTAGCACTAGACCGCCTCTGTAACTCTAACCTGGTAACTGTAAAAAAATAAAGCGTCGCCTATGAAGATTTTTATGTACCATAGTTTGTCATCATTCCACGAGTGCGCGCAATTCTACAGCGTGACATGTTTGGTATCTATTTACTCGGCGTAACATCATCTTTCACATTTTTTTTTTAACCACTTCAATACCCGGCCATAGTAAAAAGACGTCCTCTACTTTGTGGGGTGATATGTGAATGATGGGTGCAGCTAGAGGCATTGTTCAGATATTCTTTGCAGCCGGCGATTCTGTGCACGATAAGAACGATTATAGCGGCAGTTCCGCCGCTTGATCGTTCTTATAGGTGAAGGGAGGGGACGTCGCCCCCCCGCTTCTCTGGGCTCTCCCGTGCCATCGGGGGCCCGGAGAAAGAATCGTCCTGCCCCGGATGAGGACGATAGAGATTTCTGGTGACCAGATGGTCAATAAGTCATCTCAATGACCGTCAGAGGCCCGGGCGCGTCGTTATGACGTCACGCCCGGGTACCTGGAAATAAACAAAGCCGCGATCGCAGCTGTCAGCATGAATGCTTTCCAGCCTGGAGGAGAGATGTGGGGTCTTAGGTCCTCTTTATGGAGAGATGTGAGGTCAATATTACAAGGGATGTTTACATTTCTTTTAATAGGAATAAAAGTGATCAAAAAAAAAATGTAAACAAAAAAAAGAAAAAAAGTGCAAAAAAAAAAAAAAGTAAAATGCCCCTGTCCCCGGCAGCTTGCGCTTAGAAGCGAACGCACACGTAAGTCACGCCCACATATGTAAACGCCGCTCAAACCACACATGTGAGGTATCGCCGCGTGCGTTAGAGCGCGTGCAACAATTCTGGCTCTAGACCTCCTCTGTAACTCTAAACTGGCAACCTGTAAAAAATTTTTAAAGCGTCACCTATGGGGATTTTTAAGTAACGAAGTTTGGCACCGTTCCATGATTGTGCGCAATTTTAAAGCGTGACATGTTAGGTATCTATTTACTCGGCATAACATCACCTTTCACATTATACAAAAAAAAATTGGGCTAACTTCACTGTTTTTTGTTATTTTTTAATTCATAAAACCGTTTTTTTTTTCCAAAAAAAAAAAAAAAAGCGTTTGAAAAACGATTGTGCAAATACCGTGCGAGACAAAAAGTTGCAACGACCGCCATTTTATTCCCTAGGGTGTTTGGAGGTATACATGTTTGGGGGTTCTGAGTAATTTTCTAGCAAAAAAAAAAAAAGATGATTTTTATACGAAGGAGAGAAGTGCCAGAATAGGCCCCGGTATGGAAGTAGTTAAAAATCAATAAAAGAAAAAAAAAAAAAAAGTGTCCCTTTCACCCAGAAAGTTGCGTTTAAAACACCGCCGCACAAATACCGTGTGATATAAAACATTGCAACAATCGCCATTTTATTCTCTAGGGTCTCTGCTAAAAAAAATGATATATGATGTTTGGGGGCTCTAAGTAATTTTCTAGCAAAAAATACGGGATTTTAACTTGTAAACACAAAATGTCAGAAATAGGCTTAGGCGTGAAAAGGATATATATGTATATATATATATATATATATATATATATATATATATATATATATTATATACACACAACGCAAATTAAAGAAAACATACATATATATATATATATATATATATACACACATGCAGCCGGCCGCACTGGCCCAGTAAGGTTACATAGGCTAGTTGGCAAGTGGTGTATATATGGGTGGAGCAATGATATATTACATACAATGGAGAAGTATACAGTATATATATATATATGTATGTATATACACAATGGGGGGGGGGTGTTATAGTACAGATAATGGTGGCATATAGAGTGTATATATGGTGGGGGGAGGGGTGTGTACCAGTGTTGGTGGAAGGTGTGCCCGCAGTTGATGGCGGACACGTCCCTCTGATGATCGAAGAAGTCGGAGCAGATCGTACACAGAGCCCGGATCGGCATCTCACCGACAATCGATTCGTGTTTCCCGCGAACCTCCCCGGACACAGCACGCCGCTGCGTCACCACGTCCCTCCCCGGCTGGAAGCGTGTTCACTCATTGGCTAGGTGGGAGGGGGTGGTAAGACGGGAGATTGACAGGAGAATCCGCCTATAGGAAGTGAGGAGCTCCGCCCATCGACTGATCCTGACTGACTGAATGGGAGACAGACCCACCAATCGAATACCGATCACCCCGAGTACCGATCACCCCGGGACATCTAGATGTGTTATAGAAGAGAGGCATAGCTCCCCACTGTCCCTGATTTCGAGGGACTGTCCCTCTTTCCTCCTCATTTGTCCCTCATTTTGGTCTGATCTGTATAGTTGTATATAAAATGCACTTTTTATATTTCAAAAAGTGATTCCCGGCGCTAAACCTTTCATCTGATTCCTAAATTGCTGCATTTGTACATTTTAAAGCGGAGGTCCACTGTAAAAAAATAAATAAATAAAATTACATGAACAGGCTCCTTAAAATCTGTTAAAAAACATTTGAAAAAAAAGAATTTTTTTTTTACTTACCAGAAATGGCTGTTGCTAGGCAGTCGTCCTAATCTGCCACTTCCCAGTCCGCGGAGCTCCTGGCTCTGGTCCTCCATAGGCGCGCGCAGGGGGTGTGCCGGGTGTGCCTGGGCACACCCTAATCACAGTGCGGTGCCGATTCTGCCTCCGTCTTCCCCCGTTTTGGCTCCTCTGCCCTGCAATGCTGCCGGCTTCCCTCCTCTCCTCTCCCCCCCGGCTGCTGCGGGGATGTTTCAGGATGGAGAGCGAGGGAAGGGGCTAATAAATATGTCATTTACTGGCCCCTTCCTTTTCTAAATGAACACACTTGCTCATTGAGTCCATTCATTAATGAAGCATAGTAAACCGTTTACTACGCTTCGGTTGGTGAATGAGCAGGAAGCCGCTCAGCACAGAGCACTTCCCATTCATTCACTGCCCTGTGCAGCTGAAGCTGTAGAGAAAGGCGTGTGTGTGTCTGAGCTTTGGGCTGCACACCCCCTAATGCAATGGGCTGCGCGCACCTATGTGGTCCTCCCTGGCGTTGTCTCCTGGGAAATGGGGCCCGCTGCCTTCTGGGAAATGGGTGTGTCCCAGAAGACAAGCCGGCCATTCACAAAGCACCGCGCGACTCGCGCATGCGCAGTAGGAAACGGGCAGTGAAGCCGCAAAGGCTCCACTGCCTGTTTCCCTTTGTTAGAATGGAGGTGCCGGCACCCGATCCGATGGACGGATCGGCCTCAGCGGGCCGACATCGCAGGACCACTGGACAGGTCAGTGTTTGTAGCTGCTGACTTTTAAAAATGTTTTTTTTTCCGGCTGGAACACGGCTTTAAAAGCCAATATAAAGGAATAGTAGTGGTTAAAAAAAAAAGCCCTTGTGGATTTAATTAACGTTTTGTTTTGGTTAATTCTCCTTTAAAGGGGTGTGGCAGGGGGTGTGTCCTATGCCTGCATACATTTGCTAGTAGGTGTCCCTCATTCCCATCTCGAAATGTTGGGAGGTATGGAGATGTCCCGTATTCCCCCTCCTCAGAGGTGGCTGCATTCATTTTCTTTTCCCGTATTTTCACCCGGCGATCCTGCCAGTAACACACTTCCTGTCCCGGGGTGACAACACTCTCTGTACTGTGTCTATGGAGGAGCAGGGTTGTCACCCCAGGATACGACTACAGGACACCTCCCCCTCCCTTCATCTCCGTGATGTAAGTGGAGGTGTTGTATGAGTGTCAGCCCTGTGGTCCAGTCCGGGGAAGGTCCCAGCAGTGCGGTATGAGTGTCAGCTCTGTGGTCCAGTCCGGGGAAGGTCCCAGCAGTGCAGTATGAGTGTCAGCTCTGTTGTCCAGGTAAGGTCCCAGCAGTGCGGTATGAGTCTCAGCTCTGTGGTCCAGGGAAGGTCCCAGCAGTGCTGTATGAGTGTCAGCTCTGTGGTCCAGTCCAGGGAAGGTCCTAGCAGTGCGGTATGAGTGTCAGCTCTGTGGTCCAGTCCAGGGAAGGTCCCAGCAGTGCAGTATGAGTGTCAGCTCTGTGGTCCAGGGAAGGTTCCAGCAGTGTGGTATGAGTGTCAGCTCTCTGGTCCAGGGAAGGTCCCAGCAGTGCGGTATGAGTGTCAGCTCTGTGATTCAGTCCAGGGAAGGTCCCAGCAGTGCAGTTTGAGTGTCAGCTCTGTGGTCCAGTCCAGGGAAGATCCCAGCAGTGCGGTATGAGTGTCAGCTCTGTGGTCCAGGGAAGGTTCCAGCAGTGCGGTATGAGTGTCAGCTCTGTGGTCCAGGGAAGGTCCCAGCAGTGCAGTATGAATGTCAGCTCTGTAGTCCAGGGAAGGTCCCAGCAGTGCGGTATGAGTGTCAGCTCTGTGATCCAGGGAAGGTCCCAGCAGTGCTGTATGAGTGTCAGCTCTGTGGTCCAGTCCAGGGAAGGTCCCAGCAGTGCGGTATGAGTGTCAGCTCTGTGATCCAGTCCAGGGAAGGTCCTAGCAGTGCAGTATGAGTGTCAGCTCTGTGGTCCAGGTAAGGTCCCAGCACTGCGGTATGAGTGTCAGCTCTGTGGTCAAGGGAAGGTCCCAGCAGTGCTGTATGAGTGTCAGCTCTATGGTCCAGTCCAGGGAAGGTCCTAGCAGTGCGGTATGAGTGTCAGCTCTGTGGTCCAGTCCAGGGAAGGTCCCAGCAGTGCAGTATGAGTGTCAGCTCTGTGGTCCAGGGAAGGTTCCAGCAGTGTGGTATGAGTGTCAGCTCTCTGGTCCAGGGAAGGTCCCAGAAGTGCAGTATAAGTGTCAGCTCTGTAGTCCAGGGAAGGTCCCAGCAGTGCGGTATGAGTGTCAGCTCTGTGGTCCAGGGAAGGTCCCAGCAGTGCTGTATGAGTGTCAGCTCTGTGGTCCAGTCCAGGGAAGGTCCCAGCAGTGCGGTATGAGTGTCAGCTCTGTGGTCCAGTCCAGGGAAGGTCCTAGCAGTGCGGTATGAGTGTCAGCTCTGTGGTCCAGTCCAGGGAAGGTCCTAGCAGTGCGGTATGAGTGTCAGCTCTGTGGTCCAGTCCAGGGAAGGTCCTAGCAGTGCGGTATGAGTGTCAGCTCTGTGGTCCAGTCCAGGGAAGGTCCCAGCAGTGCGGTATGAGTGTCAGCTCTGTGGTCCAGTCCAGGGAAGGTCCTAGCAGTGCGGTATGAGTGTCAGCTCTGTGGTCCAGTCCAGGGAAGGTCCTAGCAGTGCGGTATGAGTGTCAGCTCTGTGGTCAAGTCCAGGGAAGGTCCTAGCAGTGCGGTATGAGTGTCAGCTCTGTGGTCCAGGGAAGGTTCCAGCAGTGCGGTATGAGTGTCAGCTCTGTGGTCCAGGGAAGGTCCCAGCAGTGCTGTATGAGTGTCAGCTCTGTAGTCCAGGGAAGGTCCCAGCAGTGCGGTATGAGTGTCAGCTCTGTGGTCCAGGGAAGGTCCCAGCAGTGCTGTATGAGTGTCAGCTCTGTGGTCCAGTCCAGGGAAGGTCCCAGCAGTGCGGTATGAGTGTCAGCTCTGTGGTCCAGTCCAGGGAAGGTCCTAGCAGTGCGGTATGAGTGTCAGCTCTGTGGTCCAGTCCAGGGAAGGTCCTAGCAGTGCGGTATGAGTGTCAGCTCTGTGGTCCAGTCCACAGTTCATAGACAATGAAGATTGTTTGCGGAGCGATGAGATTACTCGGCTCTGTAACTCCCAACTCCACCCAGAAGAAGATCTGGAACCCCTTGCTGTGTCCCCACTGGGGAGATTTCTCCTTACTTCCTGCCTATTTCATGGTTGTCACACCATGTGTGAACTCACCGGCTGTACTGAGAATGGGGAAGAATCGAACGTTCCGTAGCTGTTTAGTCTGCTGGTCGAATGTTCTTCAAGTTTTATGGACAGCAGTAAAGATTCTTTTATAATGAATGTAGAGTGAATGGGGGAAATACTGCCTTATGGCCACTAGATGGTGCTGAGGATCACAGGTATTGAATACATCTCAGTGAGAAGAGATACAATGTAACAATTCAGGAGAACACTGGAGGGGATCCCCAATTATCAATGGCTACATTGAACCCCTCAATACTGGGCACTTTCACCCCCTTCCTGCCAAGGCCAATTTTTAGCTTTCAGCGCTGTCACACTTTGAATGACAATGGCGCGGTCATGCTACGCTGTACTCATATGAGATTTTTATCATTTTTTTTTCAAACAAATAGAGTTTTCTTCTGGTGGTATTTAATCACCCCTGGGTGTATTATTTTTTGCTAAATAAATTTAAAATCTAAACTTTTGAAAAAAAAAGATTTTCTTTTCTATTTTTCTGTTACAAAATTTTGCAAATAAGTCATTTTTCTTCTACACTGATGGGCACTAATAGGCAACACTGATAGGCTGCACTGATGGGCACTGATGAGGAGGCACAAATGGAGCTGCACTGATGGGGACTGATGAGAAGGCACTGATGGGGCTGCACTGATGAGGAGGCGCAGATGGGGCTGCATTGATGGGCACTGATGAGGAGGTACTGATAGGGCTGCTCTGCTGGGCACTGATGAGGTGGCACTAATGGGCACTGATTAGGAGGCACTGATGAGAAGGCACTGATGGAGCTGCACTGATGGGCACTGATGAGAAGGTACTGATGGGCACTGATGAGGAGGCACTGATGAGAAAGGCACTGATGGGGCTGCACTGATGAGGAGGCACTGATGGGGCTGCACTGATGGGTACTGATGAGGAGGCACGGATGGGGCTGCACTGATAGGCACTGTCGAGAAGGTACTGATGAGGCTGCTCTGATGGGCACAGATGAGGAGGCACTAATGGGCACTGATTAGGAGGCACTGATGGGCACTGTCGAGGAGGCACTGATGGGGCTGCGCTTATGAGGAGGCACTGATGGGGCTGTGCTTATGAGGAGGCACTGATGGGGCTGCGCTGATTGGCACTGATGAGGAGGTACTGATGGGGCTGCTCTGATGGGCACTGATGAGGAGGCACTGATGGGGCTGCACTGAGGGGGCTGCACTGATGAGGAGGCACTGAGGGGGCTGCACTGATGAGGAGGCACTGATGGGGCTTCACTGATGGGCATTGATGAGGAGGCATTCATGGGGCTTCACTGATGGGCACTGATGAGGAGGCATTCATGGGGCTGCACTGATGGGTACGAATCAGGAGGTACTGATGGGGCTGCTCTGATGGGCATTGATGAGGAGGCAATAATGGGCACTGATTAGGAGGCGCTGATGGGGCTGCGCTGATGGGCACTGATGAGGAGGCACTGATGGGGCTGCACTGATGGGGCTGCACGGATGAGGAGGCACTGATGGGGCTTCATTAATGGGCATTGATAAGGAGGCATTCATGGGGCTTCACTGATGGGCACTGATGAGGAGGCATTCATGGGGCTGCACTGATGGGTACTGATGAGGAGGTACTGATGGGGCTGCTCTGATGGGCACTGATGAGGAGGCAATAATGGGCACTCATTAGGAGGCGCTGATGGGGCTCTGCTGATGGGCACTGTCGAGGAGGCACTGATGGGGCTGCGCTGATGAGGAGGCACTGATGGGGCTGCTCTGATGGGCACTGATGAGGAGGCACTGATGGGGCTGCTCTGATGGGCACTGATGAGGAGGCACTCATGGGGCTGCGCTGATGGGCACTGATAAGGAGGCACTGATGGGGCTGCGCTGATGGGCACTGATGAGGAGGTACTGATGGGGCTGCACTGATGAGGAGGCACTGATGGGGCTTCACTGATGGGCATTGATGAGGAGGAACTAATGGGGCTTCACTGATGCGCATTGATAAGAAGGCATTAATGGGGCTGCACTGATGGGCACTGATGAGGAGGTACTGATGGGGCTGCTCTGATGGGCACTGATGAGGAGGCACTAATGGGCACTGATTAGGAGGCGCTGATGGGGCTGCACTGATGGGCACTGTCGAGGAGGAACTGATGGGGCTGCGCTGATGGGCATTGATGAGGAGGCACTGATGGGCACTGATGAGGAGGTACTGATGGGCACTGATGAGGAGGTACTGATGGGCACTGATGAGGAGGTACTGATGGGGCTGCTCTGATGGGCACTGATGAGGAGGCACTAATGGGCACTGATTAGGAGGCGCTGATGGGGCTGCACTGATGGGCACTGTCGAGGAGGAACTGATGGGGCTGCGCTGATGGGCATTGATGAGGAGGCACTGATGGGCACTGATGAGGAGGTACTGATGGGCACTGATGAGGAGGTACTGATGGGCACTGATGAGGAGGTACTGATGGGCACTGATAGGCTGCACTGATGATCAGTGTAAAAAATGTGCTGACAGGCTTGTCGGTTATGGCCCCTCCTTTCCTCACACAGACCCAGCCTATGAGGAAAGGACTGCCGAGAACCAGCAAGTCTGTTCACGTGTGATTAGCTGTGCTGATCACATGGTAAAGGGCTGCTGTGATTGGCCCTTTACCATGATTTGTGATCAACTGTGATCAACAAAGAACACAGCAGCTACAGAGCGCGCCTGATGTGTGCGGCAGGAGGTGTGCAGGGGGTTGGGTTCTATTGATGCCCCCCCAGAACTGGACGACCGCGCTGTGGACATCTTTCTCCTGTAGCACGGTCAGCAATTGGTTAAACAAATATAACTAGAGGGAAAACTTTTTTTTTTTTTAGATTTGGATAAAGTGGAGACCCCCTTTCAGGTTTTTTTTGCTGTCCCCATTAGGGAGATTCCCCCTCTCTATTTGCTCTGTTTACCTTTATCACTAAAAGTTAAAGTAAACGAAAATCCCAGATTTTGGGTTGTCACCAGGACAGAAATAAAGGGGAAATCTTCTGATAGGGACACAGAGGGCAAAAAAAAAAAAATCTGCCAGGGGCTATAACCCTCTCCTAATCTATCCAAAATGAAAAGAAAATGCTTTTTAGTTACATTTCAATTGTCAATCCCCGTCAGCGTTCCCTAGGATTGTTACATTGTAGCTCTTTTTACTAACGGTGGCCATACACACCGCAATCCTATTGTACAATCTTTTTTTTAAATTTTCCAAAGTTATGTAATAGAAGGAGAACTCTAAACCACCTATTCAATGTACATAGTGATAGATCTATATAGTGTATGATCAGGATGTATTTATTCCCTATGATCCTCACCGCCATCTAGTGGCCATAATTTGGTATTTTCCTGATTTGCTCTATGTTCATTATGAATGACTCTACTATTAATACAGCCCACGAGACTTGAAGAACATTCGCCCAGAAGAGAAAACAACCTCGGAGCATTCCATTTTGCCCCATTCTCCCTACACAGAACAAATGTACATGCAGTTTCGCTGGATGAATAGATATGCAAAAAATGGACATGTTACCAAATTTGTAATGGAATGGACTGGGGTCTGACTATCTCTTGTATCATCTCTGCAGTCTCTGACCACCTCTTGTATCATGTCTGCAGTCTCTGACCATCCCTTGTATCATGTCTGCAGTCTCTGACCATCTCCTGTATCATGTCTGCAGTCTCTGACCATCTCTTGTATCATGTCTGCAGTCTCTGACCATCCCTTGTATCATGTCTGCAGTCTCTGACCATCTCCTGTATCATGTCTGCAGTCTCTGACCATCTCTTGTATCATGTCTGCAGTCTCTGACCATCCCTTGTATCATGTCTGCAGTCTCTGACCATCTCCTGTATCATGTCTGCAGTCTCTGACCATCTCCTGTATCATGTCTGCAGTCTCTGACCATCTCTTGTATCATGTCTGCAGTCTCTGACCATCTCTTGTATCATGTCTGCAGTCTCTGACCATCTCCTGTGTCATGTCTCCAGTCTCTGACTGTCTCCTGTATCATGTCTGCAGTCTCTGATCATCTCCTGTATCATTTCTCCAGTCTCTGACCGTGTCCTGTATCATGTCTGCAGTCTCTGACCCTCTCCTGTATCATGTCTGCAGTCTCTGACCATCTCCTGTATCATTTCTCCAGTCTCTGACCGTCTCCTGTATCATGTCTGCAGTCTCTGACCCTCTCCTGTATCATGTCTGCAGTCTCTGACCATCTCCTGTATCATGTCTGCAGTCTCTGACCATCTCCTGTATCATGTCTGCAGTCTCTGACCATCTCCTGTATCATGTCTGCAGTCTCTGACCATCTCCTGTATCATGTCTGCAGTCTCTGACCATCTCCTGTATCATGTCTGCAGTCTCTGTCTATCTCTTTTACCATGTCTGCAGTCTCTGACCATCTCTTGTATCATGTCTCAAGTCTCTGACCATCTCTTGTATCACGTCTTCAGTCTCTGACCATCTCTTGTATCATGTCTTCAGTCTCTGACCATCTCCTGTTGTATATCTGACAGCTTTCTGTATGGTTACCTTAACTGAACCTTATTTTCCCTTTTATATCTTCCTAAAGGCACTGGCATCACTCCTCAGCAACAATAAGAAGTCCACTACATGTATGGAAAGAGCGTCCCCTACTGGTCACACCTTTACCCAACTCCCATCACTGCTGAGAATCATGTGAAGATGTTAGGTGTAATATGTAGTTCTGGTAAGTTCCATGAGCATCTTATATTCGATTACCTTTTTGTGTTATAAAATGTAAGTTAGTCGTTGTAAATATAAGAACTCATTTATAGTTGGGGCTTACAATTCTGCTTGCAGTACCAGTTACTTGCCACAAGATGTCAGTGTGCCCCTCACTGTGTGTGTCTTGGCAGGCCATGCCAGGCTTGACATAATGTTCTTGCCCTCAGGGGGGGCGAATCTGGACCTAATTCAACCCCCCCCCCCCCCCCCTGGAGGTCAGAGCAAGGGGCTGCTGGGGTTTTGGCTTTCATCTTCCAGTATCTGCTCGCTGGGGTCTCCTTGTTAAGTGGCTAATGAGTTGGATCTGTTGGGCGGCTTTGTGGAAGGAAAGTGATGGGCCTTTTATGTAATAAGAACCATCCCTCACTGTCTGCATGATGCAATCATTTATCACTGATAGTAAAACATGCAGCGATCTGTCACCTATTACAGGAGACACGCACCCCCCGTACCGCTGACTGTACTGCGCACCGCGGTCTGCTGCTTATTACCCGCCATCTGCCAGCAATCCGGAATGATGGGACTGAAATGTGTCCGGCAGATCAAACCAATCTCAAGCTCTGCGTACATTGCCGGCGCACTATAAATACCTGTAATAAATAAAAATATAAATAACTGTAAAAATAAAAATATAACTATAAATACCTGTAATACATAAAAATATAAATAACTGTAATACATAAAAATATAAATAACTGTAATACATAAAAATATAACTATAAATACCTGTAGTAAAATAATTAAAAAAAAAATCTAAACTTTAGGCCGGAACTTTTTTTACTGTGATCCTGGCCTGATCACACACGACTTTCTACAAGGGGAACCCGACCACTTCCCTGTCTATCTGAGGCCCACCAGGGGTCAGAACATGACATGAATGGCCAAGGCAAAGCACTTACCCAAAGCAACCACCACCCTGACTTCGTAGCTATCAGTTAGGTCAGCTGGCATGCCACTAGGGTTGCCACCTGTCCAGGATTCACCCGGACAGTTCGGGGTTTGGAATCTTGTGTCCGGGTTTCGGTCTGCCTGGAACCCGGACACATTATTTAGACCGGGCCGTGGCTCCCCAAGTAACTGAGATAAGTCACACAAAAATCTGTTGCTATTCGGGAGCTGCGGGCCGCTGTCTGGGGGGCAGGTTTGGCATCCCTGGGGGGGGGGGGGGGGCATGATGTCAGCAAGAGCAGTTTGGCCACACCCACTGTTTGCTGCAGCGCGCTGCATTACCACAATCCTTGGGGCACCCAAAGGTGTCCCAGGTCTTATAATCCTATAGTGCAGAGATATGCAATTAGCGGACCTACAGCTGTTGCAAAACTACAAGTCCCATCATGCCTCGGCCTCTGGGTGTCATGTTTGTGGCTGTCAGAGTCTTGCTATGCCTCATGGGAATTGTAGTTCTGCAACAGCTGGAGGTCCGCTAATTACATATCCCTGCTATAGTGTATACTACGAAAACAAATGTGCCCTGTGCCACTAAATCATAGACATGGCCGTCCACCTAAACTGACCGGCCGGGCAAGGAGAGCATTCATCAGAGAAGAGCCAAGAGGTCCATGGTAACTCTGGAGGAGCTGCAGAGATCCACAGCTCAGGTGGGAGAATCTGTCCACAGGACAACTATTAGTTGTGTTCTCCACAAATCTGCCCTTTATGGAAGAGTGAGAAGAAGAAAGACATTGGTGAAAGAAAGTCATAAGAAGTCCTGTTTGTACTTTGTGAGAAGTCATGTGGGGGACACAGCAAACATGTGGAAGAAGGTGATCTGGTCAGATGAGACCAACATTTAACTTTTTGGCCTAAAAGCAAAACACTATGTGTGGGGGAAAACTAACACTGCACATCACCCTGAACAGACCATCCCCACTGTGAAACATGGTGGTGGCAGCATCATGTGGTGGGGATGCTTTTCTTCAGCAGAGACAGGGAAGCTGGTCAGAGTTGATGGGAAGATGGATGGAGACAAATACAGGACAATCTTAGAAGAAAACCTGTTAGAGTCTACAAAAGACTTGGGACTGGGGAGGAGGTTCACCTTCCAGCAGGACAACGACCCGAAACATACAGCCAGAGCTACAATGGAATGGTTTAGATCAAAGCATATTCATGTGTTAGAATGGCCCAGTCCTAAATGTTTTCTTTATTTGCCCCTTTATATCAGCTTAATATAACCAATTGCTCTGTAGTATCACTGCTACCTGTAAAGTGAGGGCGCTGTGAAATGGATTTGGAGACACAGGGGCACACATGAGTGCACTTGGAGACAAGGGGACACAGGAATGCACAGGGGTGCACTTTCCACGTGGGGACACGGGGATGCACCCCGTGCATCCCCGTGTCCCCTTGTCTCCAAGTGCATCCTGTGTCCCCTTTTCTCCAAGTGCACCCCCATGCATCCCCGTGTCCCCTTGTCTCAAAGTGCAGCTCTGTGCATACCTTTGTCCCCAAGTGCACCCCCGTGCCTCCCTGTGTCGCCAAGTGCACCTCATGCATCCCTGTGTCCCCTTGTCCCCAAGTGCACCCCTGTGCATCCCCGTGTCCCCATGTCTCCAAGTGCACCCCTGTGCATCCCCGTGTCCCCAAGTGCACCCCTGTGCATCCCCGTGTCCCCATGTCTTCAAGTGCACCCCTGTGCATCCCCGTGTCCCCAAGTGCACCCCTGTGCATCCCCATGTCCCCAAGTGCACCCCTGTGCATCCCCATGTCCCCAAGTGCACCCCTGTGCATCCCCGTGTCCCCATGTCCCCAAGTGCACCCCTGTGCATCCCCGTGTCCCCAAGTGCACCCCTGTGCATCCCCATGTCCCCAAGTGCACCCCTGTGAATCCCCGTGTCCCCAAGTGCACCCCTGTGCATCCCCATGTCCCCAAGTGCACCCCTGTGAATCCCCGTGTCCCCAAGTGCACCCCTGTGCATCCCCATGTCCCCAAGTGCACCCCTGTGCATCCCCATGTCCCCAAGTGCACCCCTGTGCATCCCCATGTCCCCAAGTGCACCCCTGTGCATCCCCATGTCCCCAAGTGCACCCCTGTGCATCCCCATGTCCCCAAGTGCACCCCCGTGCATCCCCATGTCCCCAAGTGCACCCCTGTGCATCCCCATGTCCCCAAGTGCACCCCTGTGCATCCCCGTGTCTCCAAGTGCACCCCCGTGCATCCCCATGTCCCCATGTCTCCAAGTGGGCTCATGTGTGCCTCTGTGTCTCCAAGTCCATTTCACAGCACCATCACTTTACAGGAAGAAATGATACTACAGAGCAATTGGTTATATTAAGCTGATATAAAAGAGGCAAATAAAGAAAAAAAATAAGACATGGATTGTAATTATTATAGCATTACATGTTATTTAATAAATATGATATAAAATATTTTACAATGTAAAAATATCTATTTACAGTACAATATACTATAAAATGGTATTATATAGTAAATATTGTATTATAGTGTCATAGAATGGGGGGAGGGGGGGGATTGTGGATCATTTCATGTTGTCATTTAATGTATAACCGATCCTCAAAGTGAATGTCATGCTGAGCCAACAAATGACAACAAAGCCCTTGTCCGGGAATACACGGAGATCTGAGCGTCTGTAGTCACTGATTGCCATACAAGGCCGTCCCGGGATATCAGGAATTATCTACCACCAGATAGGTGGCCGTCTGTAGAGGGAAGGGTTGTCGCTGATCATCGGGCTGATTAATGTCCACATAGAGAGTCCTCTGCTAACATCTCACTGATAGGAACATGTCACCAATTAGATTATTCCAATTAGTCCCAATACAACCATTCTATGCAAAGAATGAACAATTATTAAACGGGGGGGGGGGGGGGGGGAGTGCTGGGCTAAGGTGACCACATTTTCGAGCCCCCCCCCCCCCTCCCAAAAAACTACTTGTGCTCTAACGAATCACAGCCTCAGCTGGGGCGGCAGAATGCGCGCTTCACCCAGAAGCACCGATCACGCCCCCAAAAAAGGCCGCTGCATCGCCATTTTACTAACTGGCAGTACTTGTCTTGGCCGGCCGAGACCCGTTTTACCTCGTTCCAACGCTTGGCTCTACAGTGATTGGACACAAGAGGCAGGATTTGTGATTTCTCCAATCACAAGCAGGGGGGGGGGGGCAAAGCCTCTCCAGACATTCCCAGCCAGGACAAGTCCTGTCAGTGAGGAAAGCGACGATGTGGCGGCCTTATTTGTGGCCATCAGATTGGCCGTGTGTGGGGGGGGGGGGCTGTGTCCATTTCATTCCAGGGCACCGTGGTGTCCTGGAATGAAGGTGCCCGGGACAGACCTGCAAAATCTGGGACTGTCCCGGGCAATGCGGGACTGTCCCATGGCAATCCGGGACTGTCCCATGGGAATCCGGGACTGTCCTGGGCAATGCGGGACTGTCCCATGGCAATCCGGGACTGTCCTGGGCAATGCAGGACTGTCCCATGGCAATGCGGGACTGTCCCATGGGAATCCGGGACTGTCCTGTGCAATGCGGGACTGTCCCATGGCAATCCGGGACTGTCCCATGGGAATCCGGGACTGTCCTGGGCAATGCGGGACTGTCCCATGGCAATCCGGGACTGTCCCATGGGAATCCGGGACTGTCCTGGGCAATGCGGGACTGTCCCATGGCAATCCGGGACTGTCCTGGGCAATGTGGGACTGTCCCGGGCAATGCGGGACTGTCCCATGGCAATCCGGGACTGTCCCGGGCAATGCGGGACACGTGGTCACCCTATGCTGGGCCCCCTGCAGTTTCTAGAACCATTACCATACACATAATGCCCCCATACTTGCAATAAAACAAGATCTTGCTGTTATATGTGTGTATTAAGTGTCCGGGGAGCGCTGTTTTTGCATTCAGTCATACTGATTATTATTATTATACTGGATTTATATATAGCGTCAAAAGTTTGCAATATACTGTAAAGAGAGACAGAACAGGTACTGTACAATAGAATGGAAGAGGGCCCTGCTCGTAAGAGCTTACAATCTACGGCACTAGATTCCATTCACACCTGAGCGTATTTGAATTCCAGAATCGCAGCGAAACATGTGACCCGCTTGCAGTGCCATCATTCCTTAATGGCAACCAAACGCGTTGCCGTTTTGCCGCGATTGTCATGCAACAAAACTCCTGAAATTTCAGCGAAACAATTAAATGCCCCGCAGGCGTCAATATGAAAACATTCCACAAAAAACGCACAAGAAAAGCGGCGCGCCAGCATCGCTCCGGTGTGATCGGGGCCCTATAGGTTGGGGAAAGTGGTACAAAAAGGTTACAACTGTGGGGGATGAGCTGATGATACCGATACTTTATTGTAGTTTTGTTAGGACCAGTTCACACCACATGCGCTCAAGTGTTTTTTTGTTTTTTTCTGCATCCAAAACGCATAGAAAGTAGATTATATGGTTTTCTTTTAGGTTTTTATTGACAGAATGTAAAATCTTACAGAGCCAACTGACTAGAACCGTTATCCAGAGTGCAGGACGGCATCACTCAGAAAGTAGCTCTGGGATAAAGGATAAATGGTTTTCAATGGCGTAGCTCACACCAGTACTCGCATTTCCAGAAAAAAAAGTAGAACACGCTGCATTATTCCTGTACAGAACTGCACTGGAACGCAGTAAAACTCATCAAAAAACACACCAGAATGCACCGAAACGCATTTAAAAAAACGCACTAGACCCCAGTACAATGGAAAAAAAAAAAGGAAAAAATTGTGGTGCACTAAAATAAAAATTCTGAACTCAAACCGAGAATTCAGGATGCACTGAAACCAAAATGGTCATTTTATAAAAAATTTTATTATTAAATTAAACTATTGTGGCTGGCATTTTTGCATTGAAGTCAATGGGACGCGATTTTGCATTGCACTTAATGGAATGTGATTTTTGCATTGAAGTCAATAGGGGGCGTTTTTGCATT
This sequence comes from Lithobates clamitans, assembly GCA_037952925.1. Taxonomy (NCBI): domain Eukaryota; kingdom Metazoa; phylum Chordata; class Amphibia; order Anura; family Ranidae; genus Lithobates; species Lithobates clamitans. The sequence continues at coordinate 109,106 of JBBGZY010001059.1, read as the reverse complement.
GTAGTCAATAGGAGGTGATTTTTGCATTGTAGTCAATGGGATGCAATTTTTCATTGAAGTCAACGGGATGCCATTTTCCATTGAAGTCAATAGGGGGGCATGTTTGCATTGACGTCAACAGAATGCGTTTTTGCATTAAAGTCAATGGAAGGCGATTTTGCGTTGAAGTCAACAGAATGCGATTTTGCATTGAAATCAATAGGGGGCGTTTTTGCATTGACGTCAACGGGACGCGTTTTTTCATTGAAATCAATGGGACGTGATTTTGCTTTCAAGTTAATAGAATGTGATTTTGCATGGGAGTCAATAAGGGCATTTTTTCGTACTAAAGTCAATGGTACGCAATTTTGCATTGAAGTCAATGGGGCGCGATTTTGCATTGAAGTCAATGGGATGCGATTTTGCATTGAAGTCAATGGGACGTGATTTTGCATTGAAGTCAGTGGGATGCGATTTTGTGTTGAAGTCAATGGGGGACGTTTTTGCATTGACGTCAACTGACTTTTTTTGCATTGAAATCAATGGGACGTGATTTTGCATTGAAGTCAATGGAACGTGTTTTTGCATTGAAGTCAATGGGATGCAATTTTGCATTGAAGTCAATGGGACGTGAATTTGCATTGACGTAAACAGGGGGCGTTTTTGCATTGAAGTCAATAGGAAGTGTTTTTGCATTGAAGTCAATAGGAGGTGTTTTTGCATTGAATTCAATAGGGGATGTTTTCGCATTAAAGTCAATGGGACGTGATTTTGCATTGAAGTCAATAGGGCGCAATTTTGCATTGAAGTCAATGGGATGCGATTTTGCATTGAAGTCAACAGGGGGCGTTTTTGTATTGACGTCAATGGGACGCGTTTTTGCATTGAAATCAATGGGACGTGATTTTGCTTTGAAGTCAATAGAATGTGATTTTTGCATTGAAGTCAATAGGGGCGTTTTTGTACTAAAGTCAATGGGACGCAATTTTGCATTGAAGTCAATGGGGCGCGATTTTGCATTTAAGTCAATGGGGCGCGATTTTTCATTGAAGTCAATGGGACGTGATTTTGCATTGAAGTCGAAGGGGTGCGATTTTGTATTGAAGTCAATAAGGGGCGTTTTTTACATTGAAGTCAACGGGATGCGATTTTGCATTGAAGTCCATGGGACGCAGCATGCCATTATCATCACCTTTTTTTTTTATTCTATCGGCAAAGTTCCGATAACCCCTATTTTCGGCGGCTGATATATCGGTGCATCCACAGAAAAAAAAAGTAATCTAGAAACATATTAAAATCGCAACAAAAACGCACCGCATCTAAAACACCATGGCCCTGCAGCTCATCACTTTATTTTTTTTTTGCTTCTAAACGCCCCTCCTTGTTTGCCTTTGTGTCCATGCAGAGGCAGCAAGAAACGAACCTATCATTTTGGCAGAAAAAAAACCCGACAAAAACGCATTGTTTCTTTTCAATAGCTAGAATAAAAGATTATTCTGGCCAATGAAATGAATGAACACCCGAGCGCTTGACGCACCGAAACAGGTTTGCAAAAATGTGGCATCGTAGGTGCGTTTTTTGAAGCGGCTTTTCTCCTGCCAGAAGAAATACGTTGACAGGAGCCTCAGTACGGACCCTTATAGGCAGAAGATTAGTGTTTGGTTTTTCCAGCCCCCGGGGCGGGGGGGGGGATTCCTGTGCTGTCACAATGGCGGGCGTATCATACCAGCCCTCTGATGACAAGGTCTGAGCCCCTTGTTAGGAGCTGTCTGTCATATGAAGGGCCCCGTCCTCTCCACCCCCCCCCCCCCCCCCGCGTCACTTGTGTCCTTCCATTGTCTCAGGCGGCTTCAAAGGCGCTCATAACCTCCTATCACTGCTGATGACAGGTGCTCTTCACCCCGGAGGGGGGGGGGGGGGGTGACAAGGCAATCACAACCCTTCCATAGACCCCCCATCAGTGCTGATCAGGAGAGGTCCAGTGTGATGGGACTTGGTAGTCGCAAGGTCATCTAGAGCCCAGGCCAAACTGCGACCCCCCCCCCAAAAAAAAAAAAAAATCAAGCACTAATTTGCATGCTTACCCCCTAAGCATAAATTTCCCCTCCTAGCACAAATCATCCCCAATCATCCCTACTAGTACAAAGTGCCCCCCCCCCCAAAAAAAAAGATTTCCCCTCCGAGCACAAATCCTCTACCCCCCACTCTGATTCCCCCCTCCTAGCAGAAAACATCCCCAATCATCCCTACTAGTACAAAGTGCCCCCCCCCCCCAAAAAAAAAAGATTTCCCCTCTGCTCTGATCCCTCCTAGCAGAAAACATCCCCAATTATCCCTACTAGTACAAATTGCCCCCCAACCAAAAAAAAAAAACCCTTCCTAGCACAAATCCTCTACCTCTCAAATTTCCCCTCCGAGCACAAATTCCCCGCCCCCCCCCAGCACAAATCATCCCCAGTCATCCCTACTAGCATAAATCCCCCCCCCCCCCCCCAAAAAAAAAAATTTCCTTTCCGAGCGCAAATAATCTCCCCCCACTGCAATTCCCCCCCCCCAGCACAAATCATCCCCAATTATCCCTACTAGTACAAACCGCCCCCCAACCAAAAAAGAAATAAATAAGACCAAACCAAATAAGAAATAAACTGTCCCTGGCGGGACCAGGGACAGTCTGGCTAGTTGATGCCGTCCTCCAGCCAGGAAATGGGGGCGGGGCTCTCTATCTGACTTGCTGCAGCTTCTACTGCACATGGTGAGAAGCTCACAGTGTGCGGTGAAATCAGAGGAAGGCGTTCCAGTCCAGGAGAGGAGGCGGTACAACTGTGCAAGACTGGAGGGGAGGATTTATGTGTTGCAACCTTTATTCACATTATCATTGAGATTTGTGTAATGCGCAATTGCTGGGGATGTCATCAATGTACCGCAATAATAACTTTTTGCTATTGCAATGTAGCTAAAATGTGCGGCTGTGATCAGGGGCCCATTATCTGTTGCTGTGGTGGAACTACAAGTCCCAGCATGTTGTCTGGAGCGGGGATCTGCGTCCTCCATGGTGTTTTGATATTTGATCTGAGATTTGTTTCCTCTGATTGCAGCTTCTCACCTCCAGGATAAGATGAAAGGACGATCGTCCCCGCAGCCTGAAGACTGCAGAGCGGGGAGTGTGTGACCCCGGCCAGCAGGGACAGGTAAACCTGATCCCCCTCACCTGGCGTCCGTCCCCTCCCCCTCCGCCAAGGAAATAAAAGCCAGGTGTCGAGGAGTTTTTTTCTGGCTGAATGGTCCTTTATAACTTCTGCAATCCGTCTGTTCTTCTAAACACACACTTCCTGATTAATCCCACATGGCAGACACTGCGCCGTGGCTTTCCACCAAAGACACCCCTACAAAAGATCTGCCCACATGAGGCCGGGGTGTGTACCCCAAAATTGCTCCTTTCTTTATATGCACTATTTTATTTCCCCTCTTCTCGTGTGCAACTCATTATCGCCTCTTTCCTTATGTGAATCCCTAGATTGACATTTTTTTTTCTTATGTGCACCCCAAGTTTTCCCCTCTGCTTGTGTGCACCCCAATATTTTCCCATTCTTTCTGTGAACTCTAATGTGCCTCCTCCCCCTTGTGTGCATTCCAAGATTGCTTCTTACCTTGTGTGCACCCCAAATATGCCTCTTGCCATGTGTGCACTCTCATGTGCCCAATTTCCTTGTGTGCACCCCAAGATTGCGTCTTACCTTGTGTGCACTTTCTTTGTCTTCTGATGCGTCTTTCCTTGTGTGCACCCCTAAATTGCCATTTTTCTAGGTATGGACCCTAATCTTGTCCTCTTCTTGTGTGGACCCTGAGATTTCTTCTTTTGTTGTGTGCACCCCAATATTTCCCTATTCCTTGTGTGAACTCTCATGTGCCCCCTCTCCTTATGTGCATTCTAAGGTTGCTTCCTACCTTGTGTGCACCCCAAATATGCCTCTTGCCATGTGTGCACTCTCATGTGCCAAATTTCTTTCTGCGCACCCCAAGATTGCTTCTTACCTTGTGTGCACCCCAAATATGCCTCTTGCCATGTGTGCACTTTCATGTGCCAAATTTCCTTGTGTGCACCCCAAGATTGCTTCTTACCTTGTGTGCACCCCAAATACGCCTCTTGCCATGTGTGCACTCTCATGTGCCCAATTTCCTTGTGTGCACCCCAAGATTGCTTCTTACCTTGTGTGCACTTTCTTTGTCTTCACCTGCTAATGCTTCTTTCCTTGTGTGCACCCCTAAATTGCCATTTTTCTAGGTATGGACCCTAATCTTGTCCTCTTCTTGTGTGGACCCTGAGATTTCTTCTTTTGTTGTGTGCACCCCAATATTTCCCTATTCCTTGTGTGAACTCTCATGTGCCCCCTCTCCTTATGTGCATTCCAAGGTTTCTTCCTACCTTGTGTGCACCCCAAATATGCCTCTTGCCATGTGTGCACTTTCATGTGCCAAATTCCTTTCTGTGCACCCCAAGATTGCTTCTTACCTTGTGTGCACCCCAAATATGCCTCTTGCCATGTGTGCACTCTCATGTGCCCAATTTCCTTGTGTGCACCCCAAGATTGCTTCTTACCTTGTGTGCACCCCAAATATGCCTCTTGCCATGTGTGCACTCTCATGTGCCCAATTTCCTTGTGTGCACCCCAAGATTGCGTCTTACCTTGTGTGCACTTTCTTTGTCTTCACCTGCTAATGCTTCTTTCCTTGTGTGCACCCCTAAATTGCCATTTTTCTAGGCATGGACCCTAATCTTGTCCTCTTCTTGTGTGGACCCTGAGATTTCTTCTTTTGTTTTGTTCACCCCAATATTTCCCTATTCCTTGTGTGAACTCTCATGTGCCCCCTCTCCTTATGTGCATTCCAAGGTTGCTTCCTACCTTGTGTGCACCCCAAATATGCCTCTTGCCATGTGTGCACTCTCATGTGCCAAATTTCTTTCTGTGCACCCCAAGATTGCTTCTTACCTTGTGTGCACCCCAAATATGCCTCTTGCCATGTGTGCACTTTCATGTGCCAAATTTCCTTGTGTGCACCCCAAGATTGCTTCTTACCTTGTGTGCACCCCAAATACGCCTCTTGTCATGTGTGCACTCTCATGTGCCAAATTTCCTTGTGTGCACCCCAAGATTGCTTCTTACCTTGTGTGCACTTTCTTTGTCTTCACCTGCTAATGCTTCTTTCCTTGTGTGCACCCCTAAATTTCTATTTTTCTAGGCATGGACACTAATCTTGTCCTCTTCTTGTGTGGACCCTGAGATTTCTTCTTTTGTTGTGTGCACCCCAATATTTCCCTATCCCTTGTGTGAACTCTCATGTGCCCCCTCTCCTTATGTGCATTCCAAGGTTGCTTCTTACCTTGTGTGCACCCCAAATACGCCTGGTGCCATGTGTGCACTCTCATGTGCACCCCGAGATTGCTTCTTACCTTGTGTGCACTTTCTTTGTGTTCACCTGCTATTGCCTCTTTCCTTGTGTGCACCCCCAAAAATCGCAATTTTCCTAGGCATGGACCCTAATCTTGTCCCTCTTCCTGTGTGCAAACCAAAATTTCCCATTATACCTTGTGTGAGCTAAGAACTTCTTGTGTGCACCCCAAGACTGTCTCTTGCCTTGTGTGCACTCTCTTGTTCCCCTCTTACTTTGTGTGTTACCTAAGATTGCCCCCTTCCCTGTGTACACCCCGAGATCCCTTCTTCCCTTGTGCGCACCCTGAAATTGCCCCTCTTTCTTGCATGCATCTTGAGAATATTCCTTTCCACGTGTGCGCGCTCATGTGCCCTCTCTCCATGTGTGCGCCTTAAGATTGCCCCCTTTTTTTTATGTGCACCCCAGGGTTACCTCTTGTGAGCACTCTCATGTTCCCCTCTATCCTTGTGGGCACCCTGAGATTCAGGGCTGGATCTAGACTGTCCGATCGGGGGGTGCCGTAAAAAAGTCAGGGAACATACCATCAACACACATTAAAGGCCCCCCCCCCCCTCCATTAGAGTTCCACATCCAACAGAGCCATCTGCCCCCCTTCATAAACAGCCCTACCTTCAAATCTTCACCGTGGACATTGCTCATGGTTACATAGGTGAGATATAGAGATACAAAGTAACATAGTTTATAAACATTGATCAGACAGGAGATGGAGAGACACAAATTAACATTGTTTATAAACAATGTTCAGTTGGGAGATAGAGAGATACAAAGTAACATTGTTTATAAACATTGATCAGACAGGAGATAGAGATAAAAAGTAACATTGTTTATAGACATTGATCAGACAGGAGATAGAGAGATACAAAGTTACATTGTTTATAAACATCGATCATACAGGAGATAGAGAAATACAAAGTAACATTGTTTATAGACATTGATCAGACTAGAGATAGGAAGTAACATTGTTTATAAACATTGATCATACAGGAGATAGAGATACAAAGTAACATTGTTTATAAACATTGATCAGACTAGAGATAGGAAGTAACATTGTTTATAAACATTGATCATACAGGAGATAGAGATACAAAGTAACGTTGTTTATAAATGTTTATCAGACAGGAGATACAGAGATACAAAGTAACATAGTTTATAAACATTGATCAGAAGGAAAATATGGAGATAAAAAGTAAGATTATGTATAAGCATTGGCCAGATGGGAGATAGAGAGATACATTATAACATTGTTACTTTTGTATCTAATCTGCTTCATTCATCCCACACACATCGGAGTCTCCCTCTCTTCACATCAGAGTCACCTTTTCAAACTAGAGCCCCCCTCACATCAAAGTTTCTTTATCACATTTAAGCCCCCTTCATATTAGAGCCCACCCCATCACACCAGAGTCTCCCCTTCACATTAGGGTCTTCCCTACACATTAGAGCCCATGCCATATCAGAGTCCCCCCCCCCTTCACATCAGAGTCCCACATCACTTCAGAGTCCTCAGCCCCCCCTTCACATATAGTCCTACCTTGGGGCCGGGCACTGCGCAGCCATGCTGACTCTGCATTACGGAGACTGAGCAGTGTCCCTCACCAATGTCACTGGTCCTGGGGGGGCATGAATGAAATATGGGGGGGGGCACGAATGAAATATGGGGGGCTTAGTCCTAGATCCGCCCCTGCTGAGATTTACTCCCTTTCTTGTGTTCGCCCTGAAATGACCCCCTTCCTGGTGTGCACTCACACATGCCCCCTATCCCTATGACTGTGCACCCTTAAATTGACCCTCACCCCCTGTGCACCTCAAGAATGACCCTTTTCCTGTGTGCACCCGAAGCTTGTCCATCCCCCCCGGCCTTATCCTTCTTTGTGTATGTACCCCAGGAATGCCCCTCTCAATGTGCACCCCCTTTTCAAGGCAATGTATGTACACCTCTAAGAAGATGTCTTATCTGCAGGCCCCCTGATCTAACGGGTCTGGGGACGGTCGCTTCTGCTACATAACCCCTGCGGTCGCTTCCTCTACATAACCCCTGCGGTCGCATCGCAGCTTCCAATTCGCAGATTTTCATATCAAATAAAGGAGTTTTCCCAGCAGAATCTGAGATGCGGATTCCAATTCTACACCCTAAATACAGGCGTGGGCTGTAACATGGTCACAAGACATTGGCCTTCAATTTAATGTTAACCCCTTTGTGCCTAAGGGTAAAACAGATCGAAATGCCTGAGTACAATTTTACAACTTTGACACGCGTTAGTAAAACCGTACAGATCATCACAACTACTTTGTGCATCCAGGTGAATTATAACGCGTTTTTTTCAGGACACATTGGGCTTTCATTTGGTGGTAAATGGTAATGGATATCTCCTGATTTTTTATTATCAAAAGGAAAATTGGGCCAAAATAGTAGACAAAAATCTTTTTTTTTTTTTAATTTAGCTGTGTATTTCTTGCTACTACCATAATCTACCACCAAAGAACAACCCAAAATGAATTTTCCTGCTCCTGACGATCGCAGTGATACCACACATGTGTATGTTATTTGTTGTTTGTACCCGTAGTACAGGCCAGAAACAATCGTACGCATTTTGCTTTTTTTTTTATATGCTACCTAAAACACACTGATACTAATTAAAAAAAAAAAAAAATACTGACCCTGACCTTTGAACCTGACCTTTGAACCTGACCTAATTTAGCTGTGTATTTCTTGCTACTACCATAATCTACCACCAAAGAACAACCCAAAAAAAATTTTCCTGCTCCTGACGATCGCAGTGATACCACACATGTGTATGTTATTTGTTGTTTGTACCCGTAGTACAGGCCAGAAACAATCGTACGCTTTTTGCTTTTTTTAATTTTTTTTTTTTATATCCTACCTAAAACACACTGATACTAATAAAAAAAAAATACTGACCCTGACCTTTGAACCTGACCTTTGAACCTGACCTTTGAATTTTGACCCTCACCTTGAACCAAACACTAACCCTGGCCATAGATGTGCGCAGCCTATTGCATTAGGGGTGTGCGCCCCAAAACTTAAACACACACGCCTTTCTCTGCAGCCTCAGCTGCACTGGACAGCGAATGAATGAGAAGTGATCTGTGCTGAGCAGCTTCCTGTTCATTCACAAAACGGAAGCATAGTAAACACAGATTACTATGCTTCTTTTAGGATTGAACATAGTGAGTGAGTGTGTTCATTTAGAAACGGTTGGGGCCAGTAAATGACATATTAATTAGCCCCTTCCCCCCACTCTCCATCCTGAAACATCCCCTGCAGCAGCTCAGGGGGGGGGGGGAGAGGAAAGGAGGGAAGTCAGCAGCACTACAGTTGAGGGGCGCAACACGAGGGGAAGCCCAGGCAGTAGTGGGAATCGGCACCGCACAGAGTGATAAGGGTGTGCCCAGGCACACCTGGCACACCCCCTGCGCATGCATATTAACCTGACACTGACCTATATCAAACTTTGATCTAGGTTTTTTTTTATTATTATTATTATTATTATTTCTTTTTTACACACAGTTTTTTTTTTCTGTCTGCAAGGACAGAGACAATGTATCTCTCTCCTCCATTCAGAGAGAGAAAACACAGGGATGGGCTTCACAGCGACTGATAACTGTGATAACCAATCAGAGGCTATCACAGCGATCAGGTGACCCAGAACCAGGAGAATGTTGGCTCTCTCAGTTGGTACGGGGCCCAGGGCTCTCAGTTGGTACGGGGCCCCGGGCTCTCAGTTGGTACGGGGCCCCGGGCTCTCAGTCGGTACGGGGCCCAGGGCTCTCAGTTGGTATGGGGCCCAGGGCTCTCATTAGGTACGGGGCCCAGGGCTCTCATTAGGTACGGGGCCCAGGGCTCTCATTAGGTACGGGGCCCAGGGCTCTCAGTTGGTACGGGGCCCAGGGCTCTCAGTTGGTACGGGGCCCAGGGCTCTCAGTTGGGCTCTGGTCTCTGTGCTGGAAACATGTTCCCAGCACTAAATCAGATACCCACATATGCGGCCCCACGGAAAAAAGCCCAGTCCGGTGGAGCCGCATTTCTGCGTATTCTGGGCGCCAAGGAGTTTAAAAGGTTATTTATTTATTTTTTTTAATCTGAAAATTTCCTTCAAATAATCTGTGGTGATCCTGCCATAAAGGTCCCTGTTCAGGCACTTCCTGTTATAGGGTGACAACGCTCTGTCCCCATCTCCCAGTTGGGCTCCTGGGTTGTCAAACTGACTTCTAATGGAGGATACAGATGGCTGTTTCGGCACTCGTCATACAGACGCGGTCTGTATCCACCCGGAGGAATGCCATGCAGCCATCGCTGGAGGGCACGTGGACAGGAAGTTGCTGTAAAGAGGCTGCAGGAGATTAGCAGCTCTGAGATGTAACAAGGGAGGTAAATAGGTGAAAACGAGGTATTTCAAGTGTTTACGCCTACTTAACCCCTTCCTGCCCAGCCCCAGTGTCCCTGGGTATTTAAGCCCCAGGAGGTGGGACGTACTTTTTTCGATCACGTGACCACTGTGATTGGCCGCGCGATTGGTTGCCAGCTCCCGAGTATGACTAGAGACCGAGAGCGGTCTATGATAGGTGCTGGGAGCACGCAGCGTGCTCTTAGCACAAAAACCTCCACCATCGGCTTGTGGGCATCAAATAGCACCCGATTGGCTACTGCACATATGCATTACTTGGGCGGCAAGAGGTTAAGTAAATCTGACCAGTTATAGTCCTTTTGTATCTCATCAGATTCTTGCGTAAGGCCAGTTGTGAATGAGGCCCCAAGTGTCAGTATTTACCATGAAAGATATTGTCGTAGATCTTTTCTTGGAACCCTCCAATAGCAGCCAATCAGCTTCTCCCTATATTGCCGCACTAGAAATAGTAAATTGGGTCTTACAGGAAGGAAAGACGTTCTGCCTTTGCTTTTTTTTAGCCTCCATGGTAGCTCTGCGCTATACGTTCCTGTCCTGCGGGTCAGACCTCACACAGATTAGGGGTGGAGATGTCCCGGGACTTTGGTTGGAGTCATTCTGTGATACACGCCGATGAATCGGATCTGTGTTCTGCAACCCCAATGAATCGTCTTGTGTTTCCCAGTTCAGAAGAGAGAGAGCAGAGCTTCCCCTGACAGACTGAGTGTCTGCAGATTTCCTGTGAACCCCCCCTTCCCTTACCCCAGGCCTGCTAACCATTATCCCTCTCCCCCCCCCCCCCTGATCCCTCTCCTGCCACTGTGAGAACAGCCAGCCATCCCATCATTATTATTAATTCTTATCATCTATTTAGAAAGAGCCAGACATATTCCACCGCCACGTCCAAACACTGCAAATTTCACATATGCGACACGTCTACAAACCACAATTATGAGCCATTATCTCCATACTTTCTTCTCAGTCAAATTTGCCATTATCCATACCTTATAGGCAGCCTTATGGTCATGTGTCCCTGGAAGGAGGACAAGCAGCCATGTTGTTTCTGAACTGTGGGAACGTGTTTGCCCTCTGAACCCACTAGAGGAACTCTGGATCAAGAGGGCAGTTGCCCCCGGGTCCGCTCTTATTTTAACAGATGTGCTCTGCCACTGAGGGCTTCAGCCGTCCTTCATTGGTGACCTCGGGAGGGCATGGCCTGTTCATGTAGAGGTTCCCTGGAACATTGAAGCACTCCTATTACATTTACCATGAGAATTCGGGAGGGGAGTGAGGTCTACTACAGGAAAAATGTATCCTGAGCATCCTGTGCTTGAACAACATATCTCCAACACTGCTCATCTCCCCCCTTCTCCATAAAGGGCTTCAGCTGTCCCTCAGTGGTGACCTCAGGAGATCATGGCCTGTTTATATCGATGTTCATTAGAACAGCCCGTTGTAGCACTCCTATGTTTGGGAGAGGAGTGAGGTCTAGTTCTCCAAAAATGTATCCTGAGCATCCTGTGCTTGACCACTTATCTTCAGCACTGCTCATCTTCTCCCATTTCCATAGGGGGCTTCAGCTGTCCCTTAGTGGTGACCTCAGGAGATCATGGCCTGTTTATATCGATGTTCATTAGAACAGCCCATTGTAGCACTCCTATGACATTTACCATGTGAGTTTGGGAGAGGAGTGAGGTCTAGTTCTCCAAAAATGTATCCTGAGCACCCTGTGCTTGACCACTTATCTTCAGCACTGCTCATCTTCTCCCATTTCCATAGGGGGCTTCAGCTGTCCTTCAGTAGTGACCTCAGGAGATCATGGCTTGTTCATATCAATGTTCATTAAAACAGCCCATTGGAACACTCCTATTCAATTCACCATGAGAATTTGGAAGGGGAGGGAGGTCTACTAGAGCAGAAATGTATCCTGAGCATCCTGTGCTTGACCACTTATCTTCAGCACTGCTCATCTTCTCCCCTTTCTATAGGGGGCTTCAGCTGTCCTTCAGTGGTGACCTCAGGAGATCATGGCTTGTTCATATCAATGTTCATTAAAACAGCCCACTGGAACACCCCTATCCCATTTACCATGAGAATTTGGAAGGGGAGGGAGGTCTACTAGAGCAGAAATGTATCCTGAGCACCCTGTGCTTGATCATTTATCTACAGCACTGCTCATCTCCCACTCTTTTTATAGGGGCTGAAGCTGTCCTTCAGTGGTGTGCTCAGGAGATCATGGCCTGTTCATACAGAGGTTCACTAAAACAGCCCATTGGCGCACTCCTATGGTGATTACTATGTGAGTTTTGGAGAAGAGTGAGGTCTAGTTGTCCAAAAATGTATATTGAGCATCCTGTTCTTAACCACTTATTTCCAGCACTGCTCATCTTCTCCGCTTTCCACAAAGGCCTTCAGCTGTCCTTCAATGGTGATTTTGGGAGAACATGGCCTGTTCATATAGCTGTTCTCTGGAAAAGCCCATTGGAGCACTCCTATCGCATTTATCATGAGAGTTTAGGAGGAGTGAGGTCTACTAGTGTAAACATTTATCCTGAGCATCCTGCGATTGACCGCTTATCTCCAACATTGATCATCTCCTCCCCTTTCCATAAAGAGCCTCAGCCGACCTTCAGTTGTGACCTCAGAAGAGTGTGGCCTGTTCATATAGATGTTCTCTATAACAGCCCAATGGAGCACCCCTATCACATTTGCAAGGAGAATTCAGCCTAAGATTCCAGTGGTTTTCCACTTATCTCCAGCACTGCTCATCTCCCTTCCTCTTCCCTTTCCATAGAAAGGGCTTCAGTTGTCCTTCAGTGGTGACCTCCAGAGATCATAGCTTGTTCATATAAATGTTCACTGGAACAGCCCATTGGAGCGCTGCTATCAAATTTACCACAAGAACTCAGGAGAGTAGTGAGGTCTACTAGTGCAAACATTTACCCTGAGCATTCTGTGATTGCCTACTTATTTCCAACAATGCTCATCTCCTCCCCATTCCATAAAGAGCCTCAGCTGATTTTCAGTTGTGACCTCAGAAGAGAGTGGCCTGTTCATATAGATATTCTCTATAACAGCCCAATGGAACACTCCTATCACATTTGTCAAGAGAATTCAGGACAGGAGTGAGATCCAAGATTCCAGTGGTTTACCACTTATCTCCAGTACTACTCATCTCTTCCCCTCTTCCCTCTTCATAGAGAGCTTTATCTGTCCTTCAGCTGTGTTCGCAGAACAACATTGTCTGTTCATTTAGATGTTTAATGGAACCAAGCATTGGATCACTCCTATCACATTTACCACAAGAATTCGAGAGAGGAGTGCTGCTTATCTGCAGCACCGCTCTTCTCTCTCCATAGCAAAAACACAATGTTCTGCTAAGACAAGCTGTTTGAGCCTCAAGGTAGGGTAGAGCATGCATGTTTATGAACATCCAATGTCTATGGCTACTTTTATATGATAACAGATATCACTGGCCAATAATGTCCGGCTGTTTTTGGGCCAGCCTCTGTTGTTCTATTCCCCGGAGATAATTTTGAAGATGTTCCAGTGCCAGGGGTTGTCTACTCAGTGCATAGACCTGCGGGCTTGGATGAGCGTACAAGTCTATATGTGATGGGGGGATCTCTGATGTGACGGAGGACTTCTGATGTGAAGGGGTCCCTCTGATGTGATGGAGGACCTCTAATGTGATGGGGGACCTCTGATGTGAATGGAGTCCTCTAATGTGAAGGGGGACCTCTGATGTGAAGGGGTCCCTCTGATGTGATGGAGGACCTCTAATGTGAAGGGGGACCTCTGATGTGAAGGGAGACCTCTGATGTGAAGGGGGGACCTCTGATGTGATGGGGGACCTCTGATGTGATGGGGGACCTCTGATGTGAATGGAGTCCTCTAATGTGAAGGGGGACCTCTGATGTGAAGGGAGACCTCTGATGTGAAGGGGGGACCTCTGATGTGATGGGGGACCTCTGATGTGATGGGGGACCTCTGATGTGAAGGGAGTCCTCTAATGTGAAGGGAAGACCTCTGATGTGAAGGGGGGACCTCTGATGTGATGGGGGACCTCTGATGTGAAGGGAGTCCTCTAATGTGAAGGGAAGACCTCTGATGTGATGGGGGACCTCTGATGTGATGGGGGACCTGTGATGTGAAGGAGGTCCTTTAATATGAAGGGGGGACCTCTGATGTGATGGGGGACCTCTGATGTAATGGGGGGCCTCTGATATGAAGGGGTCCTCTGATGTGAAGGGAGTCCTCTAATGTAAAAGGGGGATCTCTGATGTGATGGGGGGATCCTCTGATGTGATGGGGGGACCTCTGATGTGATGGAGGACCTCTGATGTGATGGGGGGGACCTCTGATGTGATGGAGGACCTCTGATGTGATGGGGGGGACCTCTGATGTGATGGAGGACCTCTGATGTGATGGGGGACCTCTGTTGTGATGGGGGACCTCTGATGTGATGGAGGACCTCTGATGTGATGGGGGGGACCTCTGATGTGATGGAGGACCTCTGATGTAATGGGGGGGACCTCTGATGTGATGGAGGACCTCTGATGTGATGGGGGACCTCTGATGTAATGGGGGGCCTCTGATATGAAGGGGTCCTCTGATGTGAAGGGAGTCCTCTAATGTAAAAGGGGGATCTCTGATGTGATGGGGGGATCCTCTGATGTGATGGGGGGACCTCTGATGTGATGGAGGACCTCTGATGTGATGGGGGACCTCTGATGTGATGGGGGACCTCTGTTGTGATGGGGGACCTCTGACATGATGGGGAGGATCTCTGATGTGATGGGAGGACTCTGTCATTGGAGCCTCTGAGGTCAGGTTTAACGTTTGGGTTGGAATTCCACTTTAAGCCTTTAGGCAGAGCTAGTGGTCTGTCAGGATTCAGTCAAAGTACTTTACCTGGCTGACTCCTATCAGAAGGTGTTTACATTGTGATTTATTTGGTGTAGTCGGCGGTTGTATCTTTCACTTTGGGAATAAAGAGGGCTCTTTGTGTATGAAGTATGGGTGGTGTTACCCCAGGACAGTGAAAGGCCCATAGACTTCCTCTTTTGTAGACTTGTCTGTGTTGGGGATAGACTTATCATCGGCTCTCTTGTGTAGCTGATAAGGTAAACCAATAAACAGCACCTGCAGAGCGGGGCCCTACACAGTGCAGGGGGGGGCCCTGGCTCTTATCTCTCACCTCTGTGTCAATACCAGCAGCTGCCCTCATCCTCTTATCACTGTGTCTATCTAATAGACTGCTACTCCACACCATCAGGACCCTTGTAAACCCCAGTCATTGACACCCCCTGACAGTAAACCCTCATGCAAATGACTGACCTTTAACCTTTCCAGCCCCTGGAAGGAAAACAGTTAAATTTAAAGGACACCTTGCAGTGTTTCCAGTAGGAGGTCAGGCTGAGTTATTGTTGTCACATCAGAGATTTCCAGGTCAAAGTTTGTAAGAAATCGGATTACTGACTTTATTTTCTGTTATAATTGTCATCCTATGGTGCGATGTGGATAGAATCTGAATGTTGGTCTGGAAGCTTCTGTAACCTGAAGGATTTCCACAATCGCCTTCAACTGGGATAAGTGGACCTGGAACAGGAGCACACAGTCATTTTTAAAGTGACAGTAAACTGGTCAAAAAAGAGGAGGAGTCTCTATTCATGTATTCTTAACTTAAAAATGTCCCTTTTGTTTCTCTCAGCCTCCTGATTTTTTATTTTTTGCAGCTGTGATTTGACTTCCTGTTTGAGGGTGGCTACGTTAGTTCTCCATGGTCCCACTGTATATAGGAACGTAGCCACCCTCTCTTGCTCGCTCCTGAGATGGACTATGGAATAGTAACCATAGAATGGACTAGTGAATATGGACTCTTGACTATGTATTATGGACTTTGGACTGTGGATTATGGACTATGGATTATGGACTGTGGACTATGGATTGCGGAATGTGGACTATGGACTCTTTTGACTGTGGACTATGGACTCTTGATTATGGACTGTGAACTATGTACTATGGACTCTTGACTGTGGATTATGGATTATGAACTGTGGACTATGGATGGTGGACTTTTCACTATGTACTATGGACTTCTGATTATAAACTATGGACTATAGAGTGTGGACTAAGGGACTCTTCACTATGGACTGTGGACACTTGACCATGTACTATGAACTTTTGACTGTTAACTATAGACTGTGGGCTGAGGACTCTGGACTCTTGACTATGTATTATGGGCTGTCAACTGTGGATTATGGATTATGAACTGTGGCCTCTTGACTTTGGACTCTTGAACATGTATTATGGACCGTGGCCTATGGATTGTGGACTATGGACTGTGGATTATGGACTGTGGTGTGTTGACTATGTACTATGAACTCTTGACTGTGGACTATAGACTGTGGACTGTGGTCTCTTGACTATGTATTATGGATTTTGGACTGAGGACTATGGATTTTGGAATGTGGACTATAGACTGTGGATTATGAATTGTGGACTCTAGACTGTGGTCTCTTGACTTTGACTATGGACTGTGGATGGTGGACTGTGGATGATGGACTGTGAATGATGGACTGTGGATGATGGACTGTGGATGATGGATTGTGGATGATGGACTGTGGACTATGGATTGTGGATGGTGGTCTCCTGACTATGTGCTATAAAGTCTGGACTGTGGTCTCTTGACTATGTATTATGGATTTTGGACTGAGGACTATGGATTTTGGAATGTGGACTATAGACTGTGGATTATGAATTGTGGACTCTAGACTGTGGTCTCTTGACTTTGACTATGGACTGTGGATGATGGACTGTGGATGATGGACTGTGGATGATGGACTGTGGATGATGGACTGTGGACGATGGACTGTGGACGATGGATTGTGGATGATGGTCTCCTGACTATGTGCTATAAAGTCCGGACTGTGGTCTCTTGACTACGAACTGTGGACTTTGGACACTTTACTATGGATTGTGGACTATGGACTCTTGACTAGGGATTGAAATGAGGGACTACAGTCAAGGGACTAAGGACTAGGGACTATGGATTATGGGATTTGTAGTGTATATAACCTCAATTAACATGTACAGGTCCTGTTTATTCCAAACAGAAGTAAAAGGAAATAAGGAGAAATTCAGGAACTCTTGGAGGACATTACAAGGAGGCAGAAAAGCACATCAAGTAACAAATTCATGAAAAACAGATTACAGGGCCATTAAGTAGTGGATGGATTATTTTTGGAGAAAAGGGATATAATTTAGTGTCACCTCAGGTTCAGATACAAGTTTATCCCAATGACAGTGAGATTTGTGTATTTTTGCCAGATATTCAGTGTGAGACTTCCTGTAATAAAGACTGCTCACTGCTGCTCTCTCTCCTTGTGCAGCTAGACTGGTCTTGTCTCCGCCCCCCTCCTGTAGTTTTCTACAGGCAGCCTGTAGTGGGTGGGGCCTGCTGGGCCCCACCCACAGCTCTGCTCTCTCTCTCCTTGTGCAGCTAGACTGGTCTTGTCTCCGCCCCCCTCCTGTAGTTTTCCACAGGCAGCCTGTAGTGGGTGGAGCCTGCTCGGCCCCACCCATAGCTCTGCTTCCTCTCCTTGTGCAGGGGGACTGGTCTTGTCTCCGCCCCCTCCTGTAGTTTTCTACAGGCAGCCTGTAGTGGGTGGAGCCTGCTGGGCTCCTCCCACATCTCTGCTCTCTCTGCTTGTGCAGGGTGACTGGTCTTGTCTCTGTCCCCTCCTGTAGTTTTCTACAGGCAGCCTGTAGTGGGTGGAGCCTGCTCAGCCCCACCCACAGCTCTACTCTCTTTCCTTGTTCAGGATGACTGGTCTTGTCTCTGCCCCCCCCTAATCTTCTGTAGAGGGTGGAGCCTGCTGGGCTCCTCCTACAGCTCTGTCCATATAGCACAGTGATGTTACTGGTACTTTTACAAGATAATATCTGAGTTTGCAAAGACTTTTGGTGGAGTGGATTTTTTATCCTTTGTGGCTACTGAGGAATATAGAAGTTTCTTTGTGCTCGGAGTTCAGCTTTAAGACTTTAAGATGTCCGTTGTGCTTGGTGCTGGTTTAGCGGAGGCTCTTGGGTTACATTTTTTTCTATTTGTACGTTTCCTGGATGTTGGAATGTGACGGCTCCCAGCCTTGTTTTCCATCATCTTATAATAAACAGCTGCAGCCACAGTACAGGAAGCCGTCCTCTTCATAGATCTATGTACAGTGCCTGATGGTCGCAGTGCGGGGGGGGGGGGGCAGGGGGGGCAGGGGCCCCCGGGGATTTTCCTGTGGGATCCGGTCATTGGTTCCCATGCAGCTGTACACTCTCCAGGACACGTCGCCCCGTTCTCCACTAATACCCTCCATGTCATGTTTATCTCTGCCTATGGAACTGCACAAGCTGCTGCTAATACGGCCCAGCTGTGACCCCCACCCCCCCACCCCTCCATGTGAGGATACAGCCTATCAGCGGGCCCCCTGCAGTAGAGGGACTACAAGTCCCAGAATGCTCTGCGGGTCAGTGCCTGATGGCAATTGTAAAACCCTAAATTTGGCCACACATGGATCGAAAAGCGAACGTAAAAGCAAGTCAGCCGACCGATTCTTCGATTTATTTTTTTCATTTATTTATTTATTTATTTATTAAAAGTTATGCTTACTGCGACAGTCGCTTTCAAGATCTAAAAATGAAGGAACGTGTTATAAACGCGCCTGGGTTGCGCTGTTATCAGTTACATTGTTACCAGTTCTCACTGTGGACTACAGAACACCTCCCCCCCTCCATGCTATAGAGAAGAGGAGCAGGCATCCTCTAGCCCCCCTTCACCCCGGGGCGACTTATCATGCAGTTTAACAGTTCCAAATCGCATGACAAGTCGCACCCTATTCTCGGCAATGGAACTGTTCAAATCGGTGCGACTTTTACGGTGCCGTGCCAATTTGAAAAAACGGTTCCTGCACTATTTTTTGCAATTTCAGATGTGACTTAGATAGAAATCTGTGCATGGAGTCGCACAGATGTCAGCCAATTCGCACCTGAAGTTGCAGTGACCTGCGGCTTTGAAATCATGCGACTTCCTTTTCCAGCTGCATTGTTACCAGTTCTCTCTGTGGACTACAGAACACCTCCTTCCCCATGTTAAAGAGAAGAGGAGAGGAGCATGCATTCTCTAGCCCCCGTTCACACCGGTGCGACCTGTCATGCAAAAAGTTGCATCCTATTGCCCGAAATGGAATTGTTCAAATCAGTGCGACTTTGCGGTGCTGCACTGATTTAAAAAAAAAGGTTCCTGCGCTCTTTTTTTGCGATATCAGGGGTGACTTGCACAGACATCTGTGCATGGAGTGGCTCAGATGTCAGCCAAGTCGCACCTGAAGTTGCACTGACCTGTGACTTTGAGATCCTGTGACTTTACCTGGGTTGCCCTCGTATCAGTTACATTGTTACCAGTTGTCTCTGTGGACTACAAAACACCTCCACCCCCCATGTTATAAAGAAGAGGAAAGGATCAAGCATCCTTTAACACCGGTGCGACTTTCACAGGTCCAAATTGCATGACAAGTCACATACTATTGTCAGGGATAGAACTGTTCAAACCGGTGCGACTCTGACTTTGCGTTCCTGCACTATTCTTTGCGATTTCAGGTGCGACTCGCATAGACATCTGGGAGTCGCACAGACGTCAGGCAAGTTGCACTGACCTGCGGCTTTGAAATCCTGCGACTTCAAGTGAAGTCGCAGGATTTCAAAGTCGGATTCAATGTGAACAGGCGCTTAAGGTGACAATGCTGCTCCTCCGTACAGTCCAATGGATGAGCGCTGTCAGCCTAGGACAGGAAGTGTGTTAGTGGCAGGATCACCAGGTGAAAATAAAGGAAAAGAAAACGAATGCAGCCGCCACATATAAGGCCCCCGGTTCACTTTTGGCATAGCAGAAACACGGGTGCAAACGCACGAAAAACGTGCTAAAAGGCACAACGCACTTGCGGAGCCATTATTTCTTAATGGCATCTCAAACGTG
Source organism: Lithobates clamitans (assembly GCA_037952925.1). Classification (NCBI taxonomy): domain Eukaryota; kingdom Metazoa; phylum Chordata; class Amphibia; order Anura; family Ranidae; genus Lithobates; species Lithobates clamitans. The sequence continues at coordinate 89,246 of JBBGZY010001059.1, read as the reverse complement.
GGTAGCAGTCACGTGTTTTGCCGCGCGTTTTCCACGTGACAAAACGCATAATAAACCCACGACTCAAAACGCGCTTGACTCCGTGCCAAAAATCTGGTACATGAGCTTTATGAGCGCGTTTTTTGGAGCAGAGGGAGGCCCTATAAAAACGCAACGCCGCAACGTCACTAAGGCGTGAAAGGGGCCCAGGGAGTGGTAAACTGCAATCTGTTACATTGTTGCTCTCAGGATTAGATACATTTATATCCCATCAGTTATAATGTAACAATCATTCTTCTCATTCTCTGTTGTAGGGAAGGGATGGAGCCGTGTACGAGGGCCGGACATGTGCGGGTTGTTTCATTCCGAATTGAAATTCTGATGAATTTTTTCCTGTTTTTCGGAGATTCGGATGTATTCGCATTTCTGAATTTCAAAGAAATTTAACCGAATCCGAAATAACGAATCACAATTTCGGATGAAACTCAAATTCGAATAGTTATTTAATCGAATTGGAATCGTATTCTAATCAAATTCAAATCGTTTTTCAAATTGAATACGAATTTCCAAAGAGAATAATATGGAATAGAAAAATAAGGAATAGAATAGAATAGAAAGTAGAATAGAATAAGATAAATAATAAAAGAACAAAATAAAATAGAATAGAAAATAAAGGAATAGAATAAAATAGAAAAAATATAACGATCTTCTGAAATTCGAATTTCGAATAGAAAAGAATAGAATAGAAAATAAAAGAATAGAATATAATAGCATAAAACAAAACAGAATAGAAAATAAAAGTATAATAAAAAAATAGAAAAGAACAAAAAGGATTGAATTTAAAATTAAAAAATAGAGTAAAACAGAATAAAATAGAATAGAAAATAAAGGAATAGAATAAAATAGAAAGAATATAACCATCTACTGAAATTCAAATTTTGAATAGAAAGAAATAGAAAATAAAAGAATAGAATAGAATAGAGTAAAACAGAACAGAATAGAAAATAAAAGAATAGAATATAAAAAAATAGAAAAGAACAAAAAAGATAGAATATAGAATAAAAAAATACAGTAAAACAGAACAAAATAGAATAGAAGATAAAATAACAGAACAAAATACAATAGAAAGAAAAAGAACAAAATAGAATAGAATAGAATAGAAAATAAAGGAATAGAATAGAATTAAATAGAAAGAATATAACTATCTTCTGAAATTCAAATTTCAAAAAGAATAGAAAATAAAAGAATAGAATGTATTAGAGCCAAACAGAACAGAATAGAAAATAAAAGAATAGAGTAAAACAGAACAAAATAGAATAGAGAATAAAGGAATAGAATGAAATAGAATACAACCATCCTCTGATATTCAAATTTCGAATAGAAAAGAATAGAATATAAAATAAAAGAATAGAATATATTAGAGTAAAACAGAACAGAATAGAAAATAAAAAATAGAAAAAAAATGAAAAGAACAAAAAGGATACAATATAAAATAAACAGAGTAAAACAGAACAAAATAGAATAGAAGATAAAAGAACAGAATAAAATAGAATAGAAAATAAAGGCATAGAATAGAATAAAATAGAAAGAATTTAACCATCTTCTGAAATTAAAGTTTCAAATAGAATAGAAAAGAATATACTAGAAAATAAAATAATAGAATGTAATAGGCTGAAACAGAACAGAATAGAAAATAAAAGAATGTAAAACAATAGAAAAGAAAAAAAGGGATAGAATAGAAAATAAAAGAATAGAGTAAAACAGAACAAAATAGAATAGAAAATAAAAGAACATAATAATATAGAATAGAAAATAAAGGAATAGAATAGAATAAAATAGAATATAACCATCTTCTGAAATTCAAATTTTGAATAGAAAATAAAAGAATAGAATGTAATAGAGGTAAAACAGAACAGAATAGAAAATAAAAGAATAGAAAAAAAATAGAAAAGAAAAAAAGCGATAGAATAGAAAATAAAAGAATAGAGTAAAACAGAACAAAATAGAATAAAAAATAAAAGAACATAATAAAATAGAATAGAAAATAAAGTAATAGACTCCAATAGAATAGAAGATAGAATAAAATAGAATATAACCCTCTTCTGAAATTTGAATTTAGAAAAGAATAGAATATACAATAGAAAAGAGTAGAATAGAAAGAATATAACCGATTTCAGAAATTCGAATTTCGGAAAGAATAAATTTGAATTCTAAAAGAATAGAATATAATAGAAAATAAAAGAATAGAATGGAATGGAAAGAATATAACCATCTTCCAAAATTTGAATTTCGAATAGAATAAATTTGATTTTGAATTGAATTAGAATTTGAAAATTTTTAATCGATTTGAATTCAAATAAATGAATGGAATTCTGAAAATGTATTAAACAAGTTAAAAAAATGTAATTAAATGAATTTATGTAAATAGCGAATGGAAACGAAGGGCCCCGTTGGCGTTGGAGAACGCGGTGGGTGTGGGGCCTCACCTGCGCCCCCTGTGTGCCCCGTACGTCCCGGACACTGTGTACACACTCCACCCGGACAGTCCAGACCTCCTCCATGCAGACACGAGACGGAGAATAATAACAAAACTTCATTCCTGATGACATAAAGCAAACACTCAGCCATGTCTGACTGCGTTCCCAACCCCCCACCGATCCGCGTTGTCGATCACGTGTGCGCTGTGTTTGCTCAATAATTTATTTGCATCGGGTGCGGACATTTCCACACCTCGCAATTGTCTGTTTAAAATTTGCCGCCAGAAAAAAAAAAAGGAAGGAGCGGCGTGTTTATTGGCCGCGTTCTGCCAGCTGTCGCCTCGCCCTACACCCGCCTCAACCTGGCCGGCCTCACCTTCACAGACAAAAGACGGGGCGAGGCCGCCTCACCATCTGCCCGACGCAGGAGAGGGTTAACCCTTTCCACCCTAGCACAGCGATTGATTTACTAAAACTGGAGAGTAACCAATCAGCTTCCAGCTTCATCTCGTTAATAAAACCCAGAAGCTGATTGGCTCCCATGCAGAGCTGCACCAGATTTTGCACTCTCCAGTTTTAGTAAATCTCCCCCAATGTGTCTTTATAAGACAGGAGAGACCAATGGCCGCTGTTTATCTTTCTTTGTAGTTTTGGGTGGAGTGTGGAGAGGTCAGAACTCCGCTTAGTTTTAGGTGTGTCTGTGACCCTTATTGGGGGGTCAGTTTTTATACCCGGGTCATGGGGACAGGAAGACACAGGCAGTGGGGTCACCAGGATGGGAAGACACAGACAGCGGGGTCCCCAGGATGTGAGATCACAGACAGTGGGGTCCCCAGGATGGGAAGACACAGACATCGGGGTCACCAGGATGGGAGGACACAGACAGTGGGGTCCCCAGGATGGGAAGACACAGACAGTGGGGTCACCAGGATGGGAGGACACAGACAGTGGGGTCCCCAGGATGGGAAGACACAGACAGTGGGGTCACCAGGATGGGAAGACACAGACAGTGGGGTCCCCAGGATGGGAAGACGCAGACACTGGGGTCCCCAGGATGGGAAGACGCAGACAGTGGGGTCACCAGGATGGGAAGACACAGACAGTGGGGTCACCAGGATGGGAGGACACAGACAGTGGGGTCACCAGGATGGGAAGACACAGATAGTGGGGTCACCAGGATGGGAAGACACAGACAGTGGGGTGACCAGGATGGGAAGACACAGACAGTGGGGTCACCAGGATGGGAAGACACAGACAGTGGGGTCACCAGGATGGGAAGACACAGACAGTGGGGTCACCAGGATGGGAAGACACAGACAGTGGGGTCACCAGGATGGGAAGACACAGACAGTGGGGTCACCAGGATGGGAAGACACAGACAGTGGGGTCACCAGGATGGGAAGACACAGACAGTGGGGTCACCAGGATGGGAAGACACAGACAGTGGGGTCACCAGGATGGGAAGACACAGACAGTGGGGTCACCAGGATGGGAAGACACAGACAGTGGGGTCACCAGGATGGGAGGACACAGACAGTGGGGTCCCCAGGATGGGAAGACACAGACAGTGGGGTCACCAGGATGGGAAGACGCAGACAGTGGGGTCCCCAGGATGGGAAGACGCAGACACTGGGGTCCCCAGGATGGGAAGACGCAGACAGTGGGGTCACCAGGATGGGGAGACACAGACAGTGGGGTCACCAGGATGGGAGGACACAGACAGTGGGGTCACCAGGATGGGAAGACACAGATAGTGGGGTCACCAGGATGGGAAGACACAGACAGTGGGGTGACCAGGATGGGAAGACACAGACAGTGGGGTCACCAGGATGGGAAGACACAGACAGTGGGGTCACCAGGATGGGAAGACACAGACAGTGGGGTCACCAGGATGGGAAGACACAGACAGTGGGGTCACCAGGATGGGAGGACACAGACAGTGGGGTCACCAGGATGGGAGGACACAGACAGTGGGGTCACCAGGATGGGAGGACACAGACAGTAGGGTCACCAGGATGGGAGGACACAGACAGTAGGGTCACCAGGATGAGAGGACACAGACAGTGGGGTCCCCAGGATGGGAGATCCCAGACAGTGGGGTCACCAGGATGGGAAGACACAGGCAGTGGGGTCACCAGGATGGGAGATCACAGACAGTGGGGTCAACAGGATGGGAAGACAGACAGTGGGGTCACCAGGATGGGAAGACACAGACAGTGGGGTCACCAGGATGGGAAGACACAGACAGTGGGGTCACCAGGATGGGAAGACACAGACAGTGGGGTCAGCAGGATGGGAAGACACAGACAGTGGGGTCACCAGGATGGGAGGACACAGACAGTGGGGTCACCAGGATGGGAGGACACAGACAGTGGGGTCCCCAGGATGGGAGATCCCAGACAGTGGGGTCACCAGGATGGGAAGACACAGGCAGTGGGGTCACCAGGATGGGAAGACACAGACAGTGGGGTCAACAGGATGGGAAGACAGACAGTGGGGTCACCAGGATGGGAGGACACAGACAGTGGGGTCCCCAGGATGGGAGGACACAGACATTGAGGTCCCCAGGATGGGAGATCACAGACAGTGGGGTCCCCAGGATGGGAAGACACAGACAGTGGGGTCACCAGGATGGGAGGACACAGACAGTGGGGTCCCCAGGATGGGAGGACACAGACAGTGGGGTCCCCAGGATGGGAGGACACAGACAGTGGGGTCCCCAGGATGGGAGATCCCAGATAGTGGGGTCACCAGGATGGGAAGACACAGGCAGAGGGGTCACCAGGATGGGAAGACACAGACAGTGGGTTCAACAGGATGGGAAGACAGACAGTGGGGTCACCAGGATGGGAGGACACAGACAGTGGGGTCCCCAGGATGGGAGGACACAGACAGTGGGGTCCCCAGGATGGGAGGACACAGACATTGGGGTCCCCAGGATGGGAGATCACAGACAGTGGGGTCCCCAGGATGGGAAGACACAGACAGTGGGGTCACCAGGATGGGAGGACACAGACAGTGGGGTCCCCAGGATGGGAGGACACAGACAGTGGGGTCCCCAGGATGGGAGGACACAGACAGTGGGGTCACCAGGATGGGAGATCACAGACAGTGGGGTCACCAGGATGGGAAGACACAGACAGTGGGGTCACCAGGATGGGAGATCACAGACAGTGGGGTCACCAGGATGGGAAGACACAGACAGTGGGGTCACCAGGATGGGAAGACAGACAGTGGGGTCACCAGGATGGGAAGACACAGACAGTGGGGTCACCAGGATGGGAGGACACAGACAGTGGGGTCCCCAGGATGGGAGGACACAGACAGTGGGGTCCCCAGGATGGGAGGACACAGACATTGGGGTCCCCAGGATGGGAGATCACAGACAGTGGGGTCCCCAGGATGGGAAGACACAGACAGTGGGGTCACCAGGATGGGAGATCACAGACAGTGGGGTCACCAGGATGGGAGGACACAGACAGTGGGGTCCCCAGGATGGGAGGACACAGACAGTGGGGTCCCCAGGATGGGAGGACACAGACATTGGGGTCACGAGGATGGGAGATCACAGACAGTGGGGTCACCAGGATGGGAAGACACAGACATTGGGGGTCACCAGGATGGGAGATCACAGACAGTGGGGTCACCAGGATGGGAGATCAGAATCAGTGAGGTCACCAGGATGGGAAGACACAGACAGTGGGGTCACCAGGATGGGAAGACACAGACAGTGGGGTCACCAGGATGGGAGATCACAGACAGTGGGGTCCCCAGGATGGGAGATCCCAGACAGTGGGGTCACCAGGATGGGAAGACACAGGCAGTGGGGTCACCAGAATGGGAAGACACAGACAGTGGGGTCACCAGAATGGGAAGACACAGACAGTGGGGTCCCCAGGATGGGAAGACACAGACAGTGGGGTCACCAGGATGGGAGGACACAGACAGTGGGGTCCCCAGGATGGGAGATCACAGACAGTGGGGTCCCCAGGATGGGAGATCCCAGACAGTGGGGTCACCAGGATGGGAAGACACAGACAGTGGGGTCACCAGAATGGGAAGACACAGACAGTGGGGTCACCAGAATGGGAAGACACAGACAGTGGGGTCCCCAGGATGGGAAGACACAGACAGTGGGGTCACCAGGATGGGAGGACACAGACAGTGGGGTCCCCAGGATGGGAAGACACAGACAGTGGGGTCAGCAGGATGGGAGATCACAGACAGTGGGGCCACCTGGATGGGAAGACACAGACAGTGGGGTCACCAGAATGGGAAGACACAGACAGTGGGGTCACCAGGATGGGAAGACACAGGCAGTGGGGTCATCAGAATGGGAAGACACAGACAGTGGGGTCCCCAGGATGGGAGGACACAGACAGTGGGGTCCCCAGAATGGGAAGACACAGACAGTAGGGTCCCCAGGATGGGAAGACACAGACAGTGGGGTCCCCAGGATGGGAGGACACAGACAGTGGGGTCCCCAGGATGGGAGGACACAGACAGTGGGGTCACCAGGATGGGAAGACACAGACAGTGGGGTCCCCAGGATGGGAAGACGCAGACACTGGGGTCCCCAGGATGGGAGGACACAGACAGTGGGGTCCCCAGAATGGGAAGACACAGACAGTAGGGTCCCCAGGATGGGAAGACACAGACAGTGGGGTCCCCAGGATGGGAGGACACAGACAGTGGGGTCCCCAGGATGGGAGGACACAGACAGTGGGGTCACCAGGATGGGAAGACACAGACAGTGGGGTCCCCAGGATGGGAAGACGCAGACACTGGGGTCCCCAGGATGGGAGGACACAGACAGTGGGGTCCCCAGGATGGGAAGACGCAGACAGTGGGGTCACCAGGATGGGAAGACACAGACAGTGGGGTCACCAGGATGGGAAGACACAGACAGTGGGGTCACCAGGATGGGAAGACACAGACAGTGGGGTCACCAGGATGGGAGGACACAGACAGTGGGGTCACCAGAATGGGAAGACACAGATAGTGGGGTCACCAGGATGGGAAGACACAGACAGTGGGGTGACCAGGATGGGAAGACACAGACAGTGGGGTCACCAGGATGGGAAGACACAGACAGTGGGGTCACCAGGATGGGAAGACACAGACAGTGGGGTCACCAGGATGGGAAGACACAGACAGTGGGGTCACCAGGATGGGAGGACACAGACAGTGGGGTCACCAGGATGGGAGGACACAGACAGTGGGGTCACCAGGATGGGAGGACACAGACAGTGGGGTCACCAGGATGGGAGGACACAGACAGTAGGGTCACCAGGATGGGAGGACACAGACAGTAGGGTCACCAGGATGGGAGGACACAGACAGTGGGGTCCCCAGGATGGGAGATCCCAGACAGTGGGGTCACCAGGATGGGAAGACACAGGCAGTGGGGTCACCAGGATGGGAGATCACAGACAGTGGGGTCAACAGGATGGGAAGACAGACAGTGGGGTCACCAGGATGGGAAGACACAGACAGTGGGGTCACCAGGATGGGAAGACACAGACAGTGGGGTCACCAGGATGGGAAGACACAGACAGTGGGGTCACCAGGATGGGAAGACACAGACAGTGGGGTCACCTGGATGGGAAGACATAGACAGTGGGGTCACCAGGATGGGAAGACACAGACAGTGGGGTCAACAGGATAGGAAGACAGACAGTGGGGTCACCAGGATGGGAAGACACAGACAGTGGGGTCACCAGGATGGGAAGACACAGACAGTGGGGTCACCAGGATGGGAGGACACAGACAGTAGGGTCACCAGGATGGGAGGACACAGACAGTGGGGTCCCCAGGATGGAAGATCCCAGACAGTGGGGTCACCAGGATGGGAAGACACAGGCAGTGGGGTCACCAGGATGGGAAGACACAGACAGTGGGGTCAACAGGATGGGAAGACAGACAGTGGGGTCCCCAGGATGGGAAGACACAGACAGTGGGGTCCCCAGGATGGGAGGACACAGACAGTGGGGTCCCCAGGATGGGAAGACACAGACAGTGGGGTCCCCAGGATGGGAGGACACAGACATCGGGGTCACCAGGATGGGAAGACACAGACAGTGGGGTCACCAGGATGGGAAGACACAGACAGTGGGGTCACCAGGATGGGAAGACACAGACAGTGGGGTCCCCAGGATGGGAAGACACAGACAGTGGGGTCCCCAGGATGGGAGGACACAGACAGTGGGGTCACCAGGATGGGAAGACACAGACAGTGGGGTCCCCAGGATGGGAAGACACAGACAGTGGGGTCCCCAGGATGGGAGGACACAGACAGTGGGGTCACCAGGATGGGAAGACACAGACAGTGGGGTCACCAGGATGGGAAGACACAGACAGTGGGGTCACCAGGATGGGAAGGCACAGACAGTGGGGTCACCAGGATGGGAGATCACAGACAGTGGGGTCCCCAGGATGGGAGGACACAGACAGTGGGGTCACCAGGATGGGAAGACACAGACAGTGGGGTCACCAGGATGGGAGATCACAGACAGTGGGGTCACCAGCATGAGAAGACACAGACAGTGGGGTCCCCAGGATGGGAGGACACAGACAGTGGGGTCACCAGGATGGAAAGGCACAGACAGTGGGGTCACCAGGATGGGAAGACACAGACAGTGGGGTCACCAGGATGGAAAGGCACAGACAGTGGGGTCACCAGGATGGGAAGACACAGACAGTGGGGTCACCAGGATGGGAGATCACAGACAGTGGGGTCACCAGCATGAGAAGACACAGACAGTGGGGTCCCCAGGATGGGAGGACACAGACAGTGGGGTCACCAGGATGGAAAGGCACAGACAGTGGGGTCACCAGGATGGGAAGACACAGACAGTGGGGTCACCAGGATGGGAGATCACAGACAGTGGGGTCACCAGCATGAGAAGACACAGACAGTGGGGTCCCCAGGATGGGAGGACACAGACAGTGGGGTCACCAGGATGGAAAGGCACAGACAGTGGGGTCACCAGGATGGGAAGACACAGACAGTGGGGTCACCAGTATGGGAGATCACAGACAGTGGGGTCCCTAGGATGGGGTTCAGGGGTCCGGACACTGCACCTCTTCTTTCTGGGTGTACTAAATTGCCGGAAGGGTCGCACTGTAGCTGTGCATAGAGCCTAAGGGCCCACTCACACACAATCTGCACGTCCGCTGTGCATTTTCTTTTATGCACATTTTGCAAGCATTTGATGCAGATTTTTCTGCGTGTTTTACATGCGGCGGATCCAGGTTTGTCTTGTGAAATATCTTCTTTCTTTCCTCCGGCTTTTCTGTGCACTGGGATGAGTTGCGGTGCGTTTTGCTCACGTTTACATGCGTTTGGCGCATGTTTTTGCGCATTTGCGGTGCGGAAAAACGCAGCATGCTGTATTTTTTCTTTTCACTAATGGTGTGAACTTTTATCCGGAGGATCACCTGGATTTTGAACTGTCTATGCGGTTGAAACGCATCTGGTGTGAAATGCGTTCTAAAAATGCGTTCAGTTCGGTTTTGACCACATTTTCTTTTTTTCCCATCATTTGAACCGCCCGCCGTTATCATCCATCCCGCAGTCCTGATTTCCCCATCCAGTCATTGACACTCAGGTCTTTACTCAGCGCCGGGGCTCTATCTGCACTTCCCTTCCTGTCTCAGTTCCCCTTCTTCTAGTAGAAGATAACAGAGTGCAGATTGTGACACGGCTCAGGATCGCCCGCGCCGCGCCTGCACGTGGCTCTGGGATAGCGATAGACCCCCCCCCCCCCTATAGTGTGCCTGGGATGGGGGATGGGATCGGTGTACGCCACGCAGCAACAACATCAGATCATTCATTTGTGGTCGTTACTTTGCTGATCATTTCACATCCAGTAAAATAATCGCATTCGGATAAAATCGCTATTTCCACGCGTGCGCTGGTGACATCTCTCTCTTTGTCATGTGACTTTGGACATCAAGCCACAGCCCAGTCTTTTTTCAATGGCACCTGTTCAAAATTGGTACGGCTTTAAAGTTTGATGCGACTTAGATCCAGAGAGTGTAAAGTGGGATCCAAGTCGCACCAGAAATCGTGGAAAACTTTGGAGTGGCGCCAGTGTGGAATAGAGGAGCCTTACTGGTTCACACACCAGTGCGGCTTTGAAGTCGCTCTACCTCAGAGCCGTCTGTCAGTGCGATTTTTTATGTGCAGCTTGACATCTGTGCGGCTTCATTTCAACAGATGTCAGAGCAGGTCGCACTGAAATCGTGCAGAATTAGCGCAGGAGCTCCACACTGACATGTTTCACCCATTTTGAACTCTACTAAGAAGCCACCTAAGCTCTGCCCTCACGTGTTTTCCCTTCAATGAGATCTCTGAATAAGCCCTCAGAGCTCCGCTCTTTAGTGCATTCCACCTGTATTGAGGTCTACGAATAAGCCACCTGAGCTCCACACGCTAACGCGTTTCACTCATATTGAACTCTACTAAGAAGCCACCTGAGCTCTGCTTTCTCACATGTTTCATATGTAATGAGCTCGCTGAATAAGCCAAATGAGCTCTGCTCTTGAATGCATTTCACCTGTATTGAGGTCTACGAATAAGCCACCAGAGCTCCACCTACTAACGCGTTTCACCCATATTGAGCTCTACTAATTGGCCACCTGAGCTCTGCTCTCTCACATGTTTCACCTGTAATGAGCTCTCTGAATAAACCTCCTGAGCTCTATGTATGTATGCGTTTCTTCCTTCGTCTCTTCAAAGTATGCGTTTCATCCTTGAATGTATGCGTTTCTTCTATGTATGTATGCGTTTCATCCTTGTATGTATGCGTTTTTTTTAATGTATGCGTTTTATTCTTGTATGTATGCGTTTCTTCCTTCGTTTCTTCAAAGTATGCGTTTCTTCCTTGTATGTATGCGTTTCTTCCTTGTATGTATGTATGCGTTTCTTCCTTCGCTTCTTCAATGTATGCGTTTCTTCTATGTATGTATGCGTTTCTTCCTTGTATGTATGTGTTTCTTCCTTGTATGTATGCGTTTCTTCCTTGTATGTATGCGTTTCTTTAATGTATGCGTTTCATCCTTGTATGTCTGTGTTTCTTCCTTCGCTTCTTAAATGTATGCGTTTCTTCTATGTATGTATGCGTTTCATCCTTGTATGTATGCGTTTCTTCCTTGTATGTATGCGTTTCTTCCTTGTATGTATGCGTTTCTTCCTTGTATGTATGTATGCGTTTCTTCCTTGTATGTATGCATTTCTTCAATGTATGCGTTTCATCCTTTGTTTCTTCGATGTATGCGTTTCTTCCTTGTATGTAAAGGAATTTATTCGTAAAAAAATGTTGAAAACCATTTATCATTTTCCTTCCACTTCACAATTATGTGACACTTTTGTTGGTCTATCACATAAAATCCCAATAAAATACATTTCCGTTTTTGCTTTGTAACATGACAAAATGTATAAAACTTCAAGGGGTATGAATACTTTTTCTCGGCCCTGTCAGTGGGATCTGTGTGTGTATGTGATGATTGCTCATCGCAGACGTGGCCGCCTTGTGTGCTCCGGCTGACCTCGCAGGAACGTTGGGCGACCAGCGCAGGACAAACATCTCCACTTCCCCTTTTTTTTTTAAATAATGCTCGCCGTGTTTTCTGAGTGTGCCGAGTTATTTCATCATCATCTTCCTCCTCCTCCTCCTCCTCCTCTCCTCCTCCTCCTCCTCCTCTCCTCCTCCTCCTCCTCTCCTCGGCCGCCTGCGACTCACTTCCCAAATTCCTTTGTATAAATTTACTCTGCCCCCCCCCCCCCTCCTGTTCTGCAACTTTCTCCCATATGCCCCCCCCCCCCCATTTCCTCCCCCCCCCCCCTCCCGTCTCGTTTCCTCTGTAACTATATACAGTGGCAGATCTGTGTGTTCTGGGGGGTAACCTGATTAGTAGCAGATGGAGCCCCTCACTGCCGCCAGGGATATATATATATATATAGGAGGACTCTGTGTGTCCATATGGGATGCTGTGGTCACAAATGTAGCATTTTAGATCTCAAACTATTTTTTTTTTATATATAGAATTCCTAAAATTCCTCCTTTTTGTTGTATAATTCTTTGTTACATTTCAGTGCCGATCTTCTGCAGCCTCTTTGCAGCCACTTCCCTTCTGCCCGCTCCCAGCACAGGGACTGAGTCTCTAGTCCTGGTCGGGACAGTTGTCACGTGATTAGGAAGTCCGTCCTGGTGCAGCGGCTGCACGGCCCACAGCCGCATGTCAGAGATTCACACGTTTCGAAACCGTTCACCCGCATGTTGCATCTTGACATGTGATTGTGTCCGCTGCCTGCGTCTTCATTTCTGTGGGCTCATGGTGGACTCCCATACAGCAGGCGGCAGTTCAGATCCGAGGACGGGTCTGATTGCCCATCTGAATAAGCCCTAAGCCACCTTAACGCGTTTCGCCCATATTGGACTCTGCTAACAAGCCACCTGAGCTCCGCTCACTAACGCATTTCACCCATATTGGACGCTGCTAATAAGCCACCTGAGCTCCGCTCGCTAACGCGTTTCACCTATATTGAACTCTGCTAAAATGGCACCTGAGCTCCTCTCCTTAACGCGTTTCACCCATATATGAGCCACCTGAGCTCTGCCGTCTCACATGATTCACCTGTAATGAGCTCTCTGAATAAGCCACCTGAAATCTGCTCTTTAATGCGTTTCACCTGTATTGAGGTCTAGGAATAAGCCACTTGAGCTCCACACCATAACGCGTTTCACCCATATTAAACTCTACTAAGAAGCCACCTGAGCTCTGCCCTCTCACATGTTTTACCTGTAATAAGATCTCTGAATAAGCCACCTGAGCTCCGCTCTTTAATGCCTTCCACCTGTATTGAGGCCTACAAATAAGCCACCTGAGCTCCACTTACGAACGCGTTTCATCCATATTGAGCTCCACTAATAGGCCACCTGAGCTCTGCTTTCTCACATGTTTCACATGTAATGAGCTCTCTGAATAAGCCAAATGAGCTCTGCTCTTGAATGCATTTTACCTGTATTGAGGTCTATAAATAAGCCACCTGAGCTCCACCTACTAACGCGTTTCACCCATATTGAGCTCTACTAATAGGCCACCTGAGCTCTGCTCTCTCACATGTTTCACTTCTAACGAGCTCTCTGAATAAGCCACCTGAGCTCTGCTCTCTCACATGTTTCACCTGTAATGAGCTCTCTGAATAAACCTCCTGAGCTCTGCTCTTTAATGTGTTTCACCTGTATTGAGGTCTATGAATAAGCCACCTGAGCTCCACACGCTGACATGTTTCACCCATTTTGAACTCTACTAAGAAGCCACCTGAGCTCTGCCCTCATGTGTTTTACCTGTAATGAGATCTCTGAATAAGCCCTCCGAGCTCCGCTCTTAAGTGCATTCCACCTGTATTGAGGTCTATGAATAAGCCACCTGAGCTCCACACGATAACGCGTTTCACTCATATTGAACTCTACTAAGAAGCCACCTGAGCTCTGCCCTCTCACATGTTTTACCTGTAATGAGCTCTCTGAATAAGTCAACTGAGCTCTGTGCTTTAATGCGTTCCACCTGTATTGAGGTCTCTGAATAAGCCACCTGAGCTCCACACTCTAACATGTTTCACCCATTTTGAACTCTATTAATAAGCCACCTGAAAGCTGCACCCTCACATGTTTCACCTGTAATGAGATCTCTGAATAAGCCACATGAGCTCTGCTCTTGAATGCATTTGACCTGTATTGAGGTCTATGAATAAGCCACCTGAGCTCCACACTCTGACATGTTTCACCCATTTTGAACTCTACTAAGAAGCCACCTAAGCTCTGCCCTCACGTGTTTTCCCTTCAATGAGATCTCTGAATAAGCCCTCAGAGCTCCGCTCTTTAGTGCATTCCACCTGTATTGAGGTCTACGAATAAGCCACCTGAGCTCCACACGCTAACGCGTTTCACTCATATTGAACTCTACTAAGAAGCCACCTGAGCTCTGCTTTCTCACATGTTTCATATGTAATGAGCTCGCTGAATAAGCCAAATGAGCTCTGCTCTTGAATGCATTTCACCTGTATTGAGGTCTACGAATAAGTCACCTGAGCTCCACACTTTAACGCGTTTCACTCATATTGAGCTCTACTAATGGGCCACCTGAGCTCTGCTCTCTCACATGTTTCACCTGTAATGAGCTCTCTGAATAAACCTCCTGAGCTCTGCTCTTTAATGTGTTTCACCTGTATTGAGGTCTATGAATAAGCCACCTGAGCTCCACACTCTGACATGTTTCACCCATTTTGAACTCTACTAAGAAGCCACCTGAGCTCTGCCCTCATGTGTTTTACCTGTAATGAGATCTCTGAATAAGCCCTCCGAGCTCCGCTCTTAAGTGCATTCCACCTGTATTGAGGTCTACGAATAAGCCACCTGAGCTCCACACTCTAACGCGTTTCACTCATATTGAACTCTACTAAGAAGCCACCTGAGCTCTGCTTTCTCACATGTTTCATATGTAATGAGCTCGCTGAATAAGCCAAATGAGCTCTGCTCTTGAATGCATTTCACCTGTATTGAGGTCTACGAATAAGCCACCAGAGCTCCACCTACTAACGCGTTTCACCCATATTGAGCTCTACTAATAGGCCACCTGAGCTCTGCTCTCTCACATGTTTCACCTGTAATGAGCTCTCTGAATAAACCTCCTGAGCTCTGCTCTTTAATGTGTTTCACCTGTATTGAGGTCTATGAATAAGCCACCTGAGCTCCACACTCTAACATGTTTCACCCATTTTGAACTCTACTAAGAAGCCACCTAAGCTCTGCCCTCACGTGTTTTACCTGTAATGAGATCTCTGAATAAGCCCTCCAAGCTCCGCTCTTAAGTGCATTCCACCTGTGTTGAGGTCTACGAATAAGCCACCTGAGCTCCATACGCTAACGCGTTTCACTCATATTGAACTCTACTAAGAAGCCACCTGAGCTCTGCCATCTCACGTGTTTTACCTGTAATGAGCTCTCTGAATAAGTCAACTGAGCTCTGCGCTTTAATGCGTTTCACCTGTATTGAGGTCTACGAATAAGCCACCTGAGCTCCACACTCTAACATGTTTCACCCATTTTGAACTCTACTAATAAGCCACCTGAAAGCTGCACCCTCACATGTTTCACCTGTAATGAGCTCCCTGAATAAGCCACATGAGCTCTGCTCTTAAATGCATTTGACCTGTATTGAGGTCTATGAATAAGCCACCTGAGCTCAACACTCTAACGCGTTTCACCCATATTGCACTCTACTAAGCAACCTGAACTCTACCCTCTTACATGTTTCACCTGTAATGAGCTCTCTGAATAAGCCCCCCTGAGCTCTGCTCTTTAATGCGTTTTACCTGTGTTGAGGCCTACAAATAAGGCTCCTGAACTCCGCCCTTTAATGCGTTTCACCCATATTGAACTTGGCTATTAAGCCACCAAAGCTCTGCCCTCTCACATGTTTCACCTGTAATGAGCTCTCTTAATAAGCTACCCGAGCTCCGCTCTTTAATGCATTTCACCTGTATTAAGGTCTACAAATAAGCCTCCCTTTAACGCGTTTCGCCCACATTGAGCTTAGTCATAAAGCTCTATACAGGTGAAACGTGTTACAGAGCAGAGTTCAGCTGGTAGAACTCAATACACATGAAATGCAATAAAGAGCAGGGCTCAGGGAGCTTATTCAAAGAGCTCAATATGGGGCGGGCCCGGGACAGTCAGGCTGGGGAGGAAGGAGCTAGATGATGCTGGACGTCCCCCGGCCAGTAAATGGGGCGGGGCTCTATCTGATTTGCTGCAGCTTCTAATGCACTTTGTGAGAAGCTCACAGTGTGCGGTGAAATCAGAGGAAGCCGTTCCAGTCCAGGAGAGGAGCCGCTACAAATCACCGCATATCAAAGATGTGAAGGGAGCACAAGGTGGAGAGGGAACCACTGGGGGGCGCTCAGCCTGGGGTGTATATGGCCATATATATATATACCCGCAGCAGAGCTTCTGACATTACATACAAAGTAACACGATCACAATATCCCGATCCCCGGCTGGATACAATGTATTCCTGGAAATGGGGCGATGGTATTTTCTGAATATCAGCTGGATGTGTTTTATTGTAAGTCTTACCATGGAGACGGACCGCCAAAATGGAAAGCTGTTTTACAATAGTGCTTTGTAATGAAGTTATGGGCACGGTGCCACGTTCAGTGAGTGCCCGGGCACGTCCGTGTGATCCTCCTAATTCTCCCACCTTATAGGGGAGTGGAGTACAGAGATCTGTGCGACTCAGCATCAGGATTCACGAGTGACCCCCCTATAGGGGAAACGATCGATATGTCTGCCCCAGGGGGAGCCTGCACTCATCACAGCGATAGACCGGGGTATATAGGGGGTGTATATAGAGTATACAGTATATGGGGTGTACAGTATATGATGTAAATATAGGGTATACAGTATATGGGGTACATATATGGGGTATACAGTATATGGGGTACATATATGGGGTGTATATATAAGATATATATAGGGTATATATAATGTACAGAGTATATGGGGTATTTATATGGGGTATACAGTATATGGGGTATATACAGTACATACATGGTATATATAGGATATATACAGAGAGATATATATATATATATATATATACGGTATATATATATATATCTATATATATATATATATATATATATATATATATACATATATATATATATACATATATATACATATATATATATCTATATATATATATATATATCTATATATATCTATATATATATATATATATGGATATATATATATATATATATATATATATATATATATATATATATATATATATATATATATATATATATATGGATATATATATATATATATATATATGGATATATATGGGGTATGGGGTGTGTATAAATATATATACCCCGTATATATGAGCTTATATAAGTATGAACTTATGAGCACAACTGTATACCCCATATACTGTATACCCTACATATACCCAATATATATCATATATATGCCCCATATACTGTATACCCTATATATATAACTTGGGTATACAGTTGTGCTCATAAGTTTATAAGTATATAAGGCTCATATATACGGGGTATATATAGGATATATACAGGGTATATATATATATATATATATATATACCCGTATATATCCTATATATACCCCGTATGTACCCCATATACTGTATACCCCATATAAATACCCCATATACTCTATACCATGGGTGGACTGACAACTCATAGGGCCCCCGAGCAATAGGAGATTATGGGGCCCCCGGGCAATAGGAGAAGATTATGGGGTCCCGGGGCAATAGGAGATTATGGGGCCCCCAGGGCAATAGGAGATTATGGGGCCCCCAGGCAATAGGAGATTATGGGGCCCCCAGGCAATAGGAGATTATGGGGCCCCCAGGCAATAGATTATGGGGCCACACAGTATACAAACACACACATACAGTATACACACACAGACACACAATATACACATATATACACATATACACACACTGAAAAGGTACTGGAGAGGTGGGGCAACTATAATGTTGGGATTTTTAATAAAACACAGATTTTTACATACTGTCCCTGGTTTTATTGAGGACGGCAACCCTAATGGGGCCCCTTAGGGCATGGGGCCCCTTAGGGCATCGGGCACTCGGGCACAATGGTCGGTCTGCCCCTGCTCTATACACTATATATACCCTGTGTATATATCTTATATATATAGGGTATACAGTATATGGGGCATATATATGATATATATTGGGTATATGTAGGGTATACATTATATGGGGTATACAGTTGTGCTCGTAAGTTTGGCAGAATTTATGATTTCTTGGCTATTTTTCGGAGAATATGAATGATAACACAAAAACATTTCTTTCACTCATGGTTAGTGTTTGGCTGAAGCCATTTATTATCAATCAACCGTGTTTACTCTTTTTAAATCATGATGGCAACAGAAACTACCCAAATGACCCTGATCAAAATTCAAATGTCCCTGATCAAAATGTCCCTGATCAAAATGTCCCTGATCAAAAAATGACCCTGTTTAAAAGTTGACATACCCCAGTTCTTAATACCGTGTATTGCCCCCTTTAACATCAATGACAGCTTGAAGTCTTTTGTGGTATTTGTGGATGAGGCTCTTTATCTTCTCGGCTGGTAAAGCTGCCCATTCCTCTTGGCAAAAAGCCTCCAGTTCCTATAAATTCTTGGGCTGTCTTTCATGAACGGCACGTTTAAAATCTCCCGAGTGGCTCAATGATATTGAGGAGACTGAGATGGCCACTCCAGAACCTTCACTTTATTCTGCTGTAGCCAATGACAGGTCAACTTGACCTTGTGTTTTGGATCATTGTCATGTTGGAATGTCCAAGTACGTCCCATGAGCAGCTTCCTGGCTGATGAATGCAAATGTTCCTCCAGTATTTTTTGATAACATACTGCATTCATCTTGCCAACAATTTTGACCAAATTTCCTGTGCCATTGTAGCTCACACATCCCCAAAACATCAGCGATCCACCTCTGTGTTTCACAGTAGGAATGGTGGACTTTTCATCATAGACCTTGTTGACTCCTCTCCAAATGAAGCGTTTATGGTTGTGGCAAAAAAACTCAATTTTGGTCTCATCAATCAAAATGACTTTGTGCCAGAAGGTTTGAGGCTTGTCTCTGTGCTGTTTGGCGTATTGTAAGTGGGATACTTTGTGGCATTTGCGTAGTAATGGCTTTCTTCTGGCGACTTGACCATGGAGCCCATCTTTCTTCAAGTGTCTCCTTATTGTGCATCTTGAAACATCCACACCACATGTTTTCAGAGAGTCCTGTATTTCACCTGAAGTTATTTGTGAGTTTTTTTCTTTGCATCCCAAACAATTTTCCTGGCAGTTGTGAGTGAAATTTTAGTTGGTCTACCTGACCGTGGTTTGGTTTCAACAGAACCGCTCATTTTCCACTTCTTGATTAGAGTTTGAACACTGCTGATTGGCATTCTCAATTCCTTGGATATCTTTTTATATCTCTTTCCTGTTTTATACAGTTCAACTACCTTTTCCCGCAGTTCCTTTGACAATTCTTTTGCTTTCCCCATAACTAAGAATCCAGAAACGTCAGTGCAGCACTGGATGAAAGACGCAAGGGTCTGTCAGGAGTCCAGAAACTCATTGACCTTTTTATACACACACACTAATTACAAGCAGATCACAGGTGAGGACGGTTACCTTTAATAGCCATTCAAACCCCTTTGTGTCAACTTGTGTGCATGTTATCAGGCCAAACTCACTAGGGTATGTAAACTTTTGATCAGGGTCATTTGGGGTAGTTTCTGTTGCCATTATGATTTAAAAAGAGTAAACACGGTTGATTGATAATAAATGGCTTCAGCCAAACACTAACCATGAGTGAAAGAAAAGTTTTTGTGTTATCATTCATATTCTCTGAAAAATGGCCAAGAAATCATAAATTCTGTCAGGGTATGTAAACTTATGAGCAAAACTATATATAGGGTATATAGTATATGGTGTGTGTGTGTATATAGGATATATATAGGGTATACAGTATATGGGGCATATATGTGATAGATGTAGGGTATACAGTATATGGAGCATACTGTATATGTGGTATAAGTAGGGTATACAGTAAATGGGGTACATATAGGGTATATATCTTGCCCATTCTCCAAGCAGATAGATACACAAGGGTCATCTCTTGTCGAAAAGGTAATCTGGCAGACTAATTTCTACTATATCTGCACACAGGAAAAGCCTTACCTAGCAGATCCAATCATTTTCCTGGCACAACTGCAGACATTTTCCAGCATGCTGTGCTAGTATTGTTAAAGCTGAACTCCAGGCATTAAAACATTTATTTAAGGAAACAAAGTGTATAAATCCACTTTGTATGCACCAAATGCCTTTTCAAACCCAGATATTACTTTTGTAAAAGTAGCGTTGACATCATCATCATTGTGCTTTACATAGCCTGTGCAGAGAGCAGTGGGGGACACTGTTAGAGGTCAGGGGGAACTATGGGGGGGGGCTGAAGGCTCTGCAGTGGGTTGGGGGCACTGCAGGGGAAGGGGACTGTGGGAGGCTGGGTGGCACTGTTGGAGGTTGGGGGGGCATGGTGAGGGGCTGAGAGGCACTGTGGTCCCTTATGGAACGTTGGGGGGGCATTACTGTAGCTGGTAGGCACTGTGGGAGGTTAGGGGATCCATGGCTGGCTGGAGGCCCAGTAGGATAGAGCAGCCTGGCAGCAGGCCATGGCCCAGTGGTTGAGAACCATTGCAGTACAGGATTCTACATCTGGCTGGCTCCTGCGGTTTGTCCACCACGGCATTACAAGGCTCTTGTTTTATTGGCTCTTCTTCCTTCATTCCTCAAACTCTATTTTATCCCCCTGTAATTCTCCAGACGTATCCCTGACCCTTAGCTGGTGAGGAACAGATTGCCGTCTGCTCTATAATAGAATGTAATGGGCTCTGTCATCCTCGTCCATATGGCTCCCCTTTCACAGCTATGCTGTAATTTGAGACGAGGTGTCACTTTCCCCAGATTAGGGGGATGAAGGACAGCAACTGGAGGAAATTATAAGTCATGAGACTATTATATTTCCAGGGTCTTTGGTTGGCACAGGTACCCCCTCCACTCTACAGTCTTTAACGGTCTAGGTAGAGGGGGAATTAGGGATCAGTTAAAGATAAGACTCAAGAAGAATACACATGACAGATGGATTTCAACAATTTTTACTTATCCTGGAGTTCAGAGAAAGAAGAGTGCAGAATTTCAGCCATGCTGTCCGATTTAAACTAAAATGTCAGCTTCTTTCTTCTCTCTGTACCATTCGAGTTTATAGAAGATTGGGCCGGCCTCAGTCAGTAATTATTTGGTAAACCATCAGGCCTGTTTTTCATAGATGATCCTGGTTGAAGTCTCTGTGATTAACCAGTTTTATCCCGAGTTCTCTCATAACACCGAAGTCTGGAGTCTTCTACCCCAAGCTCTTTCATGACACGGGTCTCTGAGGTCTGGGGTCTTCTATCCTGAGTTCTCTCATGACATGGATCTCCTGAAATCTGGAGTCTTCTATCCAAAGTTCTCTCATGACACAGATCTCTGAGGTCTGGGGTCTTCTATCCTGAGTTCTCTCATGACATGGATCTCCTGAAATCTGGAGTCTTCTATCCAAAGTTCTCTCATGACATGGATCTCTGAGGTCTGGGGTCTTCTATCCAAAGTTCTCTCATGACACGGATCTCTGAGGTCTGGGGTCTTCTATCCCGAGTTCTCCCATGACATGGATCTCCTGAAATCTGGAGTCTTCTATCCAAAGTTCTCTCATGACACAGATCTCTGAGGTCTGGGGTCTTCTATCCCGAGTTCTCTCATGTCATGGATCTCCTGAAATCTGGAGTCTCCTATCCCAGGGTCTTTCATGACATGGATCTCTGAGGTCTGGGATTTTTTATCCCAAGTTCTCTCAAGACATGGATCTCCTAAAATCTGGAGTCTTCTATCCAAAGTTCTCTCATGACATGGATCTCCTAAGATCTGGATTGTTTTATACAAGGGTCTTTCATGACACGGATATTCGAAGTCTGGAGTCTTTTATCCCTAGTTCTCTCATGACACCGATCTCCGAGGTAGTCTTCTATCCCCAGTTCTGTCATTACGTGGATCTCTGGAGTTTTCTATCTTTGCTTCTCTCATGACACAGATCTCCTGAAGTCTGCAGTCTTCTATCCTGAGTTCTCTCATGACACAATTTCCTGATGTCTGGAGTCTTCTATCCCTACTTTTGTCATGACACACCGATCTACTGAAGTCTTCTATCACGAGTTCTCTCATGACATCGATCTCCTGAAGTATGGAGTCTTCTATCCAAAATTCTTTCATGACATGGATCTCCTGAAGTCTGGAGTCTTCTATTCCAGCTCTTTCATGACACGGATCTCTGGAGGTCTGGAGTCTTCTATCGCTACGTCTCCCATAACACCAGTCTTATAAAGTCTGGAGACTTCTATCCTGAGTTCTCTCATGACACAAATCTCCTGAAGTCTAGAGTTTGCTATCGCAAGTTCTCTCATGAAACGGTTCTCCTGAAGTCTGGAGTCTTCAATCTCAAGTTCTCTTATGACATGGATCTCCCAAAGTCTGGAGTCTTCTATCCCAAGTTTTCTCATGACCCAGATTTCCCAAAGTCTGGAGTCTATTGCCGTGTCATTTTATTTGTAGAAACTTGTGATTTCAACGTACTTGCTGCAACCACAAGGAATTCCATACACACAGAATACCAGATTTTCTGCTTGACAATGTACTACACTTGGGTGTGCAGTTAGAAGCAACTAGTACAACGTTCATCTCGCTTGCTGACGCAACTCAACTATTCTTAACTAAGAACACCGTATACCAGTGGCGGCTGGTGCTTAAAATGTTTGGGAGGTGTAAAGAAACTGAAAAATACTGAAGAAAAAACCCCATCAAATGCAGCCATTGTGCCCATAAAATGCAGCCACTGTGCCATCAATTGCAGCCATTGTGCCCATCATAAGCAGCCACTTGTGCCCATCATATGCAGCCACTTGTGCCCATAAGATACAGCCACTTGTGCCCATCAAATGTCGCCGGTTGTGTCCTGTGTAGGAATCCCTCCATCCCATCTTCAGGCAACTTGTGTATTCAGTAGAGAACTAACTGACCCATCCTTGGTTGTCCTGTGTATTCAGTAGGGACTGCTGGGGCCTGTTCTGTGTATTCAGTAGGGACTGCTGGGGTCTGTTCTGTGTATTCAGTAGGGACTGCTGGGGTCTGTTCTGTGTATTCAGTAGGGACTGCTGGGGTCTGTTCTGTGTATTCAGTAGGGACTGCTGGGGTCTGTTCTGTGTATTCAGTAGGGACTGCTGGGACCTGTCCTGTGTGTTCCGTAGTGCCCACCATACACTTTATTTATTTTTCTCCTGCGCATGTGTTTGTGTTTGTTTGGCAACATTGTGGAGCAATTCCATATTCCAGCAAACTTCACAATCGGGGGAAGTCAGACAATACAGAACAGGCTGATGTAACGAACCTATGAAAGAAAAGATAGTTAGACCCGGCACACAAGAGCTTGCACTCTTTGATGGAAATCAGTTTAAGCATCAGATATATTTTGTTAGGTGCAGCACACTCAGTAAGGTGTTAGTATAACACTTCCAGGTATTTATTACCTCTCTCAGAAATCACAGGACTCCCCCTGATAATGCCTTTATCTTCTTTCCTACCTAGAAGGACGTTGCCATCTTTGTTTGTCCATCATCATCATCATCAGAGTATCCATCTACTTCCTGCACTGACACAATCATGTAATTCCTGGTATCTGTGCAGTTCTTGGCTGTGTTCTCAAATATCTGCCATAGATCTGCCCCCGCCGTCTGATCACTGGGGGTAGGGGGGGACTGAGGAAAAGTTTCCTTCTGCCTGCAGCAGACTAATGATATCATCTCAGCCTAGGAAAAGTTACAATGTTGCAGTTTGATCACTGGGGGAGAAGAGATTGGTGAAATGCTGCTTCCTGCCTGCAGCAGATGAATGATATCATCTCAGGCCACGGCAAAGTCACTGACTGGATCTTGAGGACAGCTTTTTAATGGTAAAAGGTGGAGCTTTTCTGAGAAATTATATCATCTCGGCCTAGACAAAGTTGCAATGTTATAGTCTGAATGCTGGGCGACAAGAGACAGAGGAAATGCTTCCTCCTGCCTACAGCAGACTGGTGACATCATCGCAGCCTAGGCAAAGTTACAATGTTGCAGTCTGATCATGGGGGGGAAGAAGAGACTGAAAAAATGCTTCCTCTTGCCTACAGCAGACTGGTAACATCATCTCACCCTAGGCAAAGTTACAATGTTGCAGTCTGATTACTGAGGGGAGGTGAGACTGAGAAAACGCTTCCTCCTGCTAGCAGCAGACTGGTGACATCATCTCAGCCAAGGCAAAGTCACTTACTGGATCTCAAGGACAGCTTTTTAATGATAAAGGGTTGAGCTTTTCTGAGAAATGATCCTGCTGCTGTATATTGCTGTATACTGTATTGCTCTGACATGTCAGGGATTTCATCATGTTGAACATTTACTGACAGGTTCTCTTTATCACTTGAGATAAAAAGGAGATAATAAACCACATATTGCATGACATTAACCCCTTGTTGACCAATGTCTTATCTGCAGCACATTGAAGTCGGTGATTGCCAGGAAGAGGTGTCATATCTGCCGCCGATCTATTTAAAGGCACATTAGTCTAAAAGAAAAAAAAAAAGCCCCAAAGTGAGGCTGTGATTGGTCCCCCCATCACAGAATACATCTATAAATAACTTTGTAGCTATTATTTAATCCATAGACCAGAGATGGTGGATCGGCAATCTTTCATCGGATCAGTTTACGGATTCATCGCTAAATTTACATTCCCGTCTGTCATTTACTGGTTCCCTCCATTCTGCCTGAATTCCTGTTTATTCCATACACATCCTGGATCTATAAATACTCCTGTGATGTCACAGATACATTGTAATGACATGTAACATTATATGGTGACAGATTTCCCCGGGCAGAGCCGGCAGATGGAGGCAGCAGGTAGTATTGTGATATTCGGTGATTTTTTGGTGTAACCTCAGCCGGGATGTTGCAGTCGTGGAAGCGCGGTGATGGATGGATCGCTGACCTGTAGGGTATCATGGGTGAGGAAGGAGGAAAGGGGGGGGGGCTCCGGCACTAATATAGGACATATGGACAGGCATCCTCATAACCATCCCAAGACAGGAAGTCTTCCCAACATCAAAGCCCGCCGGCTCCACTCTGCGCCATAAATATACCGAAGAGACACAACTCAGCTGGATCTGAAGGGAAATGTATATTGTATACAAACATAGGAGAGAGGCCGCCATTGGAGACAGTGCCGGGTATGGTCAGTGTGGTTGTGTCTGTTGGCGTTGGCGGTGATGTCATGAACCCCGGGACCGGATCATTAGCTGAGATAATGAAGATGGGATCGTTAGTTCAGCGCTAATCCTATTAATGGCAGTCTGCGCTGTACTGCGTGCCATGGCTGCGGAAAGCGTACTGTATTTAGATGGATAACCTAAAAAGAGTGTCACCAGCAGTGCATGTGAATAGTAATTTTAAAGCACACTTCAAACTGAACTCCGAGTAAATATCCTCTAAATTTAATTGGTCGTGTGTCTTCTTCCTGAATCTCGGTGAGCTTTTGTATTTCTTCCAGATCTGTGCAGTAATCCGGTGTGAGACTTCCTGTAATAAAGACCGATCACTGCTGAGCTCTCTCCTTGTGCAGGGCGACTGGTCTTGACTCCGCCCCCTCCTGTAGTTTTCTGCAAGGAGCCTGTAGTGGGTGGAGCCTGCTTGTCCCCTCCCACGGCTCTGCTCTCTCTCCTTGTGCAGGGTGACCGGTCTTGACTCCGCCCCCTCCTGTAGTTTTCTGCAAGGAGCCTGTAGTGGGTGGAGCCTGCTTGTCCCCTCCCACAGCTCTGTTCTCTCTCCTTATGCAGGGTGACCGGTCTTGTCTCCGCCCCCTCCTGTCATTTTCCGCAGGGAGCCTGTAGTGGGTGGAGCCTTCCTGTCCCCTCCCACAGCTCCCCTTTCCTTGTGCAGGGCGACTGGTCTTGTCTCCGCCCCCTCCTGTCATTTTCCGCAGGGAGCCTGTAGTGGGTGGAGCCTTCTTGTCCCCTCCCACAGCTCCCCTTTCTCTCCTTGTGCAGGGTGACTGGTCTTGTCTCCGCCCCCTCCTGTCATCTTCTGCAGGGAGTTTGTAGTGGGTGGAGCCTTCTTGTCCCCTCCCACAGCTCCCCTCTCTCTCCTTGTGCAGGGTGACTGGTCTTGTCTCCGCCCCCTCCTGTCATTTTCTGCAGGGAGTTTGTAGTGGGTGGAGCCTTCTTGTCCCCTCCCACAGCTCCCCTCTCTCTCCTTGTGCAGGGTGACTGGTCTTGTCTCCGCCCCCTCCTGTCATTTTCTGCAGGGAGCAGTGGTGTAATAGTACAGACATCACTACTGAGGACTACTCTGCCACCCCCTATATGGTTAATGGATAGATTCATGAATATAATCCATTCATGCGTCAGGCCCCCTTTCAGGATTCCGGGCGCATGAATTACAGCGGCGGGGGTGTTTTTTTGAAGCACCTGATTAGAGCCAGAGGCCCTAATAGACTTCAAAATGGGGTGAACTTGGAGCGCACAGCATTGCGCTCAGAGCCCACCCAGGCGTGTTATAAAAGAAAATTAATATTTGCTTTTTTAACACTGAATCGCCTCTTCGCCAATCAGGAAGTGTGGGTCTGATACCCGTTTCCTGATTGGCTGAAAGGTCAGGCGATACTATTGGACGCCTAGGAGGAGGGGGACGCCCGGCGGAAGGTGCCCTGATCCACACCACAGGAGGAGGAAGAAAGCCGCCGGACACGCTGCGCGCCCGCTTCCTAGATGGGGTAAGTGCGCGGGGCTTTGATGTCCTGGCTGTCCTCCTGGGGGGGGGGTTGCCACTGCCGCCGACCGGGAGGGGGGGGGGGTGGCTGTTTGCCACCCCCCCCCCCCCAAAGAAAAACCACCAGCCACCACTGATTATACTATTATTACATCCACTAACACCAATGTTAAGGGTTACTATTGCATCCACTGACACCATTATTGAAGATAAATACTGCGTCCACTGACACCAATGCTGGGGGGGTTATTATTATTGACATCGATTATGGGGGTTATTATTGTATCCACTGACACCAATGCAAGAGGTTGTTATTGCACTCACTGACATCAATGTGGGGGGTTATTATTACTGCCACTGACACCAATACTGGGGGTTATTATTATTTCCATTGCCATTGATTTTGGGGGTAATTATTGCATCCACTGACACCAATACTGTGGGTTATTATTGCACTCACTGATACCAATATGGGGGGTTATTATTGCACTCACTGACACCAATGATGGGGGTTGTTATTACTGCCATTGACATAGATTTTTGGGGTTATTATTGCATTCGTTGACACCCATGCTGGAGGTTATTATTGCAATCACTGATACCAATATGGGGGGTTATTATTACTGCCACTGCCACCAATGTTGGGGGTTATTACTACTGCCACCAATGCTGGGGGTTATTACTACTGCCACCAATGTTGGGGGTTATTACTACTGCCACCAATGTTGGGGGTTATTGCACTCCAAATTTTTCAGTGTGGATTGCGATACACAAAATGCAGCAGGACCAAAATGTTGGGGTGTCGAGTTGCGTTAGAGCCCCTTGATTTTGAACGAGCTGCCTAATCTGAGGCAATGCACCTCAATGGACAAATATTTGCTGCTACTGTGCATCCCTCTGGCAGTGTTGGGGGGCCCCTCCATAATTTTCAATTTGACCATCACTGCATTAGCCCCCCCCCCCCCCCCCATGTTTGGTCTCTGTATGAAGCTCTTGTTTAGTATTGGATGTGCAGCTCTATGTTGTCACTTCATAAAGGATATTAATAATGATGATAATTTATTTCGATACTTCTGTATCTATAATGTATCAATATAGGATGGACCTGTTTAGCGCGGGGCCCCAGGGCCCTGATATTGGAAGCAGATTGGGTTAGGTGAATGCAATGCTCTGGATATCATTGTCAGGGGATCCTTTCATGCTATTAATGCCCCCAGTGCCTCCCCCCTGCTCACAATGAATACAGGGGCTTTGAAGATAAGAAAATGTACAAGACAAATGCAGCATCAGCTGACAGTCCAGGCTGCGTATTAACCCTTCCCCGTCAGTCAGGAGGCTCAGGCCCAGCTGGTCAGCCCCCATGGGTCACCCGCTGACATTTAATCGATCGGATAATATTAAGAAGATCCTCGTGTGGGGTCAGAGGTCGGCTCTCCATCATTCTGGATGTTGAGGTTCGGTCTGTGGCAGCAGAGGGGTTCACGTCACGGGTCAGAGGTCCCCCCCATCTTTGTCCCCGGGGAAGGGACACACTCCTCAGGGACAATACCAACCTGATTAGATTTTGCTTCATTGAAATGACAAAAGCCACTCAGACCCTCTTTATTAACCCCTTCCTGCCTGGCCCGCCAGAGCCCCAGGACACAGGAGGCCGCTGGTCTTTTCAGCGGTGCGGGGGTTAATGGGCTGGGTAAGACCATGGGGTCATCTCTGATTATCATTTGAAGAGGGCTAGATAAGGAAAGTGTTGGTTGGCTTGACTGAAAAGGTTTATATTGATCCTTTCACCACTGGACAAGTAGCATTGATAGGCACACGTCTGTCCATCAGTGCGGATATCGGTACAAAAGGTGTCTGCTGTCTTTGTAATAATACATCTGTTTGTGCTGCAAGAACAGAAGTTAACGGACACAGCGAATCCAACAACAAGATTGTGGTTCCCCATCAGATGGCAGTTACATAATCCAGCTGTCACGTCCATCTCTTTACCAAAGGAGCTTACACTCGAATGCACCCACCACAGACACACACTATTATTGTTATACATTTATATAGCTCTGACATATACCGCAGTGCTCTACAGAGCAATTTACATTAGTCTCTGAACCAGAGGAGCTTACACTCTAATGTCCCCCCACAGTCACACACTGTTTTTATTATATATTTATATAGCTCTGACCTATGCCGCAGTGCTGTACAGAGAGAACCCTTATCAGGCACATCAGTCTTTGTACCAGAGGAGCTTACACTCTAATTTCCCCACCACAGTCACACACTATTATTATTATTATTATTATAATACATTCATATAGCTCTGACATATACCACAGTGCTC
Organism: Lithobates clamitans; assembly: GCA_037952925.1. Taxonomy (NCBI): domain Eukaryota; kingdom Metazoa; phylum Chordata; class Amphibia; order Anura; family Ranidae; genus Lithobates; species Lithobates clamitans. The sequence continues at coordinate 59,945 of JBBGZY010001059.1, read as the reverse complement.
TACAGAACAACTTAAACTAGTCTCTGAATCAGAGGAGCTTACACTCTAATGTTCCCCCACAGCCATACATAATATAATATTATGTATATATATATATATATATATATATATATATATATATATATATATATATACTGTAGCTCTGACAGATAGTGCTACATAGAGAACACTGAGCCAGTAACAACCATCTCTGTACCTGAGGAGCTTACACTAATGTCCCCCACAGTCAAAGACTGTTGTTATTATATATTTATATAGCTCCGACAAATACCATAGTGCTGTACAGAGAGAACTCTTATCAGACACATCAGCCTCTGCACCAGAGGAGCTTACACTCTAATTTCCCCACCACAGTCACACACTATTATTATTTTAATACATTCATATAGCTCTGACACATACCACAGTGCTCTACAGAGCAATATACACTAGTCTCTGAACCAGAGGAGCTTAAACGCTAAAGTTTCCCCACAGTCAATCACTAATGCTATAGAGAGAGAGAGAGAGAGAGAGAGAGAGAGAGAAAGAGATAGATACATATATATCTATATAGATAGATATATCTATCTATATAGATATATATATATATATATATATATATATATATATATATATATATATATATATATATATATATACACCGTAGCTCTGACAGGTAATGACAGGTAATGCTGCATAGAGAACACTGAGCCAATAACATCAGTATCTGTACCAGAGGAGCTTACACTCCAATGTCCCCACCACAGTCACACACTGTTTTTATTATATATTTATATAGCTCTGACCTATACCGCAGTGCTGTACAGAGAGAACCCTTATCAGACACATCAGTCTCTGTACCAGAAGAGCTTTCACTCTAATTTCCCCTCCACAGTCGCACAATATTATTATTATAATACATTTATGTAGCTCTGACATATACCACAGCGCTGTACAGAGAACACTGAGCCAGTCACATCAGTCTCTGCACCAAAGGAGCTGACACTCTAATGTCCCCCCCCCACAGTCACACACTATTATTATTATACATTTATATAGCTCTGACATATACCGCAGTGCTAAAAAAAAAACCTTATCGGACACAACAGTCTCTGTATCAGAGGAGTTTATACTCAATAATTTCCCCACCACAGTCACACACTAATAATAGTATACATTGTACAGATTTTATGTTTATTTTGCCCAGATGTTTCCCCCTAAAGGGGAACGCTACAAAGTAGTCCTTTAAAGAGCACCTGTCTTCTGCGGGTGTAGTTGTAATAATCTTCCCACTTGTATTGGTATAATAGGGAGCTCGTGCCTTCTGGTGGCTCTTTGATTTTTAGGTATCTGTATAGGTGTTTTGTGAGTTCAGGAGAGTCAGGCTGTGAGGTCATCCAATGCTGAAAAGACCCTGAAAGCTTCCATATGTAAGAAAGGTGCTGTCAGGATTGCATGGGGTAGAGATGAGCTTGAGGGGGTTTGGATGCCTTTCCCAACCCACGTGGCTGAGCCTGCCAAGAAGCTGTCACCTGTAATGGGCCAATCATTTGGGGTGCAGGAATTCCACACATATATCATGGTCTGCAGGGTGGGGAATGCCCTTGCAGCAGATGATTGGAAAATTACCGGTGACCACGGGCCCTGTCAGGTGGGTTCAGAAGAGCATCTGAACATGGTCAAGGTCATCTCTACAGGTCAGGAAGCTACAGGCTTTTTCATTAAAATGTAGTGCTCACCCCCTGAAAGGGCTTCTGATTGCCACATGTTCCTCTCCCAAATTGGTGCACCGGCAGCCAGGCACACAGCAACATTCACTCTCCTCTGGGTCAATGAACAGTTTAGGGGTTTGCCTTTTTTTATATTTATTGCTGAATAAACTTGTATAGGGCATAGGGAGCTGTGGGATACTCCTTGGACACTGAACTGTAACCAGAGGACATGCTTCACTTTGTCGCTGATTCTTAGACTAGTCATTCTGGACAGCACTGAGATAAGTATTGCCCTCGGCCAGGCAAACACTAGCACTGATGCACAAGGGATAGCAGCAGCCACAGGATCCAACACTCAGGTCTGTACTCACAATGTCCCCAGATACTTGGATGCCTCCCTCCATTTTTAGACAGACTTTTCTCCAGTAAACTCTCCAGACCAGATTCTCAGTGGTATCCCTTGATTAATACCAGAGATTTACACCAAAGCAGGATCCCCAGCTCTAGCATAGCTGGGACCTTAATGAGCTCATATAGAACTTCAGCTGGGTTGCCTAGAAGGGCAGTAGCCCTTCATGCTGGGAACAGGGCTGCTCCAGACCCCAGACTATTTTTGTGCTCTCCATCCACCTACTGGACACACCTCCCCAGGGATTGCAGACCATTTATGTGCCCCCCCAGCCACCTACTGGGCACACCTCCCCAGGGATTGCAGACCATTTATGTGCTCCCCAGCCACCTACTGGGCACACCTCCCCAGGGATTGCAGACCATTTATGTGCTCCCCAGCCACCTACTGGGCACACCTCCCCAGGGATTGCAGACCATTTATGTGCTCCCCAGCCACCTACTGGGCACACCTCCCCAGGGATTGCAGACCATTTATGTGCTCCCCAGCCACCTACTGGGCACACCTCTCCAGGGATTGGGTGAGACCCCATAAATATTCAGGCTCCTCATTTGACCTGTCCCACTCCTATGTTCTGGAGCCTTCCGGAAGGCAGGGAGAAGCAATCATACCTGCAGCCCCAGAGACACTGATCAGTCCAAGACAATCAACGACTGCTCCACTAATTACAGAGGGGCCTAAAAAGAAATACATTTACTTAACATCCTATCACCTAACTAGGAGGGTGCTACAAAAATACAAGTTAAAACCTTCCTCCAACAGCCAGGATAGAGTACAAGGTATCAACCCCAAGCTCGGGCAGGAGATAGGCCAACCTCAAATTGGGCTGATGTTTTTGCTGTGACCAGGAGAGACTACATTGGCTCCTGCTGCTGTCAATCACAGCCAGTGAGCCAATCAGGAGACTGAGGGGCAGGACCAAGCTGCAGCTTCATGCATGAATGGACACACAGAGCCGCGGATTGGGAGCGCGCCTGCTTGGGTGCCCCCACAGCAAGCTGCTTGCTGTGGGGGCACCTGGCAGGAGGGAGGGGCCAGGAGCGCCTGTGTGGAACCCGAGAAGAGGAGGGCCTGGGCTGCTCTGTGCAAAACGATTACACATAGCATGTAGATATAACATGTTTGTTATTAAAAAAAAACAAAAAAAACGAGACTTTAATACCGCTTTAATTAATAGTCAGTGATCCGTACTGATCATTGACTTACTGTTCATTCATAACTGAAGCACCATAAACTGTGTTTGCGAATGAACAGGAAGCTCCGTACAGCTGAAGCTGCAGAGATGGAGATTGAGGGCTGTGAGGGCTGTGTCCTCAATCTCATTTCTCTGTCTCAAGGATGAAATGTCAGAGGTCTGTTTTCACCCCTGATATTTCACCAAAGCCCCCCAACAGGGCCCCTAAATATAAAAAAAAAAATAATACAACATAAAACTGTATAAATAAAAATAAAAATGGTAATAAATAAGTAAAATAATATCAATAAAAAACTACTGACACCAGTGGTGGAACTACCAGGGTCTCACAGGGCCCTGGTGTTCCATCGCCCTGCCCTAGGCCAGGGGGACCCTTGATGGTTTCTTGCACCATGGCTCTGAAGGTTCAAGTCACGCCTCTGGTCACTGTCCATCTCTGGATGTAACACACGTCTGCTCCTCTGTGACTGGTGCAAGGATCTTGCAATCTAAAAGGCCGACGAAGCTATCTCTTGTAATTCTGCTCCTCCCAGCGGCGGTGCTGATACTGGTACGGGACATATGATAACTGTTTGCTGTAATTAATAGCAGAGAATCCTCTAAAATGATACACCTGGGGCAGCTCAGGGATGATGGAAGCCTTGGCTCAGACATGACCCCGTGTTTGATCACCGAGACAGGGGTTTCGCAAATCGAGGAGACGGGCCTTTGAAGGCGGCGGGGCCGGTAGAAGCCATGGACATCCAGAGGAGCCTCCTGACACCTTCCAGAAACAGGAGAGATTTCTTTTATCTGGACGGGGAAGGGCAGCGTGAGGGCAGAGCGTGCAATGCAAATAGAGAACAGATTGCACTTTGCACACGATGAGGCCATTTGGGCCCAGAAAGGGTCTCACCTGCGGTCATTTACGCCTGCCTGTGAAGGGGCTCGTTGGCTTGTCCTGGAGGTGACGGCACTCCTCCTCTGACGAGGAAACATTTGTCCAAGAGAGTGCTGAACAGAAGGACAGGGGGGGGGATCTTCAAAGAGAACCATTAATAGCACACTACCACCACTAGGCCAAGTACATGTGAGCTCCGCAGGACCTGCCTGGGGCCCCGAACACTGATCTTCAATGTGATGGAGGAGCCACATCGCAGCTTAGTGTCATCTCTGGCTGCACCAGATGAAGGATGAACATCTTCCCTACGGAGATCTTTTTTTTATATAAATTTTCATTTGGAAACATAATAACAATCCAGAGTTTTTCATGACATGCAACATTGTTTCATTACTTATTTGCACAGATTACCCATTTTCATTATACAGTAAAACCTTGGATTGAGAGCATAATTCGTTCCAGAAACATGCTTGTAATCCAAAGCACTTGTATATCAAAGCGAAATTCCCCATAAGCAATAATGGCAACTCAGATGATTCGTTCCACAAACATTTATTCCTAAGTCCTTCAGTTTATAGTCCATATAAAAAGATTATAGCAATGTGACCAGGTTGTGTAACCATAAAATGTCCATCCACAAATGGAAGCCTCCACAAGGGGATTAGAATCAAAATCCAGCAGGAGCTACAGAGTATTATGCCCCGTACACACAATCGGAAATGCCGCCAGCAAAAGACCGATGTGAGCTTTTGGTAGGAAAATGCGACCGCGTGTACGCTCCATCGGACTTTTGCTGGCGGAATTCCAGCCAGCAAAAGATTGAGAGCAGGTTCTCTATTTTTCGGTCGGAAAAAGTTCCTATCCGAAAATGCGATCGTCTGTATGCAATTCCGACGCGAAAAAAAAACACGCACGCTCGGAAACAATTTGACGCATGCTCGGAAGCATTGAACTTCATTTTCTCGGCTCGTCGTAGTGTTGTACGTCATCGCGTTCTTACCGGTCGAAAGTTCAGGAAACTTTTGTGTGACCGTGTGTATGCAAGCCAAGCTTGAGAGGAATTCTGTCGGAAAAAACATCTAAGATTTGTCCGACGGAAATTCCGCTCGTGTGTGCGGGGCATAAGACCTCTTTCACACTGAGGCATTTTACGGGGCGTTTTTGCGCTACAAATAACGCCTGAAAAGCGCCTGTAAACTGCCTCTTCTGCAGCCCCAGTGTGAAAGCCCGAGTGCTTTCACACTGGGGGCGGTGCGCTTGCAGGACAGGAAAAAAAAGTCCTGCAAGCAGCATCTTTGGGGTGGTGTGGGAACGGTGTATACACCGCCCCTGCTCATTGAAATGAATGGGTGCTATTAACCCTTTCCTCGGCGTTAGCAGGGGGTTAAAATTGACTCGCTAGCGGCCGAAAAGCGTCACTATAATGCTACTTTCACACTGGGGTGTCAGCGGTAAAGCGTTGCTAATTTTTGCGGTGCTTTACCATTGTTTTTGCAGAGGTTTTTGGCCGCTAGCGGGGCGCTTTTAACCTCCGCTAGCGGACGAAAAAGGGTTAAAACTGCCCCTGCAATGCGCCGCTGCAGCAGCGCTTTGCCGGCAGTTCGGCGGTGCTGCCCATTGATTTCAATAGGCAGGGGTGCTTTAGGAGTGGTGTATACACCGCTCCTACAGCTCTGCAAAGATGCAGCTTGCAGGACTTTTTTTTACCGTCCTGCCAGCACGAGGGCTTTCACACTGGAGTAAGAGGAGAGGTTCTTTCTAGGCTCTTTTAAGGCTCTTTGCAGGTGCTATGTTTAGCGTTATAGCGCCTGTAAAGCGCCCCAGTGTGAAAGTAGCCTAACAGCGGTAAAAAGCTGCTAAAACTAGCAGCGCTTTACCACTAACGCACCCGCTGCTTCAGTGTAAAAGTGGCCTAACAGGAAAGAGAGGCGCCTCTAAGTGTAACAATATGGGTGCATTAAGGCTGCTTTCACACTGAGGTGCTTTACAGGCGCTATAGCGCTAAAAATAGCGCCTGTAAAGAGCCTCTCCTCTCGAGTGCTTTCACACTGGAGCGGTGTGCTGGCAGGATGGTAAAAAAAGTCCTGCAATCTTTGCAGCGCTGTAGGAGCGATGTATACTCTGCTCCTAAAGTGCCCCTGCCCATTGAAATCAATGGGCAGCGGCGCTTTGCCGGAGGTTTTAACCCTTTTTCAGCCGCTAGCGGGGGTTAAAAGCACTCCACCAGGGGGCGAAAACCTCCGCAAAAATGAAGGTAAAGCGCCGCTAAAAATAACAGCACTTTACCGCCAACGCCCCAGTGTGAAAGTAGCTTTAATGAAGGTACAACATTTAGCAACTCACATGGTTGATGATTAAATAAGTCACATCTAAGTATGAGGGTAAAGCTGTCCACATAGACCATCCCCCGCACCACTGGGCTATTACCGCTGTCATTCTGCAATTGTGATCGGGAAGACTACCCTGCAGTAGAACAAGAAAGAAGGAAAGTGGGACTTTATATGAAGCATGCGCCCCGGGAGATAACACAATAACAATGAATATGGCAGGTACCTAAAATAGTAGAACTAAAAACGTTGCATGAAAGCATTACATAACACCAATAGTTTAATTTTATTTAAAATATGACAGTAATAATAACATAATATAATAGCATAGTTAATTCATAATATAAACATTATAAAAACAAAATCATTAAGGAATGTCTCCATAATAAATAACTGTAACCCTGGTTAATTGGTAAAATCCAATTGATATATAAGGTAATATTGCAGTTATAAAAATAAGGGGGCAATTATTGGCTCATAATCCCATAATATAATAACATAACTAGTTCATACTGTAAACATTATAGATGACCAAATTCATTGAAGCGTGTCTCCATGATAAATAGCTGTAACCCTAATCGGTTGGTACGATCCAATTGGTATATAAGGTAATTGATGGTAATAATGCAGTATAAGCGAAAGGGCATCTATTGGCTCGACGCGTTTCGTGGCGACTGCCACTCTTCAGGAGTAAGTATGAGGTGGGTGTCTATAAATATTGAAACATGTATATTAAGAGAGAAATTGTATGATAGGTCTATGTAGAGGGATTACTGTCATATTTTATATACAATTAAACCATTGAATGCCAATTGGTGTAATGCAATGCTTTCATGCAACGTTTTTAGTTTTACTATTTTAGGTACCTGCCATATTCATTCACTCAGTTGTGACACGACATCGCTTGTATATCAAGTCAAAATTTATTTAAAAATTTTGCTTGTCTTGCAAAACGCTCTCAAACCAAGTTACTCTCAAACCAAGGTTTTACTGTATAAGAGTTCCTTATGTCCATTAAAGTGGAGCTCCACCCAAAAAAAAAAAAAAAAATCATTAATGTGCGTGAAAAAAAAAAATAAAAAAACATTTGGAGAATTTTTTTTTTTTTTTACTCACCTCTTTAATGCCTGTTGCTAGGGGGTCCCTCATAATCTGCCTCCTTCGGCACCTGGGCTCCTGATGTCACTTCCCTCGGCGCTGGTAGGGAGATGAGCTCTCCCCCCCTCTCTCTCGGCAATCATCTGGGACACGTCCCAGATCCCAGGTGATTGCACGGCCAGTCGCGGCGCGGCTCGCCAATGCGCAGTGGGTGCCCACAGTTACAATGTCGGCGCCACCGAGCGGAGGGGGAGAGGAGCGGGGCTTCGTTCCCCCGCATCGCTGGGCCCTGGGACAGGTAAGTGTCCAATTATGAAAAGTCAGCAGCTGCAGTATTTGTAGCTGCTGACTTTTAATCTTTTATTTTTAAGCTGGACTCCGCTTTAACAATTATTTGTAATGGTGAAAAAAGGCTCAGGAGATCACTTCATTTTATTTTTTACATTTCATCGATGGAAATCCTGGATTACACTTTAAAGCGGTATTAAACCCAAAAGCGAACAGTGCTGTGAAAAAGTAATTGCTCCCTAATAACTGGTTCCGCCACCCTTGGCGGCAACAACTGCAATGAAGTGTTTGCGATAACTGGCAATGAGTCTTTCACGTCGCTGTGGAGGAATTTTGGCCCAACTCTTCTTTGCAGAATTATTTTAATTTAGCCACATTGGAGGGTTTTCCGGCATGAACGGGAGAGCAAGTGTAAATGAGGCCTAAAGATGACCATAGACTGGATGAAATTTTAAATGGAATTTGGCCTGGGTTCAGCAAGGACCGGAGAAATTTCAATCGTTATGTGGCTGTCCCTGTTCGACGGAAGTCGATTGTTTGATCGACTTCTGTGGAATGGACAAGTTGGAAAAACAACTTAAGTGGATGATCAAGGGAATAGGGGGACAACTTTGGGGGTGGTCGAGAGGTAAAGAGGGGGCAGCTTAGAGGGGTGGTTGAGAATCAGGGGGGACAACTTAAGTGGGTGGTCAAGAGTCAGGGGGGGGACACTTTGGGGGACGGTTGAGAGTCCAGGGGGACAATTTAAGTTGGTGGTTAAGTGGGGATAACTTAGGTGTGTGGTCAATAGACAGGGGGGGGGTTGGGGGTGGTCAAGAGTTAGGAGGGACAGCTTAGAAGGGTGGTCAAGAGTCAGGGGGGGCAACTTAAGTGGCTGCTCAAGAGTCAGGGGGAACAGCTTTGGGGGCGGTTGAGAGTTGGGAGGGACAGCTTTGGGGGCCGTTGAGAGTCCGGGGGGACAATTTAGGTGGGTGGTTAAGAAGCGACAGCTTAGAGGGTTGGTCATGAGTCAAAGGGGACAATTTAAGTCGGTGGTCAAGAGTTAGGGGGAGCAACTTAGGGTGTGTGGTCAATAGACGGGGGGCACTTTAAGGGTGGTCAAGAGTTAGGAGGGACAGCTTAGAAGGGTGGTCAAGAGTTAGGAGGGACAGCTTAGAAGGGTGGTCAAGAGTCAAGGGGGACAACTTAAGTGGCTGGTCAAGAGTCGGGGGAACAACTTTGGGGGTGGTTGAGAGTTGGGGGGGACAGCTTTGGGGGTGATTGAGAGTTGGGGGAGACAGCTTTGGGGGTGATTGAGAGTTGGGGGGACAGCTTTGGGGATGGTCAAAAGCCAGGGGGGGGGACAGCTTAAATGGGTGGTCAAGAGTTGGGGAGCAGCTTTGAGGGTTGTCGAAAATGTTCACCGATCAGCGGCTGCAGCCAATCCTTGTAATCTGACAAAGCCAGGTCCCACTGTCACAATACAATGTCCCGATATAGGGGATTCCTCCATCCACCTCATTTGTGAAGATGGAGGAATCCTGTTTTTTTTTTTTTTTTTTGTCTCTGGCCAGCTTTAGTGTGTTCTGGGCACTGTGTACTATAAACAATTGCATGTTTTTTGATTTTTTTTTCATCCTTTGTTCCATCTCAATGCTGCTGATCTCCTGCAGCCTCTGTCTCCTACTTCCTGTTTACATGCACCAGTCACCTGGTTATGGGGGGATGTGTACTTTTGATTGTTTGCCGGCAGTCGCAGATCCTCAGATGTTTTAGCGCATTTGACTACGTTAGGGTTAACTAAATAGATTGGAGTGCAAGCTTCCCAGGCGCCTCTGGCCTCTTCTTCAGGCTCACATCCCTCAAAAGGTTTCACTACAATCTGTTTAGTTATCCAGTAAATGGCATCCCTAAGATCCAAATTTCTACTGTGCTGATGGCTAATGCGGTACAACACTCTGCTGCTATGAAGGTCCTCTTTCCATCTTCTTCATCTCACACTGTTAATGGTGGAATTATTGGATGTCCTCTCAGTGGCGGTGGGGAACCCTTTGATCTCAGCCAAGTCTTCGCTCCTGATTGAAGGCTGAGCCTTTTAGCACTCTCTTGACCAGGGGGATCCATTCGGAGGAGGCATGTCAATGGCCCACATCATCAATGGATGCGGCTTTTCTCAACTCAGAACAAAGCTGAGAGGGACATTAAACTCGGCACTTTCTCCCTCAGGCATAGAGAGGACTCGGAGGACATCAGCGACTCGGCCAGATGCCACTTTGATGCTTGACAGGACCAGAGAAGCACATGTGAGATTTTACGAGCAGAACATAGAAGAGTGAAGAAAAAGGACAAGTGGTCCACCAAGTCTAATGCCTAATTTTCTTGTTTTTTTTTGCTTTTCTTTTTGGTTGTTTTTTTAGGTTACATAGTTACATAGTAGGCGAGGTTGAAAAAAGACACAAGTCCATCAAGTCCAACCTCTGTGTGTGATGTGATATGTCTATTACATTGTATATCCCTGTATGTTGCATTCATTTAGGTGCTTATCTAATAGTTTCTTGAAACTATCGATGCTCCCCGCTAAGGTTTTTGATTCCTTTTTAATCTTTTTTGTCTGAGTTTAGATCTATGTCTCTCCCAAGCATGTTTAAATCCATTTACTGTTGATTGGCTCATTACCTCTGCTGGAATTCTGTTCCAAGCATCAACTACTCTTTTAGTAATAATAATACTTTCTAAGGTTAGTATTGAAGCTTTCCTAAGTCCTTGTCTTGTCCTTGTATTCTTGATCTTAGCATCCCTATCCACACCCTTGTGGTATTCATAAAAGATTGGAGTTGAGCCCTCTGCGTTGTGTTGGGATCGCTTTAGATATAATAAAGTAGCATTAAACCCTCAGCGTTTCTTAGATTAGCACACATAAACATTCCCCAGTAAACTATTAGTTAAACTTCTTACTCTGGCGCTTGCAGTTTACAACTTTTAATGCTGCTGGCTCATGCTGTCTCAGTGCTGCTTCCCTGAACTACCTGTCTTCACATGGAAAGAGTCAACAGCGGACGGTGCAGTCTGGAGCCAATCTTGAAGAAGGGAGGGGGGTGCCTTGCCTTGCTGTGCGTTTCTATTGATACATACAGTGTAGGGAGACAAGACTCCAGTCCCTGCATGCAAGGGTGGCTCCATAGGATGTTGCAAGAGAAAGGAGCCACCCTGAAACAGGAAACCAGGGGCAGTGGTCATGGCACCAGCTTAAACACATGGCGCTGATTAAGGGCAAACTGGGTACCTTGCACATGGCAGCCTGGGGGAACCCAGACGGCATCCCAGGGTGCCATGTCACCTTGGTTGAGAAATCCTGAATTTAATCTATTGGGAGTCATTAGGAAAACACCCGTTACTTTGGTGGTGGTCAGTGGGAAGAACGCCCCCCTTACAGTTGTGGTCAGAATGCCACTTTTGATATTGTGTTGCTGGATCTGCCAAGCAGTGTTGGCCCTGGAACTGTGCAGGCACCATCAAGATGGCCGGTCAATTAGCCACAGCTCAAGGAACCCTTAGCCACTCCTGGAGGAACCCAAGTTGAGAATGGCTGGCTTGGATGGATTCAACCCATTTATGGCCAATCATCTCCTCAACATGACACTGTAGGTTTGCACTGGTTGCCATCCTTGCCATCATGCTGCTGGCTTTGCCAAGTGGTATTGGCCCTGGAACTGTGCAGACACGTCAGATGAGAGGTCAATCATCCACAGCCTAAGGAACCCATGACCACTACTGGAGGAAACCTAGTTGAAAATAGCTGGCTTGGATGGATTCAACGCATTTATGGTCAATCATCTCCTAAACATGAAGACACGGTAGGCTTGCACTGGTTGCAACCCTTGCCATTTTCCTGCTGGCTCTATGAAGTTGTGTTGGCCCTGGAACTATCCAGGCACCGTGAGATGGGAGGTCAATCAGCCACAGCTCAAGGAACCCATAGCTAATTCTGGAGGTACTGTAGTTGAGAATGGCTGGCTTGGATGGCATCAACCCATTTATGGCTAAACTTGAAGGCATCCTTGCCATCATGCTGCTGGCTTTGCCAGGTGGTATTGGCCCTGGAACTGTGCAGACATGTCAGATGAGAGGTCAATCATCCATAGCGTAAGGAACCCATGACCACTTCTGGAGGAACCCTAGCTGAAAATAGCTGGCATTGATGTATTCAACCCATTTATGGTCAATCATCTCATGAACATGAAGACATGGTAGGCTTGCACTGGTTGCCATCCTTGCCATTATGCTGCTGGCTCTTATCAAGTTGTGTTGGTCCTGAAACTATACGGGCACCGTCAGATGGGAGGTCAGTTAGCCACAGCTTAAGGAACCCATGACACCTTCTGGAGGAACTCTAGTTGAGAATGGCTGGCTTGGATGGCATCAACCCATTTATGGCTAAACTTGAAGGCACGGTAGGCCTTCACCAGAGATTTTTATCCTGTTCTTCCATTATAAGTTTAGGTCACATCTATGACTGTGGCTCACAGATCAGTATTCAGCCTTCTTGCTATAGGAGGGTTAACACATCCAAAAGTTAATTATTTCAGGGAAGAGACTGCGACCTGCCTCTGACGCATTTTACAGGATAATCAGATTGCTTGTATCATCACAATATTAGTAATGACAGATGGATGAGCTCCTGACACACGTACAGTCAGATGTGGCCAATCACTGCCAGCGCGGTGGAGAACATTTCTGCTAAAATAAGAAAGGCATACAAAGAAAGGGCCCTTGTGTGATGTGCGGAGCGAATTGTCCCCGGAATCTCCTTTCTGCAGACAGAACTCGTCATGTGGTTATTGATGACACAATTGTGTGATTGTTGTCGTACCGTCTGCGCACTCCACGTGTATAGACTTGTGTCATCGCTGATACTTTGTGCTGCTTTTGTGATGGGATAAGCCTGATATTCCTGTCATTGGGATATTTAGAGACCTTATTTTGGCCCTTTTCTGCCTTTCCCTCTCCTGCTCCCGGGGGGGCCACACACCGCTAGTCCTAGTGCAGGTAATAAGTCGCCTGCCACTAATATAGTGAGCTTGTGGCACACACGAGTGTTTAGGGATTGGTCATCCTTATATATCACATTAAGACCCGGTTCACACAGGGGCGACTTGTCAGGCGACTTAGAGGCCTGACAAGTTGCGTCCCGTTCTGTACAATGGAACTTTTCTAATAGGAGCGTCCGACTTAGAAAAAGGTTCCTGTACTACTTTTGGGGCGACTTCAGGTGACTTCCATTGACTTTTATACAGAAGTCATTTTGCAAGTCGCCGCTGAAGTCGTGTGCAGGTTGCCTCTGTGAGTTGCGCTGCAAGTCGTGCTGCCTCTGTGTGAACCGGCTCTAAAGCGGACCAGTAATCAGTATTTTTTTCATCTTCCTCTTCCTTCCTCTTCCTTCCTCCTCTTCCTCTTCCTTTCTTTTTCATCTTCCTCCATCTTCCTTCATCTTTATTAAATCTTCTGCCCTTGTTGTTGTTTTAACTTTGGATAGTAAAACATTTTTTTTTCTGCCAGTAAATACCTTATACAGCCCACTTCCTGCTTCTTGTCTGGTCATTAGCCTCCTGAGTGTTTGCCAGGAAGGGGGAGGGGGGGGGGGGGTGAGTCATAAGAGGGCTAATGAGAGCTGCAGAGCTGGAGGCGTGCGTCTGTGTAAATCCAGGAAGTGAACAGGCAGCAGCTTCAGCTGCCCACAGTTAAAATGGCTGCAGCCAGACTCAGTGGAGGGAGATTTCTGCAGCATATTTGGCAAGTACAGAATCACAGTATATATAAAATAATATGCAAAGTGGTTGGAGGGAAGCTTCAGAATGGCATTCGGTAAACTTCGTTTATACTGTAATTCGGGTATTCGGATGTATCCGAATCTACGAATAATGAAAAATTTTGTCCAAATATTTATTCGGAACGAAACTAACCGCACATGTCTACGTCAGATTCACCCCGCTGGCCCGAGCCGGTACAGGAAGACCAATGGGACCTCTTTATCCACAGCCCTGGATGGAAGTCAGCAGAACTTCCCCTCGTTTACTAAGCTCTGGAGCAAATGTCAATGCAACGTGTTCAGTTTATTTGCCTTTGATTACTACCAACAGGGGGCAACGCAATCTCTTCTCCACCACTCTGTATAAACTTGTCCCCCGAGTATCCTCCTCCTCCTTTGTTTCTGGGACAGTTTCCACTGGCGGTGGCCGGTGACGTTCTTTCTATGTTAGGAATCATGTGAGTTGTGATGAACTTCATAATGAAATCCGGGTGATCTGATGGCACATAAGATACAGGGAATGGCCTGAATTCTTCTAGGAAGACTTTTTTTGTCTTTCTCACCACAAATAGGAGAGTGATGGTGAGATCGATCGCTATGATGCCGGGACCGTCTCCTGGTGACAGCCATCGGTTCTCAGACCCCCCGCTCCTGAAATTGGCAGTTATTTTATTATAATGTTTTCTTAAAAGAGCCCTCAGTTTTCATGTCTATTGGTACCAAATCCCATATTTCTCAGACGCAATTCATTACATTTTGTTTTTGTAAAATCCAATTAATTTATTCGAACCCATATTAGTTATTACAGGATATCTAGATATTGTCAAGAGGAAATCCAGGTACAGTATGGAGATTTTTTTTTACCTTGGAACAGTGTAACTATTCATATATCATACCTGTGGGATCCCTCTAGATCAGCCTTTCTCACTCTTTTCCAGAAGAGGAACCCCTAAAATAATATTCCAGTCTCAATAAACCTCGGCTTAAACCAATTCTTCAGTGGTAAGAATGTTCCTTACATTGGTGATCAGTGGGAAGAATGTCCCTTACATTGGTGATCAGTGAGAAGAATGTTCCTTACATTGGTGATCAGTGAGAAGAATGTTCCTTACATTGGTGATCAGTGGGAAGAATGTCCCTTACATTGGTGATCAGTGAGAAGAATGTTCCTTACATTGGTGATCAGTGAGAAGAATGTTCCTTACATTGGTGATCAGTGAGAAGAATGTTCCTTACATTGGTGATCAGTGAGAAGAATGTTCCTTACATTGGTGATCAGTGGGAAGAATGTTCCTTACATTGGTGATCAGTGAGAAGAATGTTCCTTACATTGGTGATCAGTGAGAAGAATGTTCCTTACATTGGTGATCAGTGAGAAGAATGTTCCTTACATTGGTGATCAGTGAGAAGAATGTTCCTTACATTGGTGATCAGTGGAAAGAATGTTCCTTACATTGGTGGTCAGTGAGAAGAATGTTCCTTACATTGGTGATCAGTGAGAAGAATGTTCCTTACATTGGTGATCAGTGAGAAGAATGTTCCTTACATTGGTGATCAGTGAGAAGAATGTTCCTTACATTGGTGATCAGTGAGAAGAATGCTCCTTACATTGGTGATCAGTGAGAAGAATGTTCCTTACATTGGTGATCAGTGAGAAGAATGCTCCTTACATTGGTGATCAGTGGGAAGAATGTTCCTTACATTGGTGATCAGTGAGAAGAATGTTCCTTACATTGGTGATCAGTGGGAAGAATGTTCCTTACATTGGTGATCAGTGGGAAGAATGTTCCTTACATTGGTGATCAGTGGGAAGAATGTTCCTTACATTGGTGATCAGTGCGAACTATGAAAATATCAACACAGGAGGTTGTATAGGGACCACATCTAGCCCCCCGAGACTTTTGAGCTTTGGATCCTTTTGGCCATCTATATGAATTGTGAGCAGATTTTCCACCTAATGATCTTTAAATCTGATCTAATTATCCAATCAGGTGTAATAATGGCCCCCTTTGTGGGCAGCTGTAGGAAAGGGTCTGAGTGGTAATTTGGACTGGTGTGGGTTTCCTGTGCGGGTGTAATGTTCCTGTACGGAGCGTCTCAGATCTCTGGGCTGTCAGCTCTTCAGCCTCACTCAGACAAAGCTGAACAATACCCCCGGGGTGGGAGGGAGCGGGCTATTCACCTACAATCACCAGCCGCCTCTCTATAGCATCAAACAGGCCGGGGGGGGGGGGGCTGCGAGTGCGGCAGGAGGAGGGCCGCGGCTTCTCACACCTCTCCCTGGCAGGTGATAAACAGGAATTCTGCCATTCAGACACAACTGCTAATTATCTGGCATCATGGCCGGGGGCCAGGACAGAGGATTTCACAGAGGAGGCTGCGCTACTGCTCTGTGTGCGACGCTGGCACACTGGATGGCGGGCGCTGTTGTAGACTGTGATACAACATGACCCTCTATGTACAGCCGCCGACCACCGGTACACTTCATAATTGTCCAAAACAAAAAATGGAAAAGCTAGCTGCCATAACCCCGGTATCCTCTTCTTCAGCAGGCGGTCCGCTTTCAGATAAAAGTGGTCTCCAGGGGCGTTGCTAGGTCTACAAAAGATCTGGGGCTAGAGCCCACAGCAGCATAGTAAAGAAAGTCATAAGCTTGGGCGGTCATACACATGTATATACAGTAATATACGTGTGTGTGTGTATATATATCCCCAGAGAGCCCCCCACTTACATCAGGGTCCCCAGAGAGCCCTCTTACATCAGGGTCCCCAGAGAGTCCCCCGTTACATTAGGGTCCCCAGAGAGCCCCCCTTACATCAGAGTCCTCAGAGAGCCTCCCCCTTTCATCAGGGTACCCAGAGGGCCCCCCACTTACATCAGGGTCCCCAGAGAGCCCCCTTACATCAGGGTCCCCAGAGAGTCCCCCCTTACATTAGGGTCCCCAGAGAGCCCCCCTTACATCAGGGTCCCTAGAGAGCATCCTCCTTACATCAAAGTCCTCAGAGAGCCTCCCCCTTTCATCAGGGTACCCAGAGGGCCCCCCATTTACATCAGGGTTCCCAGAGAGCCCCCCTTACATTAGGGTCCCCCGAGAGCCTCCCCCTTTAATCTGGGTCCTTAGAGAGCCTCTGCCTTAAAATCAGGGTCCCCAGAGAGCCTCTCCCTTGCATCAGGGTCCCCAGAGAGCCCCCCACTTACATAAGGGTCCCCAGAGAGCCTCCCCTTTGGGGACTCCTGCAGAGACTCGGGGCTATAGGCCCTAGATTCGGGGCTATAGCCCCAAAAGCCACCCCCTAGCAACGGCCCTGGTGGTCTCTGCGGCGGATTCGCCGCAAGATCACTTGTATCGGCGCTCCGGTACCCTCTGCCACTTACCGAAGCCGTTGGCAGCGGCGGAGGTGATCGGGATCTTCTCCCTGTTAGGCATGGAGATGAGTGAGGGGGAAGATGACCCCTACCCGTCTCCATATCAATGCAGGGCGGAAGCGACGTCAAAACGCCACTTCCGCCCATAGCTCTTAAAGGGCCATTTTTATTTTTTTTCAAATGACATTTAATTATTTTTTTATTGCATTTTAGTGTAAATATGAGATATGACGTCTTTTTGACCCCCAGATCTCATATTTAAGAGGACCTGTCATGCTTTTTTTTCTATTACAAGGGATGTTTACATTCCTTGTAATAGGAATAAAAGTGACACAATTTTTTTTTTTTTTTTAAAGAACAGTGTAAAAATAAAAGGTAAAATAAATAAGAAAAAAAAAATTTTTAAACACGCACCGCCCCGCCGAGCTCGCGTGCAGAAGCGAACGCATGTGTGAGTAGCGCCCACAACAGTGTAAAAATAAAAAATAAAAGGTAAAATAAATAAGAAAAAAAAACATTTTTAAACGCGCCCTGTCCCGTCGTTTTTTTTATTGTTTCTGATCATGCGCAGTCTGTCTTTTCTGATTTTTTTTTTTTTTGTACGAAAACGATACACATTGAACGAAGATCGTTCCTTCTGTTCCTGAACAAAAAAAATTTTGGAGATTGTCCCTTCGGGAACTTTCAATCCGAAAATTCGGAAAGCTGTGAACACACTATACGAAAATCGTACGAAAATTCTTTGGGCGAAAATGTCCGATTTTCTTATAGTGTGTCCTTAAAAGATAACTAAAGGTTCAGTTTTTAAAAAACAAAACAAAAACAAACATGTTATATTTACCTCCTCTGTGCAGTTCGTTTTGCACAGAGTGGCCCCCGATCCTCCTCTTCTGGGGTCCCTCAGTGGCGCTCCCGGCTCCTCCTCTTCCCCAGTGCCCCGTCGGAGAAGCGCGCTCCCTTGGGGGGGGGCACCCGTGTGGGTGCGCTCCTGTGTCCTGCTGCTGCGTCCATTGACACAAACAGCAGGACCGCGTCATTTGGATTTGATTGACAGCAGCGGGAGCCAATGGCTGCACTGTCCCCTAATCTATCCAATCAGGACCTGAGACACTGGATGGAGCGGGTGTGCTCGTCCCCGGCTCAGGAAAGTAAAAGGGAGGCTCGGGGTAGGGGGGGGGGGGCTGGTTGCACTACAAGAGGTTTCTCATAGAATGCATTGAGGTGAAAACCGTGAGGGTTTACAACCCCTTTAATAGCCTAAAGTAGTGTGCATGGACAATATAAGGCCTCTTGCCATAGATGTGCACAGCCTATTGCATTAGAGGTGTGCACCTTAAAGCTCAAACACACATGCATGTGAATATACATGGACAATGTCAGTAGAGCAGTGGACAGTGTCAGTAGTTATTTATTTATTTTTATTTTTTATTATTTTTTTTTTAATTAAATTTTTGGTATTATTTTTTTTTCTAAATTTTTTATAAGCCCCGTTATGGGGCTTTGCTAAAATATCAGGGGTTTAAACAGGGGGGGGAATCTGTGCCACACAGGGTGATTAGGGTGTGCCCAGGCACACCCGGCACACCCTGTGCGCACACCTATGCCTCTTGCACACTGCAGCTTGTTAAAGCTCAGTACAGCTTTTTTTTTTTTTTTTTTTTTTTTTTACTGAGATAAAAATACAGCCCATTAATTGTAATTTGCTTATGCACACTGGCACGTAAACAAGCGCAGTGCATTCTTCAGTAAAAAACAAAAAAAACAAATATAAAAAATTATAAAAAATTACAATTATAAAATTTTTGGTCAGTAATTTACACCTCATGCGCGCGTTTGCGAACAAATATGCGCAAATACCCATTTACATATTGTGCAGAACAAGAACGCGTTTTCGCACAAATACGTGCGCAAAATTGCGCGACCGCATATGCGCAAAAATGCACGAAAATACATACAAAAAACATATAGGCTGAAAAAGTAGATGCTCAAACAGGATTATCATGTGCAAGAGGCCTTTAGCTTCATAGAAGCTTAAAAACGTTAGTGTGCATGGAGCCTTATTCTCTATGAATAGTTTTATTATTGTTACTTTGTAAAGTTTTGTTTCTTCTTTGTAGGATTTCTTTTTTTTTTTAGCTTCTGATCACCTTTCCTGTCTCTGGAAAACTGGCTTTGTGTGTTGGGATGATTGTCTTGCTGAAATGTCCTCCCTCGTTTCATCTTCATCATCCTGGTAGATGGCGGCAGATTTTTATCACCATTGATCCTTCCTTCAATGATATGAAGTTTGACGGTACCGTGTGCTGAAAAACAGCCCCGCCCCCCCACCATGATGTTCCCACCTCCAAACCTCACTGTTGGTATGGGAGGGGGGGTGTTTTGGGGGGTGATGAGTCATTTGACCTCCAAACATGGTGTGTATTATACATTTTGGAACTGGGTAATGAGAGGTCAATAATAGGTACCACATCCCATTAAATGAACAAAGTAAACAAAGAGAAGCAGGCGGGATTTTTAAAGGTAACCGAGTAATGTACAAATAGATTTGTTAAAAAAAAAAATTATTTAAACAAAGTTTCTTTAAAATGACAAAAAAATGTGTTCACACAAATCACATATCAATTCAAGTATCATGTACAACCACTTCTTACTCTACATGTTTCGCTCATAAGGGCTTCCTCAGGAGTTTTTGAAAGTGTTGCATGAAGTTTAAATACTACAAAAGAAACAACAATCATGAATAATTGTACTTAGAAGTTGCCATGAAAAACCATATGGTTGCAGGTCTCTCCCCAAAACAATCACCAGCACCCATCTAATGCAGCCTCACCAACTCCCCTCAAATGCAGCCTCACCACCGCCCATCAAATGCAGCCTCACCAGCACCCATAAAATGCAGCCTCACCTGCGCCCATCAAATGCAGCCTCACCAGCTCCCCTCAAATGCAGCCTCACCAGCGCCCCTCAAATGCAGCCTCACCAGCTCCCCTCAAATGCAGCCTCACCAGCGCCCCTCAAATGCAGCCTCACCAGCGCCCATCAAATGCAGCCTCACCAGCACCCATCAAATGCAGCCTCACCAGCGCCCATCAAATGCAGCCTCACCAGCGCCCATCAGATGCAGCCTCACCAGCACCCCTCAAATGCAGCCTCACCAGCACCCCTCAAATGCAGCCTCACCAACTCCCCTCAAATGCAGCCTCACCAGCACCCATCAAATGCAGCCTCACCAGCTCCCCTCAAATGCAGCCTCACCAGCGCCCATCAAATGCAGCCTCACCAGCGCCCATCAAATACAGCCTCACCAGCACCCCTCAAATGCAGCCTCACCAGCACCCCTCAAATGCAGCCTCACCAACTCCCCTCAAATGCAGCCTCACCAGCGCCCATCAAATGCAGCCTCACCAGCTCCCCTCAAATTCAGCCTCACCAGCGCCCATCAAATGCAGCCTCACCAGCACCCCTCTAATGCAGCCTCACCAGCGCCCATCATGTGCAGCCTCACCAGCGCCCATCAAATGCAGCCTCACCATCGCCCATCAAATGCAGCCTCACCAGCGCCCCTCAAATGCAGCCTCACCAGCGCACATCAAATGCAGCCTCACCAGCGCCCATCTAATGTAGCCTCACCAGCGCCCATCAAATGCAGCCTCACCAGCGCACATCAAATGCAGCCTCACCAGCGCCCATCTAATGTAGCCTCACCAGCGCCCATCAAATGCAGCCTCACCAGCGCACATCAAATGCAGCCTCACCAGCGCACATCAATGCAGCCTCACCAGCGCCCATCTAATGTAGCCTCACCAGCGCCCATCAAATGCAGCCTCACCAGCGCCCATCTAATGCAGCCTCACCAGCGCCCATCAAATGCAGCCTCACCAGCACCCCTCAAATGCAGCCTCACCAGCACCCCTCAAATGCAGCCTCACCAGTGCACATCAAATGCAGCCTCACCAGCGCCCATCTAATGTAGCCTCACCAGCGCCCATCAAATGCAGCCTCACCAGCGCACATCAAATGCAGCCTCACCAGCGCACATCAAATGCAGCCTCACCAGCGCCCATCTAATGTAGCCTCACCAGCGCCCATCAAATGCAGCCTCACCAGCGCCCATCTAATGCAGCCTCACCAACGCTCCTCAAATGCAGCCTCACCAGCGCCCATCAAATGCAGCCTCACCAGCGCCCATCAAATGCAGCCTCACCAGCGCCCATCAATGAATGTTTGCTTGCTTCCATACATTCGGGATTTGGGACACAGACACAGTCCTCCGCCGCCACTGCGCCTCTGACACTATGTGCGAACGGAGCGGTGTCTGCCTGCTGATGCCGAGACTTAGTTGCTTGCTGCAGAGAGAAGAGAGTAGGAACACCAGTGGCCGGGTGCCCTAGGGAGGAGGGCGCCCTAGGCGGCTGCCTAGTTTGCCTAGTGGTAGCACCGGCCCTGGTCACCGATAGATTTCAGATGGTTGTCTTGGCTTTCCATGCCTATTTGCACCTCC
This sequence comes from Lithobates clamitans, assembly GCA_037952925.1. NCBI lineage: Eukaryota > Metazoa > Chordata > Amphibia > Anura > Ranidae > Lithobates > Lithobates clamitans. Next base: position 38,405 of record JBBGZY010001059.1, on the reverse strand, counting down.
CTTTCTTCGTGTGTTCAATACTTCTTCCCTGTGTCCTTCCATTTTATCACACAGAACTTCATTTCTGAACATATTTGTTTTGGTGTCTTTGTATGTATGGATTGGATGGGGGTTGTTACCGACATGTGCTGAAAATTTCATGTCAATAGCGCCTGTATAAATATATTTACCTAGAAAAATGGTGAGGTGTTCAATACTTATTGTACCCGCTGTGTGTGTGTATGGAAGGGTAGTGATGGGAGGTTGTGGTTTTTAAATGTGGCTGCTGACCGAAAATTGGTGGCAGAAACGTTTTGTACGATTGGTAATTATTCACCGCTGTATAAATCCGCCCCCAAGAATCGGCTACAATAAACCCACAATGATTCTTTGAACACAACATACTTTTTTGTGGCTCGCCCTGTAATTGATTTTATCTCAGCAGCCATTCAGCTGGGCTGTGAGTTCTTCTGTCTGATGACCGAATGTAACAATCGTTGTGCTGTCTCTCTGGGGTGCGATATTTAGGTAGAATTTTTGTTTTATTTATTTCTGGCATTTATACAGCACAGTGACATCAATTTATATTGAGTTTTACATACAGTACATTCACATCAGTCCCTTTGCTCAAAGAGCTTACAATCTAAGGTCTCTATCTCATACACTGGGGGCCAATTGAGACAACAGGAGATATTTATCCAACCAGCATGTCTTTGGGAGGAAACCGAAGTACCCGGAGGAAACGCATGCACACAGGTGGGGAACATGCAAACTCCATGCAGATAGTGTCCTGGGCGGGATTCAATCCGGGGCCCCAGCGATGCGAGTGCTAACTGCTAAGCCACTGTGCTGACCCCACCTTTTTTTCATCCTTTGTTCCACCCCAGTGCTGCTGATCTCTTGCAGCCTCTTTGCAGCCACTTCCTGTCTACATGCAGTCCGGCGATGGCTGCGTGGAATTTTTTTTTTTTTTTTTTTGGGGGGGGGGGGGGGTTAGTGGATCATGTCTGTGTAATTTGTGCTGAAATGCCCACTTGTAGCCCCCATCCAAAGTTTATGTGACAGAGTGACAACACAGGAACACAATTGGGAGACGAGGACACAGCGTTGTCACCCTGTAACAGGAAGAGCGTGAACAAGGGTGACAGGGTGACAACACAAGAGCATGACTGGGAGGTAGGGACACAGCGTTGTCACCCTATAACAGGAACTACTTTAGCACAGGTTGACAGGGTGACAACACGAGAGCACAGGTGGGAGACAGGGACACAGCGTTGTCACCCTACAACAAGTGCCTGAGCAAGGATGACAGGGTGACAACGCAAGAGCACAATCGAGATGTAGGGGCACAGCGTTGTCACCTTATAACAGGAAGTGCCTGAACTAGAATGACATGGTGACAACGCAGGGGACAACTGGGAGACAGGGACACGACGTTGTCACCTTATAACAGGAAGTGCCTGAACAAGGGTGACAGGGTGACAACGCAGGAGACAACTGGGAGACAGGGACACAACGTTGTCACCTTATAACAGGAAGTGCCTGAACTAGGATGACATGGTGACAACGCAGGAGACAATTGGGAGACAAGGACACAACGTTGTCACCTTATAACAGGAAGTGCCTGAACTAGGGTGACATGGTGACAACGCAGGAGACAATTGGGAGACAGGGCCACAACGTTGTCACCCTATAACAGGAAGTGCCTGAGCAAGGATGACATGGTGACAATGCAGGAGCACAGCTAGAAGACAAGGACACAGTGTTGTCACCCTATAGGAGGAAGTGCCTGAACAAGGGTGACAGGGTGACAATGCAGGAGCACAGTTGAGAGGTAGGGACACAACGTTGTCATCCTATAGGAGGAAGTGCCTGAAAAAGGGTGACAACACAGAAGCACAGCTGGGAGACTGGGACACGGCGTTGTCACCTTATAACAGGAAGTGCCTGAACAAGGATGACAGGGTGACAACGCAGGAGACAATTGGGAGACAGGGACACAACATTGTCACCCTATAACAGGAAGAGCCTGAACAAGTGTGGCAGGGTGACAACGCAGGAGTACAGCTGGAAGACCGGGACACAGCGTTTTCACCCTACAACAAGTGCTTGAGTAAAGATGACAGGGTGACAATGAAGGTGACACCTGGGAGACAGGGACTCAACGTTGTCACCTTATAACAGGAAGTGCCTGAACAAGGGTGACAACGCAGGAGCACAATTGAGAGGTAGGGACACAGCGTTGTCACCCTATAGGAGGAAGTGCCTGAACAGGGGTGACAACACAGAAGCACAGCTGGGAGACCGGGACACAGCGTTGTCACCTTATCACAGGAAGTGCCTGAACAAGGACAGGATTTTATTTTAACAAACATTGAAATTTAAAATCATTAGAAATTCCTTTTGAAATCTTATGATGTAAAGACTCGGGGGACAGTTCTACATATAGAGAAATGAAGCCAAAAGGGGGGAAATGGAAGCCATGCCCCCCCCCCGGCCGGGGTGAGGTTCGGGGCCCGATGCCCCTGGCAGGGTCTGTGCATTTTGTGGAATGTCTGCAGATGTCTTCTACAGGAAGTTTGGAGTAATATGGAGCATTGTGTGCGGGGAACAGGCATGTCCTGTTCTTGGCCCAGGAACTGGGAATATCGGGGTGGGGGGGGAGAATAGGGGGCTTTCCGTGGAAATAAAGGATATGTTGTTGTGTATATCCAGCAGAAAACAAGAGTGCTTCAGTGCAGGCGCGGCACCCTCCGGGGGGAGGCCTCATGATGCACCGCGGGGGGTGACACGCTCCTTTAGCAGCTCCCGCCTGCGGGCATCGCACAGATCCTGTATTGTCCCCCCCCCAATGTGTTCTCTGCCCCGGAGTCATCCGCGGCCAGTCACAGGATTCATTGCAATCCAATTATATCATGAAAGACTCCGAACTCCTGACTGATGGTAATGCTGGAGGACGCGGACATGGGGGGTCTGAGACGCCTGTACCCCAGACCCATCGATTGGCCGTTATGTGACCGACAGTCCGTGATTGGTCTCTCCCCAGTACTAATTATTGCTGCACCCCCAACATCCTCCAATAATCACCAATTCATACAAATCCTTTTCTTCTGAAGGATCTAATAATACTAATAATAATAATAATAATAATAATAATAATAATAATAATAATAATAATAATAATGAAATTAAAATAATAATAATGATACTACTACTACTAATAATAATAATAATAATAATAATAATACAGTTTTTGTAGACTCTCTGCCGTCTCCTATTATATTGTAAAGTGATGTGCAAACTGTTGGCATCATATAAATCCTGTATAATAATACTTTATAACGGGGGTCTCCAAACTGCGGCTCAGGGGCCAGATGTGGCCCTTTGCATGCCTTTATTTGGCCCTTGGGCACAATTCTATCCACTGATACGAGGCACCTCCCTCCACTGACACCAAAGACAGAGCACTACACTACTCCTCCCACTGACATCAACGATGGGGCACTACTCCTCCCACTGACACCAATGATGGGGCACTATTCCTCCCACTGATACCAATGATGGGGCACTATTCCTCCCACTGACATCAATGATGGGGCACTATTCCTCCCACTGACACCAATGATGGGGCACTATTCCTCCCACTGATACCAATGATGGGGCACTACTCCTCCCACTGACACCAATGATGGGGCACTATTCCTCCCACTGATACCAATGATGGGGCACTATTCCTCCCACTGACATCAATGATGGGGCACTATTCCTCCCACTGACACCAATGATGGGGCACTATTCCTCCCACTGATACCAATGATGGGGCACTATTCCTCCCACTGATACCAATGATGGGGCACTATTCCTCCCACTGATACCAATGATGGGGCACTATTTCTCCCACTGATACCAATGATGGGGCACTATTCCTTCCACTGACACCAATGATGGGACACTATTCCTCCCACTGACATCAATGATGGGGTACTATTCCTCCCACTGATACCAATGATGGGGCACCATTTCTCCCACTGATACCAATGATGGGGCACTATTCTTCCCACTGACAGCAATGATGGGGCACTATTCCTCCCACAGACACCAATGATGGGGCACTATTCCTCCCACTGATACCAATGATGGGGCACTATTCCTCCCACTGATACCAATGATGGGGCACTATTTCTCCCACTGATACCAATGATGGGGCACTATTCCTTCCACTGATACCAATGATGGGGCACTATTTCTTCCACTGACACCAATGATGGGGCACTATTTCTCCCAATAGTACCAATGATGGGGCACTATTCCTCCCACTGACACCAATGATGGGACACTATTCCTCCCACTGACATCAATGATGGGGTACTATTCCTCCCACTGATACCAATGATGGGGTACTATTCCTCCCACTGATACCAATGATGGGGCACCATTTCTCCCACTGATACCAATGATGGGGCACTATTCTTCCCACTGACAGCAATGATGGGGCACTATTCCTCCCACTGATACCAATGATGGGGCACTATTTCTCCCAATAATACCAATGATGGGGCACTATTCCTCCCACTGACACCAATGATGGGGCACTATTTCTCCCAATGATACCAATGATGGGGCACTATTTCTCCCACTGAAACCAATGATGGGGCACTATTTCTCCCAATAATACCAATGATGGGGCACTATTCCTCCCACTGACACCTATGATGGGGCACTATTTCTCCCAATGATACCAATGATTCGGCACAATTCCTCTTGCTGACACCAGAGACTGGGAACTAATTCTCATCCAGTGATGGGGCACTATTTTTCCACTGACACCAACAATGGGGCACTACTCCTCCCACTGACATCAATGATGGGGCACTATTCCTCCCACTGACACCAAGGATGGGGCACTATTCCTCTCACTGACACCAACCGTGGGGCACTATTCCTCCTACTGACACCAATGATGGGGCACTATCCCTCCCACTGACACCAGTGATGGGGCACTAGTCTTCCCACTATTACCAATGATGGGACATTATTCTTCCAACTGACACCAATGATGGGGCACTATTCCTCCCACTGACACCAATAATGGGGCACTATTCCTCCCACTGACACCAATGATGGGGTACTATCCCTCCCACTGACACCAATGATGGGGTACTATTCCTCTTAGTGACACCAGAGACGGGTTAACTAATTCTCATCCAGTGATGGGGCACTATTTTTCTCACTGACAACAATAATGTATTTCTTTTTTGTTTTTTTTTTACTCCCACTAATACCAGGACACTTTCTACTCCCACCGGTCACAGTCCGCCCCCCCCCCCCCCCCCCCCTATATATGAAGGGCAGTAAACTGGCCCTTCGTTTTGAAAGTTTGGAGACCCCCCTGCTTTATAATAATGTGATTTATAAAAAAAGGATGGGGCCCATCTCTATGAAATCTCTAACAACAAAGAAAAGAAAAATGCTCTAGAATGGGACTTTTGAGGCACAACACATGTCTATAAAAACACAATTCACTTGATATCAATAATCATAAAAAAGGTTTTCCACATTGATCCATAAAGTATCATCGCCTATCCCAATATAGTACAAGTATTAAGACTTTGATGCAATAAAACAATACATTGTATCAGAAATGACTTTTCTTGTGGTCCGACGCGTTTCGTGTAATAATCAGGAGCTCAGGAGCCACCAAAATGCTTCTTCACATAGTAATCTAAACAGAAACAGTCAGAATTAGAAAAGATTCTTCATCCCGCGTGACATAAGAAATTGCAACACCCACCAATTTATTCTCTAGCTTTAAAAAAATTCTATAATGTTTGGGGGGTGGGGGGGTTTCTAATTAAATTTCTAGCAAAAAAAGTTTGTTACATAGTAAACAAAAGTGACAAAAAAAGGCCTGGAGCTGAAGTGGTTAAAATAATCCCCAGTGATCCTGCCATGGAGGTCCTTGTTTAGGGCACTTCCTGTTACGGGGTGACAACACGCTCCCCCTTGTCCCCCCAATTGTGCTACTGCGTTGTCGCCTGGTCACATGGGCTTCCATAGCAGGGTTTTCAGCACACGTTACACGGGTATGGGTCACTTCTGTCACCCTCAGGAAACCTGAGAAATTCCATGCAGCTAGGAATACATGTACGTAGGAAGTGGCTGCAAAGTGGATGCAGGAGATGAGCACCACTGAGACTTCTGCAGAACATAGACCGCATAATTCACTTGTTCTATATATTGCCAGAATTGTGAACATGGACTTCTCTGTATTATAAATATAAATTCAGGGATTAAAGAGCGGTCATGTGACTTGCGACAGGCAATAGGGGGGGGGGCACCTGATCCATGTCACAGGATTGGCCGTCTCCTGTCCTGGAGCTCCCACGGCATTGTATGTATTATAATGAGTTCAGGCTGTGACTTGCCCTCCCTTATCTTGTTTTGCTCCTCTGTGATGCAACATACAGGACACACCAGGGTGGAAATGAGAATCTTCCCTTCCTCTGCTTGTTTCGCAATCGCTGCAAATGAATGCAAATCGAATCACAAATCGTCGATCGCTGTGCATGCTGAAGCTGTAATCAAATGGCAGAGTCCTATGAATCCCCCTGGTCACATACACCATGTACAGTATAGGGGGCAGAGTCCTATGAATCCCCCTGATCACATACACCATGTACAGTATAGAGGGCAGAGTTCTATGAATCCCCCTGATCACATACACCATGTACAGTATAGGGGGCAGAGTCCTATGAATCCTGAATCCCCCCGGTCACATACACCATGTACAGTATAGAGGGCAGAGTCCTATAAATCCCCCCGGTCACATACACCTTGTACAGTATAGAGGGCAGAGTCCTATGAATCCCCCCCGGTCACATACACCATGTACAGTTTAGAGGGCAGAGTCCTATGAATCCCCCCGGTCACATACACCATGTACAGTATAGAGGGCAGAGTCCTATGAATCCCCCCGGTCACATACACCATGTACAGTATAGGGGGCAGAGTCCTATGAATCCCCCCCGGTCACATACACCATGTACAGTATAGAGGGCAGAGTCCTATGAATCCCCCCGGTCACATACACCATGTACAGTATAGAGGGCAGAGTCCTATGAATCCCCCCCGGTCACATACACCATGTACAGTATAGGGGGCAGAGTCCTATGAATCCCCCTGATCACATACACCATGTACAGTATAGAGGGCAGAGTCCTATGAATCCCCCCGGTCACATACACCATGTACAGTATAGGGGGCAGAGTCCTATGAATCCCCCCGATCACATACACCGTGTACAGTATAGGGGCAGAGTCCTATGAATCCCCCCGGTCACATACACCATGCACAGTATAGAGGGCAGAGTCCTATGAATCCCCCCGGTCACATACACCATGCACAGTATAGAGGGCAGAGTCCTATGAATCCCCCCGGTCACATACACCATGTACAGTTTAGAGGGCAGAGTCCTATGAATCCCCCCGGTCACATACACCATGTACAGTATAGAGGGCAGAGTCCTATGAATCCCCCCGGTCACATACACCATGTACAGTATAGGGGGCAGAGTCCTATGAATCCCCCCCGGTCACATACACCATGTACAGTATAGAGGGCAGAGTCCTATGAATCCCCCCGGTCACATACACCATGTACAGTATAGAGGGCAGAGTCCTATGAATCCCCCCCGGTCACATACACCATGTACAGTATAGGGGGCAGAGTCCTATGAATCCCCCTGATCACATACACCATGTACAGTATAGAGGGCAGAGTCCTATGAATCCCCCCGGTCACATACACCATGTACAGTATAGGGGGCAGAGTCCTATGAATCCCCCCGATCACATACACCGTGTACAGTATAGGGGCAGAGTCCTATGAATCCCCCCGGTCACATACACCATGCACAGTATAGAGGGCAGAGTCCTATGAATCCCCCCGGTCACATACACCATGTACAGTATAGGGGGCAGAGTCCTATGAATCCCCCCCGGTCACATACACCATGTACAGTATAGAGGGCAGAGTCCTATGAATCCCCCCGGTCACATACACCATGTACAGTATAGAGGGCAGAGTCCTATGAATCCCCCCCGGTCACATACACCATGTACAGTATAGGGGGCAGAGTCCTATGAATCCCCCTGATCACATACACCATGTACAGTATAGAGGGCAGAGTCCTATGAATCCCCCCGGTCACATACACCATGTACAGTATAGGGGGCAGAGTCCTATGAATCCCCCTGATCACATACACCATGTACAGTATAGGGGGCAGAGTCCTATGAATCCCCCCGATCACATACACCGTGTACAGTATAGGGGCAGAGTCCTATGAATCCCCCCGGTCACATACACCATGCACAGTATAGAGGGCAGAGTCCTATGAATCCCCCTGATCACATACACCATGTACAGTATAGGGGGCAGAGTCCTATGAATCCCCCCGGTCACATACACCGTGTACAGTATAGGGGGCAGAGTCCTTTGAATCCCCCCGATCACATACACTGTGTACAGTATAGAGGGCAGAGTCCTATGAATCCCCCCGGTCACATACACCATTTACAGTATAGGGGGCAGAGTCCTATGAATCCCCCCGGTCACATACACCATGTACAGCATAGGGGCAGAGTCCTATGAATCCCCCCGGTCACATACACCTTGTACAGTATAGAGGGTAGAGTCCTATGAATCCCCCCGGTCACATACACCATGTACAGCATAGGGGCAGAGTCCTATGAATCCCCCCGGTCACATGCACCTTGTACAGTATAGGGGGCAGAGTCCTATGAATCCCCCCGGTCACATACACCATGTACAGTATAGAGGGTAGAGTCCTATGAATCCCCCCGGTCACATACACCATGTACAGCATAGGGGCAGAGTCCTATGAATCCCCCCGGTCACATGCACCTTGTACAGTATAGGGGGCAGAGTCCTATGAATCCCCCCGGTCACATACACCGTGTACAGTATAGAGGGCAGAGTCCTATGAATCCCCCCAGTCAAATACACCATTTACAGTATAGAGGGCAGAGTCCTATGAATCCCCCCGGTCACATACACCATGTACAGTATAGAGGGAAGAGTCCTATGAATCCCCCCGGTCACATACACCATGTACAGCATAGGGGCAGAGTCCTATGAATCCCCCCGGTCACATACACCATGTACAGTATAGAGGGCAGAGTCCTATGAATCCCCCCGGTCACATACACCTCTTACAGTATAGGGGGCAGAGTCCTATGAATCCCCCCCGGTCACATACACCATGTACAGTATAGAGGGCAGAGTCCTATGAATCCCCCCGGTCACATACACCATGTACAGTATAGAGGGCAGAGTCCTATGAATCCCCCCGGTCACATACACCGTGTACAGTATAGAGGGCAGAGTACTATGAATCCCCCCGGTCACATACACCATTTACAGTATAGAGGGCAGAGTCCTATGAATCCCCCCCGGTCACATACACCATGTACAGTATAGATGGCAGAGTCCTATGAATCCCCCCCGGTCACATACACCATGTACAGTATAGAGGGCAGAGTCCTATGAATCCCCCCCGGTCACATACACCATGTACAGTATAGAGGGCAGAGTCCTATGAATCCCCCCCGGTCACATACACCATGTACAGCATAGGGGCAGAGTCCTATGAATCCCCCCGGTCACATACACCATGTACAGTATAGAGGGCAGAGTCCTATGAATCCCCCCGGTCACATACACCTCTTACAGTATAGGGGGCAGAGTCCTATGAATCCCCCCCGGTCACATACACCATGTACAGTATAGAGGGCAGAGTCCTATGAATCCCCCCGGTCACATACACCATGTACAGTATAGAGGGCAGAGTCCTATGAATCCCCCCGGTCACATACACCATGTACAGTATAGAGGGCAGAGTCCTATGAATCCCCCCAGTCAAATACACCATTTACAGTATAGAGGGCAGAGTCCTATGAATCCCCCCGGTCACATACACCATGTACAGTATAGAGGGAAGAGTCCTATGAATCCCCCCGGTCACATACACCATGTACAGCATAGGGGCAGAGTCCTATGAATCCCCCCGGTCACATACACCTTGTACAGTATAGAGGGCAGAGTCCAATGAATCCCCCCGGTCACATACACCATGTACAGTATAGGGGGCAGAGTCCTATGAATCCCCCCGGTCACATACACCATGTACAGTATAGAGGGCAGAGTCCTATGAATCCCCCCGGTCACATACACCATGTACAGTATAGGGGGCAGAGTCCTATGAATCCCCCCGGTCACATACACCATGTACAGTATAGAGGGCAGAGTCCTATGAATCCCCCCGGTCACATACACCGTGTACAGTATAGAGGGCAGAGTCCTATGAATCCCCCCGGTCACATACACCATGTACAGTATAGGGGGCAGAGTCCTATGAATCCCCCCGGTCACATACACCATGTACAGTATAGAGGGCAGAGTCCTATGAATCCCCCCGGTCACATACACCGTGTACAGTATAGGGGGCAGAGTCCTATGAATCCCCCTGATCACATACACCATGTACAGTATAGGGGGAAGAGTCCTATGAATCCCACTGATCACATACACCATGTACAGTATAGAGGGCAGAGTCCTATGAATCCCCCCGGTCACATACACCATGTACAGTATAAAGGGCAGAGTCCTATGAATCCCCCCGGTCACATACACCGTGTACAGTATAGGGGGCAGAGTCCTATGAATCCCCCCGGTCACATACACCATGTACAGTATAGGGGGCAGAGTCCTCTGAATCCCCCCAGTCACACACACCATGTACAGTATAGAGGGCAGAGTCCTATGAATCCCCCCGGTCACAAAACTACAGGAAGGGGGCGGAGACAAGACCGGTCACCCTACACAAAAAAAAAAAAGAGAGAGAAGAGCTGTGGGAGGGGCCTAGCAGGCTCCACCTACAGAGGCAGAGACAATACCAGTCCCCCTGCACAAGGAGAGAGAGCAGAGCTGTGGGCGGGACCCAGAAGGCCCCACCCACTACAGGAAACTACAGGAGGGGGCGGAGACAAGACCAGTCACCCTGCACAAGGGGAGAGAGCAGCAGTGATTGGTCTTTATTACAGGAAGTCTCACACTGGATTACTGCACAGATTTGCAAGCTATTTGATTCGCAGAGTTCAGCTTCCGTTGTGGGGAAGTTTGAAACTTATAGACCGAGAAATTATACGATTATTATTATACGAGATTTATATAGCGCCGACAGTTTACTCAGCGCTTTACAACGAGAAATTCAACCTTGCTTCCTGTTCTGGTGACCACAAAGGAAGTGACAAAAATCCACCTGACGGGGACTCAGCAATAAAAATCTCAGAGGCTCTAACCACCTCTTCCCTCATCCCCACGCAGTTCAGTTCCCCCCCATCTGTCCCCTCATTCTGCGCGCTCCTCCTTCTCTAACTGCACCCTCACTCCGCGCTCTCCCGTACCTTCACCTCACGTGCCCCCCCATCCCCCGTGTCTGTACCCTCATCCCGCATGCTCCTGTCTGCCGTGGAATAGAAATACTAAACGCTATAAATAAATACGTCTGAAGCCGAAAAAAGCGTTGAAAGTCGGCGCACTGTTCTGTATATATATATAGGCTTAACCCTTTGCAGCCCGAGGCGCCCCCCCCCCCCACCCCCCCCCCAGCCTGTGTTCTTGGCAGGGGTGACTCTTATCAGAGCCGGCAGGAAATCTGCTCCCCTTCTCGGCACTTCCTCAGGAACTCCCGCCCCCCCATCCTCGCCCTTCTCCACCTCTACCCCCCCCCCCCCCCCTCCTCCTTCTTCTGATTTATCCCTCTCACTTCCTCAGGCCTCCTTCCCTGACCCCGGCTTCCTGCCCGCGGGAGGGGCGCTCTCTCTGGACGCAAAGCAGCCTCTACCAGGGGCTCAATCACACGGGGAGCACAAGACATCCAATATTATTACATTGTAGAAGAGACGTGTCCATCAAGTTCTACCTGTATGTGCACGCGCGTGCGTGTGTAATGTGTGCGAGGTTTATGTGTTCGATCCAGGGGAAGGTAAATTAAAAAAACAACCCATAAGAGCAAAAAAAACGATCTTCTGACTGCAGCCTGATACTGTATACACTCACCGGCCACTTTATTAGGTACACCTTGCTAGTACCGGGTTGGACCCCCTTTTGCCTTCATTCTTGGTGGCATAGATACAACAAGGTGTTGGAAACGTTCCTCAGAGATTTTGCTCCATAGTGACATGATAACATCACTCAGTTGCTGCACATACATGATGCCAATCTCCCGTTCCACCACATTCCGAAGGTGCTCTATTGGATGAGATGTGGTGAGTGTGGAGGCCATTGGAGTACAGGGACCACATTGTCCACTGGTGAGATGATTGGAGCTTTGTGACATGGAGCATTATCCTGCTGGAAGGAGCCATCAGAAGATGGGGACACTGTAGTCATAAAGGGATGGACATGGTCAGCAACAATACTCAGGGGGGCCGTGGTGATTAATCGATGATCAATGGGTACTAAGGGGCCCAAAGTGTGCCAAGAAAATATCCCCCCCCCACACCATTACACCACCACCACCAGCCTGAACCAGTGATACCCCATCCCCCACATCATTACACCCCCACCACCAGCCTGAACCGGTGATACCCCATCCCCCACACCATTACACCCCCACCACCAGCCTGAACCGGTGATACCCCATCCCCCACACCATTACACCCCCACCACCAGCCTGAACCGGTGATATCCCATCCCCCACACCATTACACCCCCACCACCAGCCTGAACCGGTGATACCCCATCCCCCACACCATTACACCCCCACCACCAGCCTGAACCAGTGATACCCCATCCCCCACACCATTACACCCCCACCACCAGCCTGAACCGGTGATATCCCATCTCCCACACCATTACACCCCCACCACCAGCCTGAACCAGTGATACCCCATCCCCCACACCATTACACCCCCACCACCAGCCTGAACCAGTGATACCCCATCCCCCACACCATTACACCCCCACCACCAGCCTGAACCGGTGATACCCCATCCCCCACACCATTACACCCCCACCACCAGCCTGAACCGGTGATACCCCATCCCCCACACCATTACACCCCCACCACCAGCCTGAACCGGTGATACCCCATCCCCCACACCATTACACCCCCACCACCAGCCTGAACCGGTGATACCCCATCCCCCACACCAATACACCCCACCACCAGCCTGAACCGGTGATACCCCATCCCCCACACCATTACACCCCCCACCACCAGCCTGAACCGGTGATACAAGGCAGGATGGATCCAGGCGCCAAATTCTGACCCCACCATCTGAATGTCGCAGCTGAAATCCAGACTCATCAGACCAGGCAACGTTTTTCCAATCTTCTATTGTCCAATGTTGGTGATCCTGTGCCAATTGTAGCCTCAGATTCCTGTTCTCAGCTGACAGGAGTGGCACCCGGTGTGATCTTCTGCTGCTGTAGCCCATCTGCTTCAAGGTTGGATGTGTTGTGTGTTCAGAGAGGGTATTCTGCATACCTTGGGTGTAACGAGGGGTTATTTGAGTTACTGTTGTCTTTCTATCATCTAGAACCAGTCTGCCCATTCTCCTCTGACCTCAACAAGGCATTTTCCTCCACACAACTGCCGCTCACTGGATATTTTCTCTTTTTCCCACCATTCTCTGTAAACCAGAGAGATGATTGTGTGTAAAAAACTCAGAAATACTCAGACCGGCCCGTCTGCCACCAGCAACCACGCCCCGTTCAGAGTCACTTATTGTGATGCTCGGTTTGAACATCAGCAAGTTGTCTTCACCACGTCTAGATGCCTAAATGCATTGGGTTGCCGCCATGTAATTGGCTGATTAGCAATTTGTGTTACCGAGCAATTAAGCAGGCGTACCTAATAAGGAGGCCGGTGAGTGTTTAGCTATGATTGAGCACTGACTACAGTGTGAAACGCGTCAGTTTTCCTGCAATTTTCTGCTGTGGCATGTATCTTTGATGATCATCATTCAATAACGGTAATTCATTATTTTGAGTGCGGCTGTCCAGGACTTTTTTTCTCCGGTGAGTATTTATGTCGGGTCCACAGGAGGAGACACCATGAGCATAGCTTCCAACTGTCCCTGATTTAGAGCAATATCCCTCATTCCTCCTCATTTGTCCCTCATTTTGGGTCTGATCTATATACCCTGTTTCCCCGAAAATAAGACCTAGCGTGATTGTCGGTGATGGCTACAATATAAGCCCTACCCCCCCAAATAAGCCCTAGTTAAAGTCCTTGTAGGTCTTATTTTCAGGGTAGGGCTTATTTTCGGGGAAACAGGGTAGGGCTTATTTGGGGGGGTAGGGCTTATATTGCACCCATCACTGACAATCACGCTAGGTCTTATTTTCGGGGAAACGGGGGTAATTATAGTATATAAAATGCACTTTTTATCTATCAAAAAGTGTTTTCCAGCGCTAAATCCTTCATTCAATTTCTAAATTGCTGCATTTGTAAATTCCAAAAGCCAATATAAAGGAAGAGTAGTGGTAAAAAAAAAGCACTTGTGGGTTTATCCAATCTTGTTTTTCAGTATAATTCTCCTTTAAGGGGGCGTGGCCAGGGGTGTGTCCTATGCCTGCATACTTTTGCTGATAGGTGTCCCTCATTCCCATCTCAAAAAGTTGGGGGGGGGGGGGTGACCATGAGAAGGTCGCACAATTCTGTCTGCAGAGTTTTCTCTTCCTGTTTTCTGTAGAATAACTTGAACAAAGTCCGCTTCTTACATCAGATCCCCTCCCCCCCCCCATACCAAAGTGCTGCATTAATGTGTGAGACAAACAAAAAATTCTCTGGGGGAAAAAAAAAGTTAGAAGCTTCCCCAGGCTCTCTTCAAACCGTGCAGGTGCGAGGGAGCGCATGCACGCGCCTCTGCGCGGGGTGTGTAGGGCAGCACATTGATTTCAGTGAGCTCTACCTCTCCCTGTGCCCCCCCCACCCATATTATAACATATCCTGATCATGTAATCAATCGATATCCAAGAGGTCAGGATGTAGTTGTTCTGCAGATCGGCGGTTGTGTGAGGGTTGGATTGTATAGAAGATTTATTGTTGTAACAAATGTAACATTATACAATGCATGGAGCTCCAACCAGCCGCCTCCACCAAAAGGGGAACTCTGTGGACTCTGATGTAAAGGGGAACTCTGTGGACTCTGATGTAAAGGGGGACTCTGTGGACTCTGATGTAAAGGGGGACTCTGTGGACTCTGATGTAAAGGGGAACTCTGTGGACTCTGATGTAAAGGGGAACTCTGTGGACTCTGATGTAAAGGGGAGCTCTGCAGATTCAGATGTAAAGGGGAACTCTGTGGACTCTGATGTAAAGGGTAACTCTGTGGACTCTGATGTAAAGGGGAACTCTGTGGACTCTGATGTAAAGGGGAACTCTGTGGACTCTGATGTAAAGGGGAACTCTGTGGACTCAGATGTAAAGGGGAACTCTGTAGACTCTGATGTAAAGGGGAACTCTGCGGATTCAGATGTAAAGGGGAACTCTGTGGACTCTGATGTAAAGGGGAACTCTGTGGACTCTGATGTAAAGGGGAACTCTGTGGACTCTGATGTAAAGGGGAACTCTGTGGACTCTGATGTAAAGGGGAATTCTGTGGACTCTGATGTAAAGGGGAAATCTGTGGACTCTGATGTAAAGGGGAACTCTGGAGATTCAGATGTAAAGGGGAACTCTGTGGACTCTGATGTAAAGGGGAACTCTGTGGACTCTGATGTAAAGGGGAACTCTGTGGACTCTGATGTAAAGGGGAACTCTGTGGACTCTGATGTAAAGGAGAACTCTGTGGACTCTGATGTAAAGGGAAACTCTGTGGACTCTGATGTAAAGGGGGACTCTGTGGACTCTAATGTAAAGGGGAACTCTGTGGACTCTGATGTAAAGGGGAACTCTGTGGACTCTGATGTAAAGGGGAACTCTGTGGATTCTGATGTAAAGGGGAACTCTGTGGACTCTGATGTAAAGGGGAACTCTGTGGACTCTGATGTAAAGGGGAACTCTGTGGATTCTGATGTAAAGGGGAACTCTGTGGACTCTGATGTAAAGGGGAACTCTGTGGACTCTGATGTAAAGGGGAACTCTGTGGACTCAGATGTAAAGGGGAACTCTGTAGACTCTGATGTAAAGGGGAACTCTGCAGATTCAGATGTAAAGGGGAACTCTGTGGACTCTGATGTAAAGGGGAACTCTGTGGACTCTGATGTAAAGGGAACTCTGTGGACTCTGATGTAAAGGGGAACTCTGTGGACTCTGATGTAAAGGGGAACTCTGTGGACTCTGATGTAAAGGGGAACTCTGTGGACTCTGATGTAAAGGGGAAATCTGTGGATTCTGATGTAAAGGGGAACTCTGTGGACTCTGATGTAAAGGGGAACTCTGTGGACTCTGATGTAAAGGGGAACTCTGTGGATTCTGATGTAAAGGGGAACTCTGTGGACTCTGATGTAAAGGGGAACTCTGTGGACTCTGATGTAAAGGGGAACTCTGTGGATTCTGATGTAAAGGGGAACTCTGTGGACTCTGATGTAAAGGGGAACTCTGTGGACTCTGATGTAAAGGGGAACTCTGTGGATTCTGATGTAAAGGGGAACTCTGTGGACTCTGATGTAAAGGGGAACTCTGTGGACTCTGGTGTAAAGGGGAACTCTGTGGACTCTGATGTAAAGGGGAACTCTTGTTATTAACTTCATATGATTAGAAATGTTATTTAATAGCAAAATATATGTATAGTTTATACTACAAAAAAATAAATAAATACCTGTGTGCCGCTACAGTGTTCGGGTTTGACTTGAAGAAAAGGTGGCGACCTTACAGGGCATGCTGGGACTTGTTGTTTTCCGGGGTTAAATGGTTATCATGTGTCAGGCTGTATCCTGAAGGTACAGAGAGGAAGAGGACGTGCGGCACAGGAAAGCCACGATCAGCTGGGGGACTCTATTGTGACACGGAGCCGGGCTCTACATTCCAAAACATTACAAGATCTATTCTGGACGTGTCATGTGATCCGATTCGCTGGGGGGGAGGGGGGCAATTATGATTGATTGGGTTGGGTAGCGATGAGAGGAAGATCCCCAAAGAACGCCATCTCATATGCTGTAATATAAAGTATCTCACAAAAGTGAGTACACCCCTCACATTTTTGTAAATATTTTATTATCTTTTCATGTGACAACACTGAAGAAATGACACTTTGCTACAATGTAAAGTAGTGAGTGTACAGCTTGTATAACAGTGTAAATTTGCTGTCCCCTCAAAATAACTCAACACACAGCCATTAATGTCTAAACCGCTGGCAGCAAAAGTGAGTACACCCCTAAGTGAAAATGTCCAAATTGGGCCCAATTAGCCATTTTCCCTCCTCCGGTGTCATGTGACTTGTTAGTGTTACAAGGTCTCAGGTGTGAATGGGGAGCAGGTGTGTTAGATTTGGTGTTATCGCTCTCACTCTCTCATACTGGTCACTGGAAGTTCAACATGGCACCTCATGGCAAAGAACTCTCTGAGGATCTGAAAAAACGTATTGTTGCTCTACATAAAGATGGCCTAGGCTATAAGAAGATTGCCAAGACCCTGAAACTGAGCTGCAGCATGGTGGCCAAGACATACAGAGGTTTAACAGGACAGGTTCCACTCAGAACAGGCCTCGCCATGGTCCACCAAAGAAGTTGAGTGCACGTGCTCAGCGTCATATCCAGAGGTTGTCTTTGGGAAATAGACGTATGGTATGAGTGCTGCCAGCATTGCTGCAGAGGTTGAAGGGGTGGGGGGTCAGCCTGTCAGTGCTCAGACCATACACAGCACACTGCATCAAATTGGTCTGTATGGCTGTCATCCCAGAAGGAAGCCTCTTCTAAAGATGATGTACAAGAAAGACCACAAACAGTTTGCTGAAGACAAGCAGACTAAGGACATGGATTACTGGAACCATGTCCTGTGGTCTGATGAGACCAAGATAAACTTATTTGGTTCAGATGGTGACAAGCGTGTTTGGCGGCAACCAGGTGAGGAGGACAAAGACAAGTGTGTCTTGTCTACAGTCAAGCATGGTGGTGGGAGTGTCATGGTCTGGGGCTGCAAGAGTGCTGCCGGCACTGGGGAGCTACAGATCATTGAGGGAACCATGAATGCCAACATGTACTGTGACATACTGAAGCAGAGCATGATCCCCTCCCTTCAGAGACTGGGCCGCAGGGCAGTATTCCAACATAATAACCACCCCAAACACACCTCCAAGATGACCACTGCCTTGCTAAAGAAGCTGAGGGTAAAGGTGATGGACTGGCCAAGCATGTCTCCAGACCTAAACCCTATTGATCATCTGTGGGGCATCTTCAAACAGAAGGTGGAGGAGCGCAAGGTCTCTAACATCCACCAGCTCCGTGATGTTGTCATGGAGGAGGGGAAGACGACTCCAGTGAGAACCTGTGAAGCTCTGGTGACCCCCATGCCCAAGAGGTTTAAGGCAGTGCTGGAAAATAATGGTGGCCACACAAAATATTGACACTTTGGGCCCAATGTGGACATTTTCACTTAGGGGTGTACTGACTTTTGTTGCCAGCGGTTTAGACATTAAGCTCCGCACAGGTGGTGCCCCGATCCCACAGCTAAATCAACTGTAGGAGACGGTCCTGGCACTTGCTGAAGCCTTCCTCACAACAATTGAACCTCTCTCCTTGAAGTTCTTGATGTTCCGATTTGGTTGATTTCGGTGCAATCTTAGTAGTAGCAATATCCTTGCCTGTGAATCCCTTTTTGTGCAAAGCAATGATGACTGCACGTGTTTCCCTCCAGGTAACCATGGTTAACAGAGGGAAGAACAATGATTTCAAGCACCACTATCCTTTTAAAACTTCCAGTCTGTTATTCCAACTCAATCAGCATTACAGAGTGATTTCCAGCCTTGTCCTCGCCAACACTGACACCTATGTTAACGAGAGAATCGCTGACATGAAGCCAGCTGGTCCTTTTGTGGCAAGGCGGAAATGCAGTGAAAATTTTTTTTTATGCGAATAAAGCATTTGATACCCTAAAAACAAAAAATTGGATCCTGTTCCTTTAAAGCATGTTATACATCACAGTGCTTGTGCTATGTCATTTGGCCCCCCCGTATCACCTGCAATACATGGCTGATCCAGCTTGGTTCTGCCCTCCCCCTGTAAACTGACTATGGTTTATCATGGCTGCTGAGCCCTGACACTGTGATCAGTTCATTTGCCTCCATCATCTGCAGCTCTCCTCTCTGCTCCCCTGTGTCTCCTGTGTCCTCCTTCCCCCCCCTCCCTGCCTGTCAGCTCTGTGTCAGGGCCCGCCCCCCCCCTCCTGCTGCTGAAATATATGTCATAACTTTATATAATCCTGTGTGTTCCCTAAAGCTGTGTGCCCGTCTCTGTGTTTTATTAAAAAAAAATGCTGTGTATCCCCGATTTCAGAGCGGCGTTCGGCGCTCACGTGACCGGCCGGCTCTCCCCTCTCTCCTCCTCTCCTCCTGACTGACGTCGGCGGGGGATTCTCGGCCCCTCCTGCTCTAGCTGTCAGATCGGGAGAGGGGAGAGCCAGCCGGTCACATGAGCGGCGCTCTGAAATCGGGTACACACAGCCTTTTTTTTATAAGACACAGAAATGGGCACACAGCATTAGGGAACACACGGGATTATATAACGTTATGACCGTGGCTTAGCAACTACTTTAAGTTAATTTTCATGGCAAGGAGGGACTTTGCAAATGATTGAAATTCGTCTGATCGCTGAGTCAGCAAACTTTGTTAAAATGAAAGAGGTTTTAAACCCTCACGGTTTTTCACTTTAATGCATTCTATGCATTAAGGTGAAAAAAAAACTTTTGTGCTGCAGCACCCCCCCCCCCTTACCTGAGCCCGATCGTTCCAGCGACGGGGACAAGAACAGCAGCTCCAGCCGCTGTCTCCGGTCCTCCTTGGATAGATTGATAGCAGCGGGAGACAATGGCTTCCGCTGCTGTCAATCAAATCCAGTTACATGGGAGCCAGGGCAGAGTCCTGCTGTCTGTGTCAATGGACGCAGCAGCTGGACTCGGGAGCGCGCCCGCACGAGTGCCCCCCCCCATGGAAAGCGGCTCCGTGGGGCACTCGATGTGGGGAGGAGCCAGGAGCGCTGCTGAGGGACCCCAGAAGAGGAGAATCGGGGGCCACCCTATTCAAAATCCTTGCACAGAGGAGGTAAGTATAACATGTTTGTTATTTAAAAAACAAAAACGAAGCTTCACTTTAATATTTGTTTCATTCTGAAAACTTTTGGCCACGGCTGTACACAATATTTACACATCATACTTCCAGTTTGTAGCCTATAAATTAAGATGTTTAATATACAAAGTAACATTAATTATCCGGTGTAGAGATTTTCCAGCGCGCTGAATAATCTCGGGCCAGTGGCGAGCCGTCGCTCTCTTTTCTCTCGCTGTCTTTTCTCTCGCTCTCTTTTCTCTCGCTCTCTTTTCTCCGGGATGATGTGTACTTCAGTAGGCTTGTGATTGCGGTTTCTCCATTTCTCATTTCCTGTAGTTGTTGGAGAAGCTTAATGACATTTTATTATTTAGCCTGCGTCCGGATGACCTGCAGGGTTTCAGGTTCCGCAGAAAGGAAGATTTATGTTTTTCTTTTTCGTTTCATTTAAAATGTGGCCAATTGTTGTTGAACTTAAAGTGGTTGTAAACTCAGAAGATTTTTTTTTTTATCTTAATGCGTTCTATGCATTGAGATAACTGTGTGTAAAAGCCCCCCCCCCCTCATATACTTACCTGAGCCCCCTCTCTATCCAGCGATGTTGCAGAATTGTCTCGGCTGCTCGGAACTCCCCT